>JAKSZU010000011.1:14151984-14232451 GCA_026018925.1 Tupaia tana
AGCAGGGTGTTTGCACTCTGACCTTCTGCCTGGCCAGTCCGGGGTTAAATAGAAGCCAAGGCATGATGCTGAGCCAACGGGAACCAAGTCAGCTCAAGTTAGGAATTCCACTGGGGCGAGACTAGGCCCAATTCATGGTGTGAGCCACGAAGTGTAAGCAGCAAGAGACAAGGAGAGGAAGCGCTGGCAGTGAGGTCAACAGCATGTAGGGAGTTGTTGACCAGCCCGTGCATTAACTGAAACACTTTCCGGTCTGTGTGCCTGATGGCAGCCTGTTGCCTTCAAGAGGCCTACGGAAGGGCCTTTTAACGCGTCAGCAGGTGGCGTGAAGGTTAAGGCAGCTGGATCCCACATGGCCAACGACTGTGGTTCGAGTCCTGGAATATGTTTTGTCTCCCACCTCGCTTCCTGGTTTGTGTCTTTGTGTTTCGCTTGTTTTTGCCTCCTCCACATACCTACTGCCTGGCCGCGGGACAAAACTCCAGCCTTCTAAAACGTGCGGCATCAGTGATTTTTCGTGCTCTCTCTTTACACCTCTCTCTCTCTCTCTCTCTCTCTCTCTCTCTCTCTCTCTCTCTCTCTCCAGTCACCACACCCGCTCAGCACTCAACACCGAACCGCGAGCTCTACACAGCGAGCGACTACACCCAAACCTCACGCTTCAGCCTCAAACTCACCTCCAAACACGCCCACCCCGCATCTCTCTGTTCCTCTCTCCAGGCTCTTCGCTCCTTCAGCAGCCTCCAGGCACACTGCAACCTCCCCGGCGACTCTCACCTCGCTCTTCTCGGTCTACGGCCGGCTCAGCACCAAACGCTGCTTCAGTGCCAGTGCCACAGCCGCGTGCGGGGACCGCTGGAAAGCACCGTCCCGCCGCCGGAGATCGGTTGTAACCTAGCCGGGTCCGCAACCGATCTCTGAGGACTCATATGCTAAAAGACATGCCTCTAAACTCTGAGTCATGGTCGTCCTGTTTAGGACTGAGGGAAACCTCTTCGATTTCTGCCACCTTGTTCCTTGTTCGTCCCCGAAGGGCTCTGGGCCGGCAGTGCGGTGGATAGACCGGAGTTCGGAGCAGGCCAGCTGGGAACCACGTTCTGGAGCCTTCGGGAGGCAGGAGGATCCTTTGAACCCTCCGAATAAACCTACGTGTAGGTCGAGGGGGGCGAGTACAAGTTTTGCTAATCCAGGTGGAGGAGAGCTACTCCCCACAAGGATGGTACCCCTGACCTGTACAGGAGGTCCCGAAGAACCCGAACCGGCAGTGACCTCCAAAGCTGGAGGGAATCTAAACCTGAGAGGGAGAAGGGAGGGGAGAGAGCTTTCAGGACTGACTGCAGAGCCAGCCAGCCTCAAGGGCTCTGGGAAGGAGGCAGAGAGCGGACAAGAGGGTAGGAGGGAGGAGAACTGTTGAGCAGGCTGCGAGTTTAAGAGCGGGAGGCTCCTCTCATCCACCTGTTGCTCGGTGGTGATTGCAAGGGCTCTCCTGCCTCCAGCCAGTGGCGCACCAGCAATAATCGCCACAGAGGTGGTGACCCCGAGCCTGCTGAAGGGTCTGCCCTGACAGAGGTCAGTACCCTGTCCTTATCATCGACTCTACCTCTATGGAGATCTCAGGAAGAGGAGCAGGCTGTGCTGCAGAGAGCACATACTGACTCAGAGAGGCTAGTACCATACTACTGGGTGACTTCCCAACCTGTCCCTCAGGCCCCTCTGGCCCGCCTTTTATTTTTTTTAAGAATTATTTTATTTAACTTTATTTATTTATTATTATTATTTTCCAGTTTGATCAAAAAGGGGTCAGGGGGAGTGAGATAGCAAGTCACCATGTCCAGGTCTTTAACCGAGGTCAACCATGTGGATTTGGGATTCCAGCGTCTTTAACTACCACACCTATGGGCGCCCCCCCGCCTCCCCGAAGTCTGTTTACTGTTCATTCCCTACCATGCGGACCACCATGTCTGCCTGGACTGATGGACAGAGAATCATTGCGAGATTTCTACTCTGGTGGACCCTCTGAACAAGCGTGAGTGAAGATTACAGGAGGCCAGCTAGTGGGGGTAGGAAGGACAGTGAGCATCTGTAGGGATTGTCTAGAGGTTGTGCAAGGTGTGGCAGAGAGGTAGATGTGTGGGAGTCAGGCAGAGAGTTCAGGAACAGTCAACTAACCTTAGGCTACATGTATCTTATGCCATCCTCTGCCCTCTTCTTTCTTCCTTATCTGTTTGGTTCCTTCCTTTTATCTTCCTCTTCTAGTGCTCCATATTCCTCAACATCTGCCCATTTCTTTTATAGCTTTATGCCTCGTGGCTCTCTTGAACAGACCTCTAGCATGCAGAGTCTTCAGAAGTGTGAAAAACTTACTAGTATCCCAAAGATAGAAACTGAACTATAAGATCACATAAACCAAACAAGGGTCACAGCAGCCCTGTTCCTTCCTTGTCTTCTCTGTTTTGGAGCACATGGTTGCATTCCATATGCCTTTGTCTCCAAAACAGCTCTGCAACCAGTCCTCTTGGCATGCCCTCTATAAGATCAGCTGCTTGGGACACTGAGGCAAGAGGATCAAAAGTTTAAGACTTCCTTTGACAACACAGTGAGACCCTGTGTCTAAAAATAATTTGAAAATTATTTTAAAAAGCCGAAGACCTTATCTGCCCCCATCTCTCCATTTTTCCTCCAGCAGAATATTTGAGTTGGAGCATGGGCCTCCTGAGTGGCAGGTTCCTTAGTGACAGTCCCTGTACCTTCTGTGGTAGGCAGTGAATGATGGGGACACATGTGTGGCTTTCTGTGTGCCCCCAAATGTCTGGCCCTCTTTCTATGTATCTCAGAGTGTCTCCTGTTTTATTTTTTGGATTTTTTTTTGGTATATAGGGCCCCAGAAAGACAGAGTGACAGAAAGTGAGAAGTCACCCCACAGAGGGGTTGGCCACATGGCAATTGTCTCGAGATCTTGGGCACACACATACACATGTACCCAGTGTGAGTTTAAGCCACTGTGTCCGGGACTTGAACCGTGGTTGACTACATAGGAGTCTAGTGACATAGCCAATATGGCTACTGCTGGTCCCTTGAATGTCTCTGTTTTATACCTAAGAGAGGGGGTAGCTTGGTGGGGAGGGGCTCCCCCACCTGGAATCTTGGATGAGTACTCTCAGCAGTCTGGTGCCTGCCAGCGCTACCTTCTGTTTCTGGAAAATAATTCTTACACTGACAACCCTGTAAATCTCTTTCACCAGAACTGTTCAAGGCTGCGTCTTTCTTCCCTTTGGGTCTCAGATCAAATGCCACCTCCTCCAGGGTCTTTTCTAAATCCACTACCACATAGCACACATACACTCACACACCCACATACACACGCACACATACAGCATTCTGTGTCACAGCCTTGGAGTGATCATGGTGGGTGTGGAGGTTGGTGGAGAAGCCTAAAACTTCAGTAGATGGGCATCAAAGGTAAAGGTGACAGCAACATCTGAGGGTCTTGGTCACTCCTCTGTCAAGCCCTACAATGGCTGCTCATCTCACTCAGAGTACGAGGCATAGTCCTTATATGAACTGCAAGGACCCACATGATATGGTCCCTGTGAGTCCTATGACCTCATTAGCTCTGTTCCCTGTTCTTTCTTCCCTGGCTCCCAGGCCTCCTTTCAGGTCTTTAATCACACACTGAACCTCAGGGTCTTTTGCACTGTTGTTTCCAACTGGAACATTGTCCCAGATAACACGTACCTGAATTGCATCACAGAGCCTCACCTCCATCAGGCTCACGTGTTGCTTCTCAGTGTGGTCCTTCACAGTTTTCCTATCTAAAATTGGAACTCTACCCAACCCTGGAACTCTTGATCTCCTCTACTCTTCTCCATTGTTGTTTTTCCCATAGCACTCATGAACTCTCACATGATATACATAGATATAGATGATATAGATAAAATATTTATTGTCTATCTCCTCCTTAGAATGGACATTCCAAAGGTCATGAAGCATTGTGTGTCAGGCCTACAGTGCCAAGAACAGCCAGGAACCCTTCATACATGCTTACACAGTATGTATTGACAGGCTAGCCTGTGGCCTGGATGTTAAAGGAGCCAGATCCCACATGTGTACTCCAAATTCAAACAGGATGGAGAAACAAAGAGAAGGGATTGTGATATGAACATACCCTGTTGGGAATGTTTTGTATCTTCTCTCCATCTCCTTACCACTAACAAGCACACACACACTGAAGCAGCAACAACAAAACAAACAAACAATGTATGTATTGAATAAATACATGAAAGACTCTGTCACCTTCAGGGCACTTGTGCAGGTGTTTGGAGAGAGCTCTGGATTTCTGACATCATCCTTCAGTCTTGTCAGGTGAAGACAGCTTTGAACACATTTTTTGGGAATACTCTGGTAGCAGATGGTAACATTACTGTGGGATCAAGGCTCATTATAGCTTGTCTCCCATTTGCTGCTGCTGCTTCTTTCCTGTGACAGGCTCCTCTGAACACATTTTTCTGAGTGGGGAAGGCTGTAGATTAGAAAGAAACACAATAACAAACACACAAAGACACACAAGTACGGAAGAGCGAGGATCAGGTGAGCCCAACTTCTCTGATAGAGAAGTCGCAATTTCTCTGATAGAGAAGTTGTGACTTGGAACCAGCCTCAGGATTCTTCTTTTCTTTTTGGAGAGATTTTTGCTATAGGGCACATGTGCTCACCAGAAAGACAGAGAGAGACAGAGAGACAGAAAGTGAGAAATTACCCCCACCCCTTTAGCAGAGGGGATGGCCATGCTGCAATCCCTTCTCCTCCATTCTCCTCTTCAGATCTTGCGAACACATGCACATGCACCCGGAGTGAGTTTAAGCCACCGGGTCTGAGACTCAAACCACGGTCTCCATGGGAGTCCAGTGACATAGCCATTATGCCATTTGCTGGTCCCAGGATTATTCTTTTAAAGAGCAGAAAATGGGGTAAGAGGAAATGGAATGCAAAGCCATTTGTTTTTGGATGTAAATCATCTGAAGATGTGAAAATGACTGGCACCATGTAATTTCTCTGATCTTTTTGGAGCAAAAACTGATAAACACCTATAGCTTCCTTTAGCCTCATACTGCCCAGGGCCTTGTTGTTTTTTATGGCTATATAATATTCCATGGAGTATATATGCCACACTTTTTCAATCCTTTCATCTGTTTGTGGACATTTGGGTTGGTTCCATGTCTTAGCAATCGTGAGTAAGGCTGCAATAAATATAGCTGTGCAAGGGATTTTCCAACTAAGCATTCTCCTGTTCACCGGGTAGATAGCTCATCCTTTTAAGAAGTTTGTTGATCTGGTCTTCTCTGTTGCCAGGATCTCCACCTTCTACTAAATGGGTGGTCTTTTTCTTCATTCCATCCCATGGAGAAGATCATTTGAAGGGCCACAGGAAGTTATTTGCTTCTTTGAAGCATTTTCCAAAAGTGCAGATTTCATGAATCAGATCCTTCATGCAGACGATGCTAAATTACCAAGAGATCTAGCAATCAAAGCATTATCTGTCAAAGCAATTAGCTTCTTATTGATTTTGCAATAACCATGCTTTTAGATTAATTCATTTACTAACTTCAGGTTGGGATACCCCCATACAATATATGGTTCCACAATTCTTGGCGTGTTAATTAAGGCCTTGTTGAGCTTACCACAGGTGCCATGAAGATCTGGCAAAGATGAAGAAGCTGCAACACCTTTCAAACCTTTGGGTTCACTCCATTGATACCTCTAATCCTGATGATAAACACCAACTTGGGTTCTGCAGGTACATAGACGTTGGCAATCTTTCTTGCCATCCTGAATATGGGAATCTCAGTACTGTACATATGCTTATATTCTTTTTTTAAAAAAGAATTATTTTATTTAACTTTATTTATTTATTTTAATTGACCAAAGAGGGAGAGAAAGAGGGAAAGTGAGAAAGCAAGCCACCAGGTCTGGGACTTGGGACTTGAACTATGGCCGGCCATGTGTGAGTCCAGTGCCCTTGACCACCACACTACCTGCTGTCCCCAATATGGCTATATTCCTGATGATAGTGCTTAGTTTTGTCATAGACAAACTTCCTCCCTGCCTTTTGAAGCATCTTTTGAGCAAACTTCTTTCTTAGGTGCTTGATCTTCAGCTCCACACCATTCCTTCGCTTTTTCTTAAGGGTTTCTGCCACAATAGGAACCTTCTTCTTCTCTTGAATGCCCTCCATGGTTCCAGCCAGAAAAGAGGTGCTCTCCTCCATCTTCTTATACTTATTATTTTCTCTCCTCTCTCTCTAGGAGATACTCACCACAGCCCTCATATGTGATGTTCAGAGAGCAACTAATGGAGTCCCTTGTGGGGAAGACTTTCATACCACGCTGCATGTCTGTTCTGGTGGGGATAAAGGGAGAGTCACAATTGTCCTAGGAGAATCTCTTGGGATTGAGACAAGGACCACAAAAGAGAGTTCATGTAAGGTTCTCAAGGGCATTTGTTTGTTTCTTCCATGAGGGAGTGCATAGGACATCCTGCACTCTCACAGGGAATCTATGCCATGGTCCACCCCTGCCTCATCTAATCCAAAATCACCAAAACACACGTGGTCAGCGTCCCAGAGAGGTCTCGAAACTCGAACCTGCAATTTCTCCATTATGGTCAGCCTTGGAGTTCTTTTTTTTTTTTTTTTTTTTTTTTTTTGAGAGATTTTCGCTATAGGGTGAGTGCGCTCGCCAGACAGACAGAGACAGAGAGACAGACAGCAAGAAATCACCCCCCCCCCCCCACCCCCAGGGGGGATGGCCACGCCGCAATCCCTTCTCCATTCTCTTCTCGGGATCTTGGGCATGCATGCACACGTGCCCGGTGTGAGTTTTAAGCCGCCGGGTCCGGGACGCAAACCGTGGTCTACTACGTGGGAATCCAGCGTATGGTTCTCAGGGTAATTATTTCTAAGGGCACTGTTTAGACCTTTATTTAATGGCCCCCATGGCTCCGGGCAGGGGTCTGGTGATTGGTGGTTACATTGCTAAGGAACATCTAAACAAAAAGGTTTCTGCCTAGTTAGCAAAGACAGTAAAACTATTAATAACTCAATTTACTCTAGACAAAAGGAGGAAACAAATATAACGTAAAGTTCAAAGATGGAGGTCCTTCTGCTTCAATTTTGCTAAAATCAGAAAAGGAGAAATGGAGAATGTATTACAGCATGGTCATCATAGTTTTAGGAAGAGGTAGGGGGATGCCGGTGGGGGCTTTCTCACTTTCTCTTTCTCTTTATCTGTTTCCAGCGAGCACAAGGGCCCTGAGGTAAGAAAACAAAACAAAATAAAACAAAAGAACATCTGACCAGAACTAAAGCCACATTTTAAAACATCTTCACCAGTAATAACAGAGTTAGCAATTGTTCTATCAGCTTACCTCCTAGGAATGAATCTCTGAAATTTCATCGTGTGATTTCCCTGAGGCCTGCAAAGGGCTGACTACATGATCCAAGCGAGACAAAGGCGAGACCTTCAAAAAGTTCACGGAAAACACAGATTATGGGGGGGGGGGGGGGGGGGCCTGTGCATGGATTTCAGAATAAACACACTCATACTTAAATTCTCCGAATTTTTAGAAGTCCCCTCTGTGATCCAAGCTACATTCTTCCAGAGTTCTTTCCTGGGATTTGTTTACTGAAGCTGAGCGCCAAGAGAGTGTTGAAGCTATGAAGCAAGATACTGAGCCAACGGGAACCAAGTCAGCTCGAGTTAGGAATTCCACTGGGGAGAGACGAGGCCCAATTCATGGTGTGAGCCACGAAGTGTAAGCAGCAAGAGACAGGAGAGGAGGCACTTGCAGCGAGGTCAATCGCATGTAGGGAGTAGTTGAACAACCCGTGCATTAACTGACTTTTCGGTATGTGCCTGTTGCCTTCAAGAAGCCTACGGAAGGCCTTCTTCTCCGCGTCAGCAGGTGGCGTGAAGGTTAAGGCAGCTGGATCCCACATGGCTAACGACCGTGGTTCGAGTCCTGGAGCATGTTTTGCGTCTCGGGGCTTTGCTTCGTTTTTTGTCTCCTCCGCACACCTACTGCCTGGACACAACTCTAGCCTTCGAAAACATGCGCCATCGGTCATTTTTGTGCTTGCGCGCTCTCTCTCTCTCTCCAGCCACCACACGCGCTCAGTACTCAACAGTGGATCGCATGCTCTACACAGCGCACGACTACACCCAAACCTCACGCTTCAGCCTCAAACGCAATTCCTCCAAACACACCCAGCCCGCACCTTCTCTCTATTCTCCCCTCCAGGCTCTTCGCTCCTTCAGCAGCCTCCAGGCACGCTACAGCCTCCCCGGCGACTCTCACCTCGCTCTTTCCTGTCTGGGGCCAGCTCAGCACCAAACGCCGCTTCGGTGCCAGTGCCACAGCTGCGTGCGGGGACCGCTGGAAAAGCACCGTCCCGTCCTCCGAGAGCGGAGGTAACCTAGCCGGGCCCGGAGCCGATCCCAGAGGGTCGTGAAGCGTTCCATCTTACTGAATACAGGCCTCTTAACCTCGGGTGATGGTCATTCTGTAGGGGCAGAGGGAAATCTCCCGGACTTCTGCCACATTGCTCCTCGGTGGTCCCTGAGGCGCTCTGGGGCTGCTGTGCGGTGGAGAGACCGTAATCCGGAGCAGGCGAGTTGGGGACCACGTTCGCGGGGCCTGCGGGAGGCCGCCAAGGCAAGTTTTGCCAACCGAGACCGAGGAGAGCTACTCCGCACCCAGGGGGGTGCGCCTGGCCCTGTACTGACTGACCCGCAGAACCCGCAGTGACCTCCATAGCTGGAGGGAGATGAACCCTGAGAAGGAAGGAGGGGAGAGCGCAGCTTACAGAAAGAGCTCCAAGGCAGCCAGCCTGAAGGGCTATGGGAAGGATCGCAGAGGGTGGACGGGAGGAATAGGAGGGAGGAAAACTGGTGTTGGTTGGAACTTAAACAGGGGGAAGCTGCTCTCATCCACCTGTTGCTGGTGGCGGTAATTGCGACGCCTCTCCAGCCCTCAACCCGCAGTGCACCAGAATAATAGCTACGAAGGTGGTGACCCCGAGTACCACCTTCAATGGTCCATCCTGACAGAGGTCAGTACACTGTCCTTATCATCCACTCGCTGTCTATGGAGAACCCTGTGAAGAGGAGCAGGACTCTGGTGACAAGGACTCATTCATACTGACTCAGACGGAGGGACTCCCAGCACTGAGGGCGGTTCCCACCCTGTCCCTCAGGCCCCTGCCCGGGGCCTGGCATGTTTGACCTTTCCTAAGCCTGTTTAATGTTCATTTCTCCAACCATGCCTCCCACCATGCCTACCTGGACCGACAGGGAATCATCCTACTCTGGGAGACCTTTCTTGCCTGAGTGGAGGTTGCAGAAGGCCCCTGAGTGGGGACAGGAAGACGCCAAGCATCAGAAGGGATTGAATAGAGGCTGTGCAAGGTGTGCCGGAGAGGTAGATGTGTGGAAGTGGGATAGAGAATTCAGGACCAGCCAACCAACCTTTGGCCACATATACCTTGCCCCAACCGCCCCCCTTCTTCTTTCTTCCTTACCTACTCCATTCATTGCTTCCATATTTTTCCTCTAGTGCTCTGTATTCCCCATCTGCCTGTTTCTTGTATAGCTTTATGCCCTGTGGCCTCTCTGGAACAGGCCTATAGCATGCAGAACTTCCAGGAGTATGACAAAGTCCTTAGTATCTCAAAGATGTAAACTGAACTATAAGATCACGTAAACCAAAGCAGGGTCACAGCAGTCCTGTTCCTTCATTGTCTTTTCATTCTGTTTTGGAGCACATGGGTGTACTTTGTGTGCCTCTGTCTCCAAAACAGCTCTATAACCAGTCCTGTTGGCCTGTCCCTATAAGATCAGCTACTTGGGACACTGAGGCAAGAGGAATGAAAATGTAAGCCTTTGTTGGGCAACACAGCAAGACCCTGTGTCTAAAAATAATAATTGAAAAATCAAAACCTCTTATCTGCTCCCATCTCTCCATTTTTCTCCTGTAGAAGGTTTGAGTTGGAGCATGGGTGCTCCTGAGTGGCAGGAATTTCTTAGTGACAGTCTCTGCACCTTCTGTGGTGGGCGGTGAGTAGCTGAGGGTGGGAAATTGTATGGAGACACCTGTGTGACTTTGTGTCACCCCTGAATGTTTATCTTTCTCTCTGCGTATCTCAGGGTGTCTCTGTTTTATACCAAAGAGAGGGAGTAGCTGGGTTGGGAGGGGCCCCTCCACCCAGAATCTTGGATGAGTACCTGTGGCAGTCCTGTGCCCACTACCACTACCTTCTGTTTCTGGAAAATAATCCTTTTGCTACACCCCTGGAAAGTTTTTTCACCAGAACTTTTCAAGGCTGCTTCCTTCTTCTCATCTGGGTCTCAGATCAAATGCCACCTCCTCCAGAGTCTTCCCTCAATCCACACCACCCAACACACACATGTGCCTACAAAATTGTGTGCCACAGCCTTGGAGCAATCACGGTGGGTGTGGAGGTTGGTCGAGAAGCCTAGAGCATCAGTAGACGGGCATCAAAGGTAGAGGTGACAGCAATATCTTGGTCACTCCTCCATCAAACCCTACAATGGCTGCTCCTCTCACTCAGAGTATGAGGCAGAGTCCTTATATGACCTGTAAGGCACCACAGGATCTGATCCATATCAGTTCTATGACCTCATTAGCTCTGTTCCCTGTTCTTTCTTTCCTGCCCTCTCCCCCATGCCTCCTTACTAATCTTGAATCATACACTGGACTACAGGACTTCTGCACTGTTGCTTCCAGCTGGAACACTCTGCCCCAGTGTGCCTGAATTGCATCACTGAGCCTCACCTCCATCAGGCTCACATGTTGCTTCTCATTGTGGTCCTTCACAGTTTTCCTATCTAAAATTGGAACTCTACCCAACTGTGGAACTTTTGATCTCCTCTACTCTTCTCTGTTGTTGTCTTTTTCATAGCACTCATTAACTCCCACATAATATACATAGATATAGATATTGATACAGATATAGACATAGATATAAATGTATTCTTTATTATCTGTCTCCTCTAGTAGAATGGACATTCTGAGGGCATAAAGCTTTGTGTGTCTGGCTTACAGTGCCAAGAACAGCCAGGAATATTTTATACATGCTTATAGACTACATATTGACAGGCTATCCTGTGGCCTGGAGGTTAAAGGAGCCAGATCCTACATGTATACTCCAAATTAAAGCAGGATGGAGAAATGAAGAGAAGGGATTGTGGTATGACCATGCCTTGTTGGAAAGTTTTCATATTTTCTCTCCATCTCTTTGCCACGAACAACCACACGCACTCTGAAGCAAAAAAAGGTATGTATTGAATTGAATGAATACATGAAAGACTCTGTCACCTTCAGGGAACTTGTGTAGATGTTTGGAGGGAACTCTATAGACTCTTGATTTCTTCCTTCACTCTTGTCAGGTGAAGATACCTTTGAACACATTTTGTGGAAATACTCTGGTAATAGTTGGTAACATTACTGTGGGATCAAAGCTCATTTTAGCTTCTCCCCCATTTTCTTTTTTTCGGAGAGGTTTTTCCTATAGGACACATGTGCTCACCAGAAAGACAGAGAGAGACAGAAAGTGAGAGAATCAATCCCTTCTCCATTCTCCTCTCAGGATCTTGGGCACGCATGCACACACACATGCAGGCACATGCACTAGTGCCAGGGTGAGTTTAAGCCACCAGGTCCAGGACTCGAACCGCAGTCAACATGGGAGTCCAGAGACATAGCTACTATGCCAATTGCTGGTCCCCTCCCCCATGTTCTTTTCTCCTTCTTCTTCTCTTTCTTCTTCTTCCTCCTCCTCTTCTCCTTTTCTCCTCTTCCTCCTCCTTCTTTTTCAGTCTGAAAACAGCCACTCTTTATTTACTGACCAGATTACAAAAATAATCATAGTGGAGTCCTTAGTTCACCCTTTTAAGAAGTCTGTTCATCTGGTCTCTGTTGCCAGCATCTCCACATTCTACTAAATGGGTGGTCTTTTTCTTCATTACACCCCATGGAGAAGATCATTTGAAAGGCCACAGGAAGTTATTTGCTTCTTTAAACCATTTTCCAACAGTACAGATCTCATGAATCAGATCCTCCATACAGATGATGCTAAATTTACCAAGAGATCGAGCAATCAGTTATCAGTCAAAGCAAATAGCTGCTGCTGCTTCTTTTTTTTTTTTTTTTGGAGAGGTTTTCGCTATAGGGCACGTGAGCTTGCCAGACAGACAGAGAGAGACATAGAGACAGAAAGTGAGAAATCACCCCCCAGGGGGGATGGTCATACCGCAATCAATCCCTTCTCCTCCATTCTCCTCTCGGGATCTTGGGCCCATAGGCACAGGCTCCCGGCGTGAGTTTTAAGCCACTGGGTCCGGGACGCGAACCACGGTCGACTACGTGGGAGTCCAGCGACATAGCCATTACGCTAACTGCTGATTTCCAGCAATTAGCTTCTTATTGATTTTGCCATAACCATGCTTGTAGATTATTTCATTTACTGACTTTAGGTTTGGATACCCCCATACAATATATGTGGTTCCACAATTCTCGGCATGTTAATTGAGGCCTTGTTGAGCTTACCACAGGTACCATTGAGGAACTGGCAAAGACAAAGAGGCTGCAACACCTTTCAAACCTTTGGGCTTACTCCATTGATACCTCTGATTCTGATGATAAACGTCAATTTGGGTTCTGCAGGTACATAGAAGTTGTGAGTCTTTCTTGCCATCCTGAATATGGGAATCTCAGTACTGTACCTCTTCCTGTTTTCCTTATGATAGGGCTTAGCTTTTTCATAGACAAGCTTCCTCCTTGCCTTTCAAAGCACCTTTTGAGCAAACTTTTTTCTCAGATGTTTGATCTTCAGCTCCACACAATTCCTTTGCTTTTTCTTAAGGGTTTCTGGTACAGCAGGAACCTTTTTCTTGATGACTCTCACCACAACAGGAACCATTTTCTTGGTTTCTGCCCCAGCAGGAATCTTCTTCTCTTGAATGCCTCCATGGTTTCAGCAGGAAAAGAACTCTACCTCATTTTCTTCTTACACTCACTTTTTCTATCGTCTCTCTCTAGGAGATACTTGCCACAGTTCTCATATGTGGTGCTCAGAAAGCAAGAAATGGGGTCCCTTGTGGGGAAGACTTCCATGCCATGCTGCATGTCTGATCTGGTGGGAGTAGAGGGAGGTGTCACAATTGTCCTAGGAGAATCTCCTGGGATTGCGTCAGGGACCACAAAAGAGAGTTAGTGTAAGGGTCTTGACAGTGTTTGTTTCTTTCTTTCATGAGGGAGCAAATAGGACATCCTGCACTCTCACAGGGAATCTATGCCATGATCCAACCCTACCTTATCTACCCCAGGATCACAGAAACATATGTGATCAGTATCCCCAGGGAGGTCTCAAAACTTGAACCTGGAACCTTCCCATGTTGGTCAGCCTCACACTGCATTGTGTTTTACCAATCTCCCTGCACTGCCAAACACACCAGCAGTGTATTTTCTGGAGACACAACTCACAGGGATATAGTTTGGATTAGTCAGTGAGTGGGCCAGCCCTGGTGGTTGTTGAGAAGGGAAAGTTAGAAAGAAGGGGTCCAGGTGAGTCCAGAACATGCTGGGCTTGGACCAGGAAGTGACGGACTACATCAGAATCTATACCTGCTGCTCACTGCCCAGTGAAGAGGCGATTCAAAAGAAGAGCAGGAGTTCAGTTGGAGGACACCTCTCCACCCCAGCCTGGGCTCCTTCCTTCCCCAGGAACCCACTCTTGGTGTGGATGATGAGTAGTAGGTCACTAAAGAGCAGTGAGTTGAGGCTGGTAGGTGGTGTGGTGGTTAAGGGTGCTGGACTCCCAACTGCAGTTCAAGTTCTAGACCTGGAGGCTTGCTTTCTCACCTTCTCTCTCTCTGTCTTTCTCACTCTGTCCTTCTCTGGTCAAATGTAAATAAATAAATAAAGTTAAATAAAAAGAAAAAATAAATGAATTTATTAAAAATTTTAAAAAGAGCAGTGAGCAGTGTAGAATGAAGTGAAGGTGGTAGGTGAACCTCAAATCTCTCCTCTCTACCTGTCCCTACACCTAAGCTCCATCAGCTCCCACTACAATTCCAGTCACCTAGACCAGGAGACCAGGAGCAGAGTATGCAAGGAAACAGAGAAGGCTCTGGCTTCCTATAACTGTGGAGTGGGGAGTCTGGGCAGGGACTAATCTTGATTTGTGGAAGCACAGTCTCTTGGTGAGCCTGAGCGGCTCTTCTGTCTGCTTCATGTGCCCCTCCTCTTCATCGCATCACTCAATTGTCTGGGTAAGGAGAGCCAAGTGACCTCCTATTGGCCATCCCCTACTCCTGTACATCTCTTTCTACCTGATGGTTTGTTACCTCTCCCAGTCCAGCTTCCCCCCTGCTTACCTTTCTAACAGCACCCAGGGCTTTCTGGGCATTCTCCTGGCAGCTGGAGCTATCCACTGTGTGGTGCAGGTTATTCTGGAGACAAGAGGAAGGAGGACTCTGCAATCCTGGGATTCAGAGGGGCCACAGCTCAGAGTACTCTGTGTGACTTGAAGAAATGGTCAATTTGGGATTCTCATGGCTGAGGGACCAACCTCCACAAGGTGGGGAGACTTCACCAGTCACCTTCTGTAAAACCCTGACCTGTCATGTCACCTCTCTGAGCCATAGTTTCCCTAACTGTAAAATTGGGATGATACTCACCTAGCATATCAATAGTACTGTATGAGAATTCCAAAATGTAATGTACGGCTCTTGGCGAGCAGGACTGTGCTTTTCCAGTGATCCCAGCATGCAGCTGTGGCACTGGCACTGAAGCAGCATTTGGTGCTGACCTACCACAGACAGGAAATTCTGAAGAGATGGTTGTTATTGTTTTAATAATTACAAATCATGATTGCAATACTACAAAGTAGTTAAGATGGTCTGGACTTCTATTTGGTCTCCATCAATTTTTTTCTTTCTGACCCAGGTAAGTTACCTAACCTATGCCTCAGTTTCCTATATTGATGGAAATAACCAACTCTGCAGAAATAATAATTAATGTGATTGATTTCTAAACATGTATATGTGTGACCGACCTGGACAAAGGTAAACATGCCTTTCTCAGGGTAATCAGACACAGGAGTTCCTTTTATTTGATTTTTAAGAGCAAGAGAGAAGCTTTGGAATTTCGTGAAAAGACTTATTTCATTAATCTGGCCCAAAAAGGCAGGACATTTGGAAATGCGGACTTGGAGGCCATAGGTGGGTTTTACAACTCTTAGGCTCGGGATTGGAAAAGAAGGTCCTGTTTTGGGAAGGGATCAGCAAAGAGTGTACTTTAGGAGAGATAAGGGAGCTTGTATGGGTCACAAGACACTGTCCCAAGGATAGGAGGTAGGAAGAGTCCTGTTAACAATGAGTCCAAATGTTCTGTTAATATTTGACTCACTCCTGGCCCTCTGGAAGGGATTTTGGAAAAAGGAAAAAGTAGTCAGACTTCTGCCCTCACCTATTTGTAAAATAATGTGTAATGTTTCCTATCTTCACAGAGCTGTGGGTCAAAATAAACAGGTATACAACACTTAGAAGTATGCCTAGTATGAAGTGCTGGCTTGGTCCTGAGTCAGTTGGATCTGACATGACCAACTGCGCAGCTCAGACCCTGGACCTGGGTTTTTGGAAAATAAAACACTCCGACGCCTGTATTTACTTGCCCAAAATCAGGAGAGGAGAAATGAAGAAGGCATTGTGGCATGGTCATCCCTCTGGGGGTTGGGGTTGGGGTGGGATTTTTCTAATTTTCTCTTTATCTCTCTCTGTCTGTCTCCAGCGAGCACAAGCACCCTGTAGTAAGAAAAATAACAAAACAAAATACCTATCAACCGAAACTAAAGTCACGTTTTAAAACATCTTCCAAAAAAAGAAAAAAAACAAAAAAACAAAAACAAAAAAAATCTTCAACAGTGTGACAAGCAGGTGGCGTGGTGGTTGAGGCACTGAACTCTCACAATGTAGACTGTGGTTCTAATCCCAGACCTAGTGGATTTCTCTGTCCCTCTGGTCAAAATAAATAATAATAATGGGACCATGGAATAGTGTGTTTGGAGGAGAAGGGATTGCAGCGTAGCCACCCCCCAGGGTGATTTGTCCCTTTTTGTTTTTCTGTCTATCTCTGGCGAGCACATGCACTCTTCAGCAAAATCGCGAATCTCAAAAAAAAAAAAAAATTTTTTTTAACAAATAAAATCAATAATTAAAAAAATCAATCAGTAATAACGATGTTACCAATTTTTCTTTCAGTTTACCTCCTATTAATCAACCTCTGAAATCTCATCACTGTGGTTCCCCTGAAATATCATCACTGTGGTTCCCCAGAAGCCTGCAAAGGGTGGAGCGTGGGACTCGAAGTTCGAAATGGGAGATCTCGAAAAAGTTCACGGAAAAACAGATTATGAAAAACCTGTGCATGGATTTCAGAATTTAATGCACACAAATAAACTAATACTTGAGTTCTGCGAACTTTTAGAAGTTCCCTCCAAGCTACATCCCTCCAGAGTTCTTCCGTGAGACTTGTTTACTGAAGCCGAGTGCCAAGAGAGTATTGAAGCTATGAGACTTAGCGGTGAGCCTGAGGCTCCAGCTGCAGCATGAGAGGAGCAGGGTGTTTGCACTCTAACCTTCTGCCTGGCCAGTCCGGGGTTAAATAGAGGCCAAGGCATGATGCTGAGCCAACGGGAACCAAGTCAGTTCAAGTTAGGAATTCCACTGGGGCGAGACTAGGCCCAATTCATGATGTGAGCCATGAAGTGTAAGCAGCAAGAGACAAGGAGAGGAAGCGCTGGCAAGTGAGGTCAACAGCTTGAAGGGAGTGGTTGACCAGCCCGTGCATTAACTGAAGCACTTTTCGGTCTGTGCCTGATGGCAGCCTGTTACCTTCAAGAAGCCTGCGGGAGAGGATTTTTCCCGCGTCAGCAGGTGGCGTGAAGGTTAAGGCAGCTGGATCCCACATGGCCAACGACTGTGGTTCGAGTCCTGGAGTATGTTTTGCGTCTCCCCCGCTCCGCGGGGCTTTGCTTGGCTTCATTTTTGCCTCCTCCACACACCTACTGCCTGGACAGAACCCTAGCCTACTAAAACATGAGCGCCATCGGTCATTTTTCATGCTCCCTCTTTACTTATCTCTCTCTCTCTAGCCACCACACGCACTGAACACCGAGCCGCATGCTCTACACAGCGCACGACTACACCCAAACCTCACGCTTCTGCCTCAAACTCAGCTCCTCCTAACACCCAGCCCGCACCTTCTCTCCATTCCCCCTCCAGGCTCTTCGCTCCTTCAGCAGCCTCCAAGCACACTACAGTCTCCCCAGCGACTCTCGCCTCGCTCTTCCCGGTCTGTGGGCGGCTCAGCACCACACGCTGCTTCAGTGCCAGTGCCACAGCCGCGTGCGGGGACCGCTGGAAAGCACCGTCCCGCCCGCCGAGAGCGGAGGTAACCTAGCCGGGTCCGAAGCCGGTCCCAGCGGATCCACCAGCTAAACACAGGCCTCTTGACCTCGGGACCGCGGCTCAGTGTGGATGGAATTGGCGTACGCGCCGGTTGTCTGGAGACCCAGAGTCTCAACTTCCTAACGATTCTTTCTTGGATGCGTGGGTTCCGAGCACCGAAAAACAGAATACAGAGCCGAGTCCCAAGACTGGCTGAGTCCCTGCTTCAGGAAAGCCGCTGTGGTCTCGCCCTCCTGCGGCTCTGGGTCTTGGCGTCCGGCGGGGAGGAGCATCGCGGCCTGCGGTGGGGTGGAGTCAGAGCAGGGCCTGATACCTCTCCGGAGTTTGAGGGCTTTGCGGATTGAGGGGTGCCCAGGTTTGGTTAGAGGAAAACCTTTCGGATTTCTGCCACTTTGCTCCTTGCTCTGGCCCCAGGAGCTCCGGGGCCGCTGGAGGGTGGGGAGGTAGGTGTGCTGGGGAGCACGGTCAAGGGGCCCGCGGGAGGAGCTGTCGGAGACGGAGAAGAGCTATTCCCCACCGGGATCGTGCGGCTGGTGTACTGGCCGACCCGTAGTTCCAGAACCAGCAGTTACTCTGCAGATGAAATGACAGGACCCTGAGAGAGAAGAGGGCGGGGAGAGAGAAACTGAGGAATGGCTGCAGAGCCAGCAAGCCTGAAGGGCTCTGGGAAGGATCGCAGAGAGTGGACAGGAAGGGTTGAAGGGGTAGAACGGGTGAGCAGGCTGCGAGTTAAAGAGAGGAAGGCTCCTCTGGTTCACCTGTTGCTTAGAGGCAGAAACTGCAACGCCTCCGCCGCTGCCAGCCAGCGGCGCACCTGCAAAAATGACCGGAAAGATGAGGACCCAGAGCTCATCAAACAGTCCACACGGACCATGTTCGGACCTCTGTCCTTATCCTCGACTCCCCAATTATTGAGGCCCCCATGAAAAGGAGCAGAGCTCATAACTGCAGAGAGCACATAACTGCCTCAGAGACAGGCCCACAACCTTCCAGCGGGCTTCCCACCCTGTCTCCAGGCCCCTCCTCTAGACCTGGGCTAGGCCTTTCCTAAACACACCCACCACTATGCTTGCCTGGATGGATGGACAGGGCACCACTGAGAAACTTCCCCCCCTGTGGTCTCCTAGATCAAGCCTGAGAGGAGGTTGTAAGAGGCCACCAGGAGGGGCAACAAGGGCACATAGGGAGAGACTCTTTAGAGGTTGTACAAAGTGTAGCAGAGAGGTAGAGGCTTGGGACTAAGGTAGAGATTTTACCACCAGCCAACTTACCTTTTGCCACCTGTACCTAGCCACCATCATCCCCACTCTTCTGTCTCCCTTATCCTGTTCCATTCCTATCTTCTATCCACTCTCCTCCTCTCTGTGGTTCTCATTTCCCAATCTCTGCCCCTTTCTCATATATGTTCATTCTCACAGTCCACATAGACACGCTGGAAGAATACAGACCTCCAAGGTGTTCAAACTTGCTCAATAACCTCAAGATGGAAAGTGACTCTAAGATCACAGAAAGCAACCTAGAAAAATGGCAGCCCCCTTATCTTCTCAGTCTTTTGGAACACATGGCTGTATTTCATGTGCTTTTGTCTTCAAAGCAACACTTTAACCAGTCCTATTGGCATGCCCCTATACAATAAGCTCCTTTGGAACCCCTGGATTGGAGCATGGGGGTTCCCAAGTGGCAAGATTTCCTTTGAGACACTTCCTGAACCTTCCATGATGAGGAATAAGCAGCAAGGGATGGAAAAGGATATAGGAACCTGTGCTGCTTAGGATGTGCCCTTGGTTGTCTGTCTGTCCCTCTCTCCTAGTATCTCAATATGTCTCTGTCTTGTGCCAAAGAAAGAGGGGGAGCTTAATGGGAATCTGGAATCTTGAAAGAACAGGTGTGGCAGTCCTGTGCCCATTACCATAGCCTTCTGTTTCTGGACAGCTATCTTCTTGTGGACACTCTTGGATGCTTTTACTCCAGACCTTCCAAAACCTGCTTCTTGCTTCTCAACTGGGTCTCAGATAAAATGTCACTTCCTCTAAGCTCTTCCCTAAAGCCCCCTACCCAGCACACACACAGAGAACATTCTCTGTCACTGTCCTTGGCATACTAATATTTACTTGATAGCACTTTTTGCTACCTGAATTTATCTTACTCATAAATTTGTTGACTTGATAATTGTGCCTCCCACAACCCTAGAAAGTAGGCTCACTAAGTGCAAGGCCCTTGTCTTTCACATCTCTGTATCCCCAGATCTTAGAACAGAAACTGGCCCATAGAAGGCACTCAGTAAATAGTTGTAGAATTACATTGAATTAAATACAGAGGTGGGTAGTTGTTCAATAAAGGGCTTTTATTTATTTATTTATTTATTTATTTATTTATTTATTTATTTATTTATTTATTGGAACCAGCAGTTAGCGTAATGGCTGTGTCGCTGGACTCCCACGTAGTTGACCGCGGTTCGTGTCCCGGACCCGGTGGCTTAAAACTCACGCCGGGTGCGTGTGCGTGCGTGCCCAAGATCCTGAGAGGAGAATGGAGGAGAAGGGATTGCAGCGTGACCATCCCGCCTGGGGGGTGATTTCTCGCTTTCTGTCTCTATGTCTCTCTCTGTCTGTCTGGCGAGCACACGCACCCTATAGCAAAAATCTCTCTCTCAAAAAAATTATTTATTTATTTTTGGAGAGATTTTTGCTATAGGGTGCGTGTGCTCGCCAGAAAGACAAAGAGACAGAAAGCAAGAAATCACCCCCCAGGGGGGATGACCACTCCACAATCCCTTCTCATCTATCCTCCTCTCAGAATTTTAAGCACATGTGAATCATGCAGTGTGAGTTTAAGGCACTGGGTCCAGAACTTAAACCATGCTCGACTGGGTGGGAGTCCAGCGACATAGCCATTATACCATCTGCTGCTCCAAAAGGGCTTTTATTGGTGACTGGTTGTCCCTTTTGTCCTTATTGCTGCTTCTTCACCCCCTGCCAGAGCCTTAGCCATACCTAGCCTTGCCCTGTCTTCTTTTTTTCTAAAGTTTATTTATTCCCTGAAAGAGAAGAAAGAAAAAGAGATCAACAGAAATTCCTTGAAGAGTGTCACCAAGCCATGATTCACCCATAGTCTCAGTCAGCTTGAATCATTGGGAGACACACACACACAAACACACACACATACACACACACTTCATGCACTGAAAGGTTTCAGGACACTAACTGATGACCTTCTCTCATGGCTCCATCTGTGCACTTGCTGTACCAACACCCTGCCCTGTCCTGTGTTCTTCCCTGGCCTGCAGTTGTCCTGACCCACAGCGGCTGCAAACCCACAGCCACCACCCTGCTGCCTTAGAGCCCTCAGGAGCTGAGTGGCCAGCACACTCCTGCCTTCACCTGGTCTCCAAACCTCAGTTCCCAGCAGAACCGACTCCTGTCTTGACTCTTTTTAGTCAGCACCACCCCACTTATAAAACCACATTTGGAGACCACTGTTCCTGTAAGCACACACTCCTCTGAAGAGCTCAATGCAACTCCACCAACATTATTGAAGATTTCCCATATGTCAGTCACTGTGCTAGGAGAATCATGTATGGCTTTGTGTCTGCCCCTGGATGTCGTCTGTCCCTCCCTCTTAGTATCTCAGTGTCTTTGAGACACTGAATCATAACCATGCCAAATGCCAGCACCCTACCCCTTTGAGTCTCCCAGCGTTCCTGCACATCTTGCAGTGGGCGTGGCAGTTTCTGTCTGAGGAGGTTGCCATGTGTGAGCTGAAGAGAAGGTGTGTTGGCCTAGCAAAGGGATGACCTTGTCCCAGGCCAGGGCCCCCATACTGAAGCAACAGACTGCTCTGTCATCCCTACCTTCTGGCATTTGGGGACGATGTCTCATCTGGAAGCAGATAATCTGGGTAAGGTTGGGCAGCAACAGCACCCCCTGAATTCTCTCCCCACTGTTTGCCCCCTCTTTATGTGAGAGGACTAGGGTGAAGACAAGACAGCCCAGGAGCCTCCCCAGCCAGCTGTGACACCCAGCTCCTGTATCTTTACTCACACCTGGGACCCAGAGCGGTTCTGAAGTCCAAGGCTGAGGCTGACTGACTGGTTACAGTTCAAGCCAAGGAATCTGCAGGCAGGGATTATGGAGGACTATAGACTTTAGGGTGTCCTGGCCTCCTAGAGACCAAGGACACGGGGCTCTCATCCCCAGCTTTGGCCTCTGACCAAGTCACACTTCCATACCCTTTTCTGAATCTCAATCCCAGTGTTTTTCTTGGAGAGAATCATTGGAAAAATGAAGGGTGGGGAAGAAAATGGAGCACTCAATCATTAGATGAGGAGTTGTGGACCAATGTACACACTACGTCCAGCAGAATAGCCTCCCTAGTACACACAAACATATGCACATGTGCAGATTCTGTGACATACAGATTGAATTTTTCTAGAAGAGAAAAACTGGCTTGAGAGAGCTCATTAGGCACCCTTCAAAAGGCTTCTAATAATCCCTACACACAAAGAGCAGGAGAAGTTGCTGTAGAACCAAATATGGTGACTACTTGTCTCTTGGGCCCAGATTAACATCTATGGAGAAATGATTCCCTGCTCATCATGGTTGGCTACTATATCCTGGGACTTTATCTCCAAACCACATTGTCCTGGCTATGTCTTCCTTGGCTGTGAACATATGAGGGACATTCATTGACTGAGTCTCAGCTCCCAGTGGCCACTCTGTACTAAGCCTCTATCTCCATGGGCAACATAATCAAGTCCTCTTCATTTTTTTCAGGTTACTCTGGGCTCAAACAACACTGTCTTTATTCACTGCCCTGTGCTGAAGCTCTGTCCCTGTTGGTTGGCACTAGATGTACCGTTTCCACTGACAGCAAATCCTGTGGATGAATGGGCTTTCTCCTCTGGTGCCATGTGGCCAGCATCTCAACCTGTGCCTCCTCCTCCACTCAGATTAGGATGGAGGGCACTACAGGCTCCAACAACCTTGAGGAGCCTTTGTAACTGGTGCAGGTGCTTCCTCTTTTCCTGTTCCCCATCACTTCACACACCACTGGGAAGGGAAGATCTGCAAAAACTCTTTCATCCAGCCTGGAGAAAGAGAGACAGGGGACCAAGTAGGGTAGGGGCAGAGGTCAGCAGATGTGAAGAAAAGAGGCTGTTTGACTTGAATGTATCCCCCCCCCCCAAATCCATATATTGTAATACAGTATATTAAGAGGGTAGAAACTTAATCCAACTATGGGATTAAGAGGTGATTATGTTTAGATAAGACCATCAGGATGAGGTCCTCATGATTGAATCTGGTAACTTGAAGAGACAGACAGGCATATGCAAGCTCTTGCCATGTGATGCCCTGCGTCACTCTGGGACTCTACAGTGAATTCCAACCAACCAGAATATCCTCCCTTTGACCCTGGCCTACAAAATCATGATTAAATAAGATTATATTCTTTTATTTTATTTTACTTTTCTTCTTCTTCTTCTTTTTTTTTTCTTTTGTAGGGCAAATACGTTCCATAAGGCACGGATCTTTGTGTGTTTGGCTCATGATGTCTAGAATAGCCAGGGACACTTCACTGGTGTTTAAAGAATATGTTTGATTGTTTGTTTTTTTAAAAAAGATTTATTTATTTAATTCCATCTGTTATTATTAAATAAAAAGATTTTTGCTGTAGGGCATGTGCGCTTGCAAGAGAAACAGAGACAGAAAGCAAGAAATCACCCCTCCAGTGGGGAACATAATCCCTTCTCCTCCATTCTACTCTGCCCCACAGGAGTTTAAGTTGCTGGGTTGGGATTCAGCTATGTGGGAATCCAGCGACGTAATCATTATGCGCTCTGCTGGTCCCTATTATTATTATTTTTAATTTGACCAGAGAGAGAAAGGGAAAAGGAGAAACCAAGCTGCCAGGTCTGGGACTCAAAATACAATCATGTGAGAATCCAGCACCTTTAACCACCACATCATCTGCTGGCCCCAAAGAATATGTATTGATATGCCAGACTCTGACCTGTTGGTTAAAGGAACCAGACCCCGCATGACCTACCACATATCAAAGCTCAGCCCAGGTTGCTTGAAAAACATGCTGGGTGTCTGTGCATGTGTGCTCCAAAATCCCAACAGGATGGAGAAATGGAGGAGAAGGGATTGTGGCCTTCTGGCCACCAAATGCGCTCAAAGTTTAATGCCAACTGTACTCCATTGAGGGGTATTTCTGTGATTTCTCCTCCTTTTGCAGTCAATATTGAGCATACACATCCTCTAACAAAAGAAAAGAGAGAGAGAGAGAGAGAAAAGAATATGCATTGAATGACTAAATGAAAGACTTTTTCACCATCAGGGATCCTGTGCAAATGTTTGGGGGAGCCCTGTACTCCAGACATGGCCCCTAAGTTAAGACAACTGAATAAAGTTCCTGGGACTACTCTGTAGAAGTTGGTGACATTACAGAGAGGATCGAGGCTTGTTTTACCTTCTCCATATTCTTCTATAGACTCACTTTCCTCCCCTCTCCCTCTAGGAGATACTCACCACAGTCCTCATATATATGATCTTCCATTTTGTCTCCATCAGTTACTTTTTTTGTGACCTGGGGCAAGTTATCTAACCTATGCCTCAGTTGCCTCATTTTATAAGGTAAGTTAAATAATGCTTCCTATCTTCACAGTAGGTGGTAAAATTAAACAGCTATATAGAATATAGAAGTGTGCCCATGGCTAGATCCCACATGGCCAACAGGGCAGCTCCAGTCCTGGACCTGACTTATGGAAAATCAAAATACCCAAGGTCCATATGTGTACTTACCCAAAATCCTGAAAGGGGAAATAGAAAAGGAATTGCACCTTGTCTACATCCCCTGGGGGAAGTTTTCTCATTTTCTGTCTATCTCTGATGAGCTCACCCTTCCTTTAGTAAGAAATAATTTTTAAAAATGAAAACAAACAACAACAACAAAAAAAAATGTGACCAGAAAAACTGATGTCAGCTTTTACAAATATCGTCATCAGTAATAGTGTTAGTAGTTATTCTATCAGCTTATCACCTATGAATCAACCCCTGAAATCTCATCATTGTGGTCCGACAGGGTCTTCAAAGGGCTGACTATGTGATCCAAGCTCGAAATAGGAGAGAGCTTTAAAAAGTTCTCACAAAAGGTGGATTATGAAAAACCTATGCGTGGATTTCAAATTTCGTGCCTCCAAATAAACTCATACTTGAATTCTCTGAACTTTTGGAAGTCCCCTCATATGTGATCCAAGCTACATCCTTTGAGAAGTCTTCCCTGGAACCTTTTTTACTGAAGCCTAGAGGTCAATGAGTGTTGCAGCTGTAAGCTTAGCGGTGACACTGTGGCTTCAGCCCTAGTGATAGAATGAGTAACGTGTTTCCAATTGACGTTCTGTATGCCAATCTGGGTTTAAATGACAAACCAAAGCATGATGCTGAGCCAACGGAACCAACTTCACCCAAGTTAGGTATTTCACAAGGGAGCAGAATTGGAAATTCACTGTTGTGAGCCATGAAATATAAGCAGCAAGAAACAAGGAGAGGAGGAGCTTCCAGTAAAATCGATAGTACCTGGGAATGGGGGAGAATCCCATGTTCTTGCGGATTAGCTGAAACATTTCCGGATACGTGCGCCTGATGTCAGAGAGATTTCTTCAAGAAGCCTATAGAATAAGTTAACGTCGCGCCCGCAGTTGGCGTGAAGGTTAAGGCGCTGGATTCCCACATGGCTAACGACTGCGGTTCGAGTCCTGGACAATGTTTTTTCTTTTTCTTCCTCCCATTTTTCTTTCCGTTTTTGCTTCCACACACCTAGTGCTTGTCCAGCTGTCCGAAACTCTGTCCGATGCTATTACCCTAGGGGTAGAGGGTGCTTGATCGCTAACTCGCTCTCTCCGTTTTTCTCTCTCCAGCCACCACACGCACTCAAAGCTTAACATCAAACTTCACGCTCCATACAGCGCTCAACTCAACCCAGACATCACGTTTCAGCCTCAAACTCAACTCATCGCAACACGCCCGGATCACACACATTCTCTCTCCGTTCCACTTTCCAGGCTCTTCGCTCCTTCACCAGCCTCGAGGAGTACTGGAGCCTCCCAGGCAACAGTATCAGCCTTCCCAGTGTACCGTCGGGTCAGCACCGAACACTGCTTCGATACCAGTGCTAAGGTGCCTGAGGACCGCTGGAAAATTTCAGTCCCACATCCATCCAGTTCTCCAGAGCCGACCATAGAGGTAACCGAGCCGCGTCCGAAGCTGAAACCAGAGGATTCGCCCGCTGAACACAGACCTCTTGACCTCCTGACGGCAGGTCAGTATGGGTAGAGGGGGTTTTGGTGCCAGTTTCTGCAGGCACAGAGCCAACTTCTCAACTTTCTAAATATTCTTCCTTGAAGCCGAGAGAGAGGAGCACTGAAACGAGGAGACAGAACCTGTCCACAGACAAGCCGAGTCCCTGCTGTAGGAAGCGGGAACAGCTGTCTGCGGTACCCGCCAAGCGCAGTGGTTCTTGCCGCCGGCGCAAGAGTGGACCCGCAGTCGCTCAGGGAGTAGCGAAGCTGGTCCCTAGGCTGGGCCAATCCCGAGAGCCGAGCCAGAGCCGGGTCTGGTCTCGCCTCGGAAGATAAGACGTGTCTGGGTGGAGGGGTGGCTTGGTTGGATCAGAGAGAAATCTCGCGAACTACTTACTGCCGTTTGTGTTTTGACTTGGTGGGAGCCGCTCCGGGGCTGCTGTGGGATGGGCAAACCGCAGTTTGGAGCGGGTCAGGAGAGCTACTCCGCATCAGGATGGTGCACTTGGTCCTGTACTGGCGGACCCGGAGAACCGGAATCCATAGTGACCTCCATAGCTGGAGGAAGACGAACCCTGAGAAGGAAGAAGGGGGCGGGGGGGAGGGAAACTTTCAGGAATGGCTGCAGAGCTAGCCAGCCTGAAGGGCCCTGGAAAGGATCTCAGAGGGTTGACAGGAGGGTAGGAGGGAGGAGGACGGGTGTGAGCAGGCTGCCAGTTCAAAAGGGAGAGGCTCCTCTCATCCACCTGTTGCTTGTGGAGGCGACTGCAACACCGCCCTCATCCCCAGCCGGCAGTTTACAGACAACAATGGGCTCAAAGATGGTGACCCAGAGGCCATCCACCACTGTCAGTGCTCTGTCATTCTGATGGACTCGTCTACAGTGGAGACTCCAGTGAAGAGGAGTAGGGCTGTGGGGCAGAATGCACATACTGACTCAGAGAGGCTCCCGACACGCAGGCTGGCTTCCCACCCTGTCTCCCAGGCACCTCTCCCAGGCCAAGCATACTTTGCCTTTCCTGAACCTGTGCAAAGTTGATTGCCTTATCCCACCCACCATCATGTCTGCCTGGACAGATGGACAGAGCAACTCTGAGAAACTTCTCTGGTGGACCATCCTACCACGACTGTGAGGAGGTTGCAAGAGACCACCCAGAGGGGCCAGAAGAACACTGAACACTGGGAGTGAAAACTGGCACTCTGTATGCCACATATCCAGAGAGGTAGATGCAGGGGAGTGAGGGAGAGAATTCAGGATCACCCCAGTTACCTTTACCACCTACACCTTGCCCCCTTGGTCCCCTCTCTACTGGCTCTCTTACCCCCATTCCACTCCTATCTTCTACCCACTCTCCTCTCCGTGGTCCTCATTCCTCAACATCTGTAACTTTTCTTATATAGCTTTCTGCCCCCACAGCCTTCTCCAACAATCCTGCAGAATGTAGACCCTCCAGGACTGTGACAACTCACTCAGTAACACCAAGACAGAAAGTGAACTGTAAGGTCACATAAACCAACTCAGGGAACAGGGCAGTCCCCTTCATTCCTTGTCTTCTCAGTGTGTTTTGGAAAGTTTGGTTGTATTTTATGTGCCTCTATCACCAAAACAACTCCTTAACCAGTCCTGTTAATGTGTCCCTATAAGCTCAGCTGCTTGGAAGACTGAGGCAGGAAGATCGGAAGTTCAAGCTTTCTCTAGGCAACACGGCATGATTCTATTAAAACATAATAATTAGGGGCCACCAGGTGGCATAGTGGTTGGGGCATTTTTGGGGGTGTTGTACTAATGCTGGACTCACAAATGACTGCCTGGGATTTGAGTCCCACAGGTGGTGGCTTCCTTTCTCGCCTTTTCTCTTTCTCATGAGCGCAACTACCCTGTTACAAATTTACAAATTATAATAATAAACAAAATAAAATAAATAATTCTTTTTAAAATATGTATTTATCTAGCTATGTCCGTTATTATCATTCATTTTTTTAAATTGACCAGAGAGAGACAGAGAAAGGAAAATGAGAAAGCAATCTGCTAGTCCTGGACTTGAACGCTGTCAGCCATGTGGGAGTCCAGCACCATAACCACCATGCCACCTCCTGGCCCCAAATAATTCCTTTTTTTTTTTTGAGAGGTTTTTGCTGTAAGGCACGTGTGCTCACCAGACAGAGAGAGATAGAGATAGAAAGCGAGAAATCACCCCCCAGGGGGGATGGCCACGCTGCAATCCCTTCTCCTCCATTCTCCTCTCGGGATCTTGGGCACGCACGCACACGCGCCCGGCGTGAGTTGTAAGCCACCAGGTCCGAGACGCGAACCGCGGTTGACTACGTGGGAGTCCAGCGACATAGCCATTACGCTAACTGCTGGTTCCCGCCTAAATAATTCTTAATAATAATAATTAAGGGGCCACCAGGTTGTGAGGTGGTTAAGGCACTGGTCTCCCACATGACTGATCAGTCCTGTTAATATGTCCCTATAAGCTCAGCAACGAGATCTAGGACTTTTAGGTGCTTTAGCACCTTTCTCCCTCTCTTACTCTCTCTCTCTCTCTGGTGAGCATGTGTCCTATAACGAAGTTAAATAACAAAAATAAGGGAGGCCAGCAAGCAGCATGTGGCATGGTGGCTAAGGATGCAGGACTCCCACATGGCTGACTGAAGTTCAAGTCTCGACCTGGCAGCTTAGCACTTTCTCTCTCTCTTTGGTCAAATTAAAATAAATAAATAAAGTTAAATAACATAATTCTTAAATAAATAAATAAAAACAAGGAGTTGGGGACCACCAGAGGGCGTAATGGTTACGTTGCTGGATTCCCATGTAATCGACCATGGTTCGAGTCCCAGAACCAGCAGCTTAGAACTCAGGTGGAGCTTGTGTACCTACGTGTCCAAAATCCCTGGAGGAGAAGGTATTGTTTTATCACTATCTCCCCTGGAGGGTGATTTCTCACTTTCTTGCTCTGTCTCCCTGGAGAATACATGCATCTTGTATAGCAAAATCTCTTTCTCAAAAACAAAACAAAACAAAGGACTACTGGGTAGTGTGATGGTTGGGGCACTGGGCTCCTACATGGCCCATCCAGGTCCAGTTCGAGTACTGGACCTGGTGGCTTCCTTTCTCACTTTCACGCTCTCTGTCTCTGATTAAAATTTAAATAGTAATAATAACAATGATAAATAAAATAAAATTAAAAACTTCATAAACAAAACCAAATCATTTTTAAAAATAATAATAATTTTTAAAAATAACTCTTTTCTGCTTCCTATTTCCCCACTACCCCCATAGTAAAACATTGGAATTGGAGTATGAGGGCTTCCCTGATGGCAGGACTTCCTTAGTGAAAGTCCCTGTACTTTCTGTAGTAGGTGAGCAACTGGGCTGAGAAAATGTATAGGGGCACTTGTGTGGCTTTGTCTTTGCCCCAGAGTATCTGTCTGTCCCTCCTTCTGAGTATTTCTGTGTGTCTCTGTCTTTATGCCAAAAAGAGGGGAGCTAGATGGGGAGGGTCTACTTAACCAGAATCTTGGAGGAGCATCTCCAACAATGCTGTGCCCATCACCACTACCTTCTGCTTCTAGACTACAACCCCCTTGTTGACGCCCCTGGAATAATCTTTCTCCAGACCTTCCCAAAGCTATTTCCTTCTTCTCGTCTGGGTTTCAGATGAAATGTCACTTCCTCCAGGTCTTCTCTAAACCCATTCTCCCAGCTGCACACACACACATACACACACGCATAAAATTTTCTGTCATAGCCTTGTAGAGATCTTGGTGGGTGTGGGGATTAGTAGAGAAGCCTAGAACATCAATAGAAAGGGCATTGAAGGGGGAGGTGACAGTAGCATCTAAAGGTCTGGGTCACTCATCTACCAACCCCTGCAGTGGCTGCTTATCTCACCCAGAGTATGAGGCAGTCTTTTTTTGAGAGTTTTTTTTTTTTTTTTTTTTTTTTTTTTTTTGCTATAGGGCGGGCGCTGGCCAGACAGACAGAGAGATAGAAAGTGAAAAATCACTTCCCAGGGGGAATGGCCACGCAGCAATCCCTTCTCCTCCATTCTCCTCTCGGGATCTTGGGCACACATGCACACGCGCCCGGCGTGAGTTTTAAGCCACCACGTCTGGGACACGAACCGTGGTGAACTACATGGGAGTCCAGCAACATAGCCATTACGCTAACTGCTGGCCCCAGAGGCAGAGTCTTTATAGGACCTGCAAAGACCCACATAATCTGGACCCTGTCACTCCTATGATCTCATTTGTTCTCATCCCTGTTCTTTCTCCCCTGGCCACCCAGGCTTCCTTAGAGATCTTCAATCACATACTGGACCACAGGGCCTTTGAATGCTTGCTTCCAACTGGAACATCCTGCCCCAGATAACATGTGCCTGAATTGTTCACCTTCGTCAGGCTCACATGTTGCTTCTCAGTGAGATCCACCTCAGTCTTCCTATTTAAAATTGGAACTTAGGGCCAGCAAGCGGCATAGTGGTTAAGGCACTGGACTCCCATATGAGCGCCTCCAATTTGAGTCCTGGACCTGGTCGCTTGCTTTCCTCACTACCCTCCCTCCACATCTACCACCACCACCACCCTCACCTCCCCCCCCCTTCCTCTAGTGAATGCACATGCTCTATAACAAAATGCAACATCATAAAAGTTAGTAAATAAAATTAAATAATTATTGGGGGCTGTCAGGTGGCTTGGTGGTTTAGGGTGCTGGACTTTCACATGGCTGACTATGGTTCAAGTCCCGGACCTGGCGACTTGCTTTCTCTCTCTCTCTCTCTCTCTCTCCCTTTCTGGTCAAATTGAAATAAATAAAATGAATTAATAAATGAAGTTAAATAAAATAATTTTTTAATTAAATAATTATTTTTTAAAATAAAATTGGTGGAACCAGCATATGGGCATAATGGCTATATTGCATGACTCCCACATAGTAGACCATGATTTGAGTCCCAGACCTGGCAGTTTAAAACTCACGCCAGGCATCTGTGCATTTGTGCCCAAAATCCTGGGAGGAGAATGGAGAAGAAGGGATTGCAGCGTGGCCCTCCCTGCCCCGGTGGAGGGGTGATTTCTCACTTTCTGTTTCTCTCTGTGTCTCTGGTGAGCACATGTGTCCTAAAGCAAAAATCTCTCTTTAAAAAATTAATAAAATAGGGGAACCAGCAGTTAGCGTAATGGCTATGTCGCTGGACTCCCACGTAGCTGACTGCAGTTCGCGTCCCGGACCTGGTGGCTTAAAACTCACGCCAGGCGCGTGTGCGTGCGTGCCCAAGATCCCGAGAGGAGAATGGAGGAGAAGGGATTGTGGCGTGACCATCCCCCCTGGGGGGTGATTTCTCGCTTTCTAGCTCTATGTCTCTCTCCGCCTGGCGAGCGCACGCGCCCTATAGCGAAAAACCTCTCCAAAAAAAAAAAAAAAATTAATAAAATGAAATAGGAACTCTACTTAGCCCCTGAAACTCCTGATCTTCTTTACTCTTATCCATTGTTGTTCTTTCCATTATTGCATTCATAACCTTTCAACATACTATATAATTTACACACATCCATATATCTCTGTGTGTGTGTGTGTGTGTGTGTGTGTAATTTTATTGTCTGTCTCTTCTAGTAGAATGGATGCCCCAGAAGAGCAGAAAGCTTTGTGTGTTTGTGTTTGGCTCACAGTACCAAGAACAGCCAGGGGCACTTCATACATGCTTAAAGAATATGTATTGCAGGCCAGTCTGTGGCCTGGTGGTTAGAAGAGCCAGATTCCACATGGCATATCATGGTTCAAATCTCAACCTTGTAAAATATGCTGGGTGTATATGCATGTGTGCCTCATGTCCAAACAGGATGGAGAAATGGAAGAGAAGGGATTGTTGCCTGCCCATGCCCAATGGGGGTGTTTTCATGTTTTCTTCCTGTCTCCTTGTCATTAGCAAGCACACAAGAAAGAAAAGAAAAAGAGACTATGTATTGAATGAATAAATGAAAGATGCTCTCACCTTCAGGACTCTTGTGCAGGGAGCCTCTGGAGGGAGCCCTGGACTCCAGACTTCATCCCTAAGTCTTGTCAGGTGTAGACAGCTGTGAATACAGACGCTGGCAACACTCTAGTAGCAGGTGATGACATTACAGCAGGATTGTGGCCCATTTTAGCTTCTCCATAATCTATAGATTCACTTTTCCTTCCCTCCCACTCTAGGAAATATTCACCACAGTCTTCATATACGGTGTCTGGAAAGCTGGGAAGGGAGTCCAGGGTGGGAAAGGTTCCCATTCAGTACTGCATACCTGATCTGGTGGGGATAAAGGGAGGAGTCATAATTGTCCTAGGAGAAACCTCTGAGGTAAGGCAGAAAACACATGCACTCACTGGAGAGACAGAGAGAGATAGAGAGACAGAAAGTGAGAAATTGCCCCCCAGGTGAGATGGCCACGCCTCTTTGGGGGAGATGGCCATGCCACAACCCGTCCTCCATTTTCTTCTCGGGATTTTGGGCATGCACACACACGCCCAGCATGTTTTAAGCCTCTGGGTCTGGGATTCAAACCATTGTTGACTACATGAGAGTAGTCAAATTGAAAATAATAAATAAAATAAAATAATTATTTTTAAAAAGAATTATCTTATTTACCTTTATTTATTTATTTATTTAAATTTGACCAGAGAGGGATAGTGAAAGAGAGAGAGAAAGTGAGAAGGCAAGCCGCCAGGTCCAGGACTTGAACTGCATTTGGCCATGTGGGAGGCCTCCACAAATATACATAATTCTGGGAACCAGCAGTTAGTGTAATGGCTAAGTCGCTGGACTCCCACGTAGTCAACCACAATTCGCGTCCCAGACCCAGTGGCTTAAAACTCACACTGGGCACGTGTGCGTGCGTGCCCAAGATCCCGAGAGGAGAATGGAGGAGAAGGGATTGTGGCGTGATCATCCCCTCTGGGGGGTGATTTCTCGCTTTCTTTCTCTATGTCTCTCTCTGTCTTTCTGGTGAGCGCATGCGCCCTATAGCGAAAACCTCTCCAAAAAAAAAAAAAAATATATATATATATATATACACACATAATTCTGGGGCCAACAGATGGTGTAATGGTTATGTTGCTGGACTCCCACATGACCCAATGAGGGTCGAGTCATGAACCCAGTAGCTTGAAACTCACAAAGGGATGGTGGCGTGGCCATCCCCCCTAGGGGGTGATTTATCACTTTCCCTCTCACTGTCTCTGTCTCTCTCCAGTGAGAGCACATACCCTAAAGAAAGAACCTCTAAAAAAATATAGTAGCAAATATACATCACTTTTATAAAGAATCCATGCTGTGATCCATCCCTTGCCTCATCCAGCCAGGGACCATAGGCACACGTGTGATCACCATCTTTGGGTTGGTCTCCAAATTCGAATCTTGAATCTTCCCATGTATGTCAGCATCCCAGAGCATTGTATTTTACCAACCTTACCACCACCACTAAGGGTGTTTTTTGAAGAAGACACAACTCACAGGGACCAAGCTTGGAGTAGTTTATGTGTGAGGTGTCCCTGGTGGTTGCTGAAGGGAAAGGCAGAAAGTAGGGGTGCCAGATGGGTTGGGAACCTGCTGGGCCTGGACTATGGAAAAACAGCCATAGGCCAGAACCTTTTGCTGCTGTCCACTGGCCAAGAAAGAACCTGTTTAGAAAGAGAGCAGGAGTCCAACTGGAGGCTCCTTTCCAACCCAGCCTGGGCTCTCTCCTTCCCCAGGACCCACCTCTTGGTGATGAACAGTAGGTCACTGAAGATCAGCAGGCAGATGGGAGAAATGCAGAGGGCAGGAGGTTAGGAGCATGTCCCTCTCCCCTCAGGTGCCCTAGCTCAGGCAGCTCCCTCTGCAATACCAGGTGCCTAGACTAGAAGATCAGGGGTGGAACCTGGGAGGAAACAGGAGGTTCTGTCTTCTTAGCACTGTGGGGAGAAGCAAAGTGAGGAGTAGAGTAGGGACTAACCTTGATTTTGTGTAAGCACCTCTTTTGGGTGAGCTGGATCAGCTCTTCAGTTTGCTTCATGTGCTCCACATTGGCAATTTATTGCTTAGTTGTCTGGGTAAGGGGAGCCAAGTCACCTGCCAGCAGCCACCCCCTACTCTAACCATCTCTCACTACCTACCTTCTAATCACCTCCCTACCCAAGCTCCTTCCCTTCCCACCTTGCTACAGCACTAGAGCCTTCTCCTGATGGGGGGAATCCCTCCTCTGTGTGGCTCAGGGTATTCTGGAGACAAAGAGAAAGGGGGACTCTGAGGTCCTGGCATTCAGAGGTGTTACACCTCAGAGAATCCTGCCTGACTTGGTGAAAGCTCAGTTTAGGAATCCTAGGCCTGAGAGACCAGTCTCCACAAGACTGGGAGACCTCACCAGTCGCCTTCAGCACAACCGTCAGCAAGTCTTGTCACCTCTCTGAGACATAGTTTCCTGAACTGTAAAATGGGGACAATATCCACTTAACATATCAGTAATATTGTTGTGAGGATTCAAGGAGAGTAATGTATGTCACAAGCTTAACCTAATCTGGCATGCAATAAATGCTGATGAGAAGGCCCTTATTATTTTAATTATTATTAACGAGGGCTGATAGACAGCATTGTGGTTAAGATGCTGGACTCCCACATGGGCAACCTCAGTTTGAGCTCCAGACCTAGTGAGTTGCTTTCTCACTTTCTCTTTCTCTCTCTGGTCAAATTAAAAAACAAATATAATGACAACAACAACAAAAAATATTAACCAAGACTACAACGTCGCAGAGTAGTTCAGAGTATTTTGTTTTCCATTTGTTGCCATCAATGATTTCTTTGGGACCTGGGACAAGTTATCTTACCTATGCCTCAGTTTCTACATCTTTAAAGTAACTTAATAATGGTTCCTATCCTCACACAGTTGTCAGCAAAATTAAACAGGGATACAGCACTTAAAAATGTGCCTAAGATTGGCCGCTCATAGGATCCTTAAGGCAGTTGGATCCCACATGACCAACAACACAGGTCAAATACTGGACCTGGACAAACAAAACACACCAGATGCTTGTGCTCACTTGCCCAAAATCATGAGAGAAGACATGGAGAAGACATTGCAGCATAGCTATCCTCCCTTTCTCTCTCTCAAGCAAGCACATGAGCCTTGTAGTGAGAAAACAAAACAAAACAAAACAAAATACTTTGATCAGAAGAACTAAACGTTTTAAAGCATCTTTATTAGTAATAATGGTGTTAGCAATTTTTCTTTGTATCGGCTTATCTGCCAGGGATCAACTTCTGAAATCTCATCATTGAGGTTCTCTTGAGGTTTGCAAAGGCCTTAGACATGGGATCCAAGCTCAAAATATAAGAGATCTTCAAAAAGTTTATGGAAAAGGCAGCTTATGAAAAACCTATGCATGAGTTGAAATTTTGTGTCTCCCAAATTGACTCCGGCTCCAGCTCTAGTGTGAGAAAATGAGCAGTGTGATTCCACCCTGATCTTCTGTAACTCCAATCTGGGATTAAAAACAGGCCAAACCAAGATGTTGAGCCAACAGAACCAATTTTGCAAAGTTAGGTGTTTCACAGGGTAGCAGACTTGGAAATTCATTGTGTGAGCTGCGAAATGTAAGCAGAGAGGAACAAGGAGAGGAGGAGCTCCCGTTGAGGTCAATAGCATCTCCGAACTAGATGAGAATTCGGTGTTCCTGTGAAGTAGCTGTAGCACTTCCGGGTATGTGTGTCCGACGTCAAAGGCATCTCTTCAAGAAGGCTAAAGGACAAACGCTTTTCGCGCCCGCAGGTGGCGTGAAGGTTGAGGTGGCTGGATTCCCACATGGCTAACGACCGCGGTTCGAGTCCTGGACAATTGTTTTATTTTTTTTTCCGCACACCTTTGTCCAGCCCTCTGAAACTACAGCCTTGAAGAGCGTGGTGGCTCGGTGATCTTTCTTGATCATTCTCTGCGGCCACCACACGCACTCAAAATTTAACACCAAAATCTGCGCACAGGGCACGATTCAACCCAAACGTCACGTTTCAGCCTCAAACTCAACTCATTGCAACACGCCTGCCATCACATCTCTCTCCATTCAACCCTCCAGGCTCTTCGCTCCTTCAGCAGCTCCCAGACATACGGAAAGACTCCGCGACAACTGTCACATCACCCCTTCCCGAATGTGGTCTGCTCAGCACCGAACATTGCGTCAGTCAGTGCCATCGATTCGTGCAGGGACCGTCGGGAAATCCCAATTCCGCCTTCGATGCTCCACAGCCGAGGGCAGAGGTAACCCAGACGGGTCCGAAGCTGACTCCAGCGGATGCACCATCCAGACACAGGCTTCTTGGCCTCGGGATGGCGGGTCATTGTGGATGGAGGGGGCATTAATGGCCGTTGTATGGCGCCACTTTTGGGGAAAAGAACTGAAAAATTCCCGGGAATGTACACCGGGTGGCAGTAAGAAATGTTCAAGAAGGCTAAAGAAAGCAAAAGTGTCGCGCCTGCCGGTGGCGTGAAGGTTAAGGTGTCTGGATCCCACATGGCCAACTGCGGTTCAAGTCCTGGAAAATGTTTTTTCTTTTCTTCAGTTTTTCCCGCCTCCACAGACCCACTGCGTGTTCCGTCGTCCAAATCTCTGCACGCAGTGCATCACAATTCACGAACCCCTCGCTATCCTCCTGGGGAAGGGGACCTTTTGGCTTGCGCGCGCTCTCTCTCTCCAGCCACTACACGCACTCAAAACTTAACACCAAGCTTCACGCTCCACACAGCGCACAGCTCAACCCAAACACCACGCTTCGGCCTCAGACTCCACTCATCCCAACACGCCCTGCCCACCCATTCTCTAGCTATTCCACCCTCTAGGCTCTTCACTCCTTCACCAGCGACCACACATACGAAAAGACTCCGCGGCAACTGTCACATCACCCCTTCCCGTCTGTGGTCTGCTCAGCAGCGAGCACTGCGTCAGTCAGTGCCATCGATTCATGCAGGGACCGTTTTGGGAAATCCCAATCCAGCCTATGATGCTCGACCGCCGAGGGCAGTGAAGGGCAGACGGGTCCGAGGCCGACTGCAGCGGATGCATCATCCAAACACAGGCTTCTTGGTCTCGGGATGGAGGGTCAGTGTGGACGGCGGGGGCATCGACAACAGTTGTATGGCGCCAATTATTTGAGGAATAGCCGAAACACTTCCGGTTGTGTCTGATGGCCGGGGAAATGTTAAGGAAAGCTAAAGAAGAGCGCTCCATCGCGCCCGCTGGTGGCGTGAAGGTTAAGGTGTCTGGATCCCCACATGGCCAACTGCGGTTCGAGTCCTGGAAATTATTTTTTTTTCTTCCTCCTCTTTTCGTTTCGTGTGTGTGTGTGTGTGTGTGTGTGTGTGTGTGTGTTTCCCCCACCACAGACCTACTGCGTGTTCCGTCGTCCAAATCTCTCTACACGCAGTGCATCACAATTCACGGACCCCTCGCCATCCCCCCGGGGAAAGGGGCCGTCTCACTTGCGCGCTCTCTCTCCAGCCACCACACGCACTCAAAACTTAACACCAAGCTTCACGCTCCACACAGCGCACAGCTCAACCCAAACACCGCGCTTCGGCCTCAGACTCCACTCATCCCAACACGCCCTGCCCACCCGTTCTCTAGCTAGTCCTCCCTCCAGGTTCTTCGCTCCTCCAGCAGCTCGCAGACACACGAGAGCCTCCACCGCAACTCTCACACCGTCTTCCTTCCTGCGTGGCCGGATCGGCACCAAACACTGCTTCATGCCAGTGCGGGGACCGCGGGAAAATCGCAGTCCTGCCCGCCAGGTCCGAAGCCGATCCCAGAGGATCCACCTGCTAAACACAGGCCTCTTGACCTCCGGATCGCGGCTCAAGTGTGGATGAAAGTGGGGTGGTTCGCATCGGTTGCCTGGAAACCTAGAATCAATGTCTCAACTTCCTGACGGCTCCTCCGTGGGGGCACGGAAGGCCAGCACAGAAAGCCAGGATACAGCGTGCCGAGTCCTTGCTTCAGGAAGCAGTCGCTGTGGTCGCGCCCTCCAGGTGCTATGGGTCTCGGTTTCTGCTGAGGAGGAAAGGGCAGCTGTGCTGGAAGGAACCGAGCCTGGCCTGGCTGAGAAATCAATCCCAGGGGGCAGAGCCAAAGCGGGGCTGGTCCAGCCCGGGAGGGTAGGGAGTGTCACTGTTAGAGGGTATCTGGGTGAGTCAGAGGGAAACCTTGAGGATTTCTGCCAGTTTGCTCCTTGGTCTGGCTCAGGGCGCTCTGGGGCTGCTGTAGGGTGGAGAGACCGTAGTTTGGAGCAGGCGAACTGGGGTCCACCGTTGGGGGGTGTGTGTGGGGTGAGTTATTCCGGGAGGTCTCCAGGGACAGGCGGAGTTGTCAGAGCCAGAGGAGGAGAGCTACTCCCCACCAGGATTGTAGTCCTGACCCTGGACTGACAGATCCAGAAAACCGGAACCCGCAGTGACCTCCATAGCTGAAGGGAGTCTAACCCTGAGAGGGAGGAGGGAGGGGAGAGAGAAGCTTTCAGGAATGACTGCAGAGCCAGCCAACCTCAAGGGCTATGGGAAGGATGGCAGAGAGTTGACAGGAGGGAAGGAAGGAGGAGAACTGGTGGGGAGGCTGCGAGTTAAAGAGCGGGAGAATCTTCTCATCCACCTGTTGCTGGACCGTGATTGCTAGAGCTCTCCCCCCTCGATCCAGCAGCACACCAGCAGTAACCGCTAAGGCGGTGGTGACCCGAGCCTGTTGGACGATCCACGCTGACAGACGTCAGTACCCTGTCCTTATCATCGACTCCCCAACTATGGAGGCCTCTGTGAAGAGGAGCAGGCTGTGGTGAAGAGAGCTTATACTGTCTCAGACAGGGAGTCTCCCAGGTCCCTCTCCCAGGCCTGGCACTCTTGGCCTTTCCTAAGCCTGTTTAATGTTCACTTTCCTACCACACTCCCCACCATGCCTGCCTGGACAGATGAACAGGGAATCATTGAGGAATTTCTTCTATGGTGTTCCCTTGGAACAAGCCTGAGTGGAAATTGCAGGAGGCCACCCAGTGGGAGCAGGAAGGACACTGAGCATCAGGAGAGATCCTCTAGAGGCTGCACAAGGTGTGGCAGAGAGGCAGATGTGTGGGAGTGAGATAGAGTTCAGGATCAGCCAACTAGTTTTTAGCCACCTGTACCTTGCCCCTAACCTCCGTCCTCTTTCTTCCTTACTTGTTCCATCCTTGCTTCCCATCTTGCTCCTCTAGTGCTTCACATTCCCCAACATCTGCCTGTTTGTCATATAGCTTTATGCCCTGTGGCCCTCTCAAACAAACCTGTAGCAGAACCTTGAGGAGTGGGACAAACTACTTAGTATCCCAAAGATGCAAAGTGAACCTCTTTTCGCTTTCCTTCCTTGTCTTTTCAGTCTGTTTTGGAACACATGTATTTTATATGCCCTTGTCTCTAATACAACTCTTTAACCATTCCCATTAACATGCCCCATATGCTCAGCTACTTGGGACACTGGGGCAGGAGGATTGCAAGTTCAAGCCTTACCTGGACAACACAGCAAGACCAAAATCCTGAGAGGAGAATGGAGAAGAAGGGATTGTGGCATGGTCATACCCCTGGGGGGGGGAGGGGATTTCTCACTTTCTGTCTCTCCAGTGAGTATACATGAGTACATGTGCCCTATAGCAAAAACTCTAAAAAAAAATTATTTTATTTATTATTATTTAACTTGGTGTAGAGCACATGTGTGCTCACCAGGGAGAGACAGAGGAAGGGAAAGTGGGAAAGCAAGTCTCCAGGTCTGAGACTCGAATTGTGGTCAGCCATATGGGAAGTCAATGCCCCAATCACCATACCTCCCTTGGCTCGAGTCCTTGTCTTTTTTTTTTTTTTTTTTTAAATTATTACTGCTGTATCTCCTGATCCTAGAACAGCACCAGGCCCACAGAAGGCACTCAGTAAGTAGATGAAGAATTACACTGAATTAAACAAAGATGTGTGATTGGTCAATAAAGGCATTTGTTGTTGAGTGACTGTCCTTTTCGTCCTTCTTGCTGCTTCTTCACCTTCTGCCAGAGTTATAACCATGCCTATCCTTACCCATTTTGCTTTTTCTAAAGATGTACTGTTTATTTTTTGCCATAGGACACATGCACTCTTCAGAGAGAAACAGAGAGGAAAAGTAAGAAATCACACCTCAGAGGGGATGGCCACACTGCAATCCCTTGTCCTCCATCGTCCTCTTGGTATTTTGGGTATACACACACACTTGCCAGTGTGATTTTCAAGCTGTGGTCAGTCATGTGGGAGTCCAGTGCCTTAACCATAATGCCCCTGGCTGGCCACCAAAGTTTCTTTGTTTATTTGTTCCATGATTGAGAAGAGAGAAAAAGAAATCAACAGAGATATCCCCAACAGTGTCACCAAGCCATGATCCACTTCCAGCCTCATTGAGCGTCAATGGGAGACATACATACATTTTGTGCATAGGAAGGTCTCAGGACATGAACCGAGAACCTTCTCCCATGACTCCATCTGGGCTCTCGCTGTACCAGGATCCAGCCCTGCCCTGTGTTCTTCCCTGGCTTGTAGCAGCCCTGACCCACAGCGGCTGCAAACCCACAGCCACCACCCTGCTGCCTTAGAGCCCTCAGGAGCTGAGTGGCCAGCACACTCCTGCCTTCACCTGGTCTCCAAACCCCAGTTCCCAGCAGAACCGACTCCTGTCTTGACTCTTTTTAGTCAGCACCACCCCACTTATAAAACCACACTTGGAGACCACTGTTCCTGTAAGCACACACTCCTCTGAAGAGCCTCAATGCAACTCCACCAACATTTATTCCAGGTTCCCTATATATCAGGTGCTATACTAGGGTAACCCTCAAAGTCATAAAGATGCCAAATGCCAGCACTCTCTAACTCTGAGTCTCCCAGAGTTCCCACAACTGCTGCAGGGGGGCTTGGCAGTTTCTGTTCAGGGCAAGTGGCCATGCATGAGCCGAAGAGAGAGGTGATAGCCTAGCAAGGGGACAGCCTTGTCCCAGGCCTGACCCCCATACTGCAGCGACAGGCCGTTCAACCATCTCTGCCCCTCATCTCCTTCTGGCATTTGAGGACAGTGTCTCATCTGGAAGCAGATGCTCTGGGTGGGGTGGGCAGCAACAGCAGCCCTGCATTCTCTCCCCACTGTTTGGCCCCCGATTATGTGAGAGAACTGGGGTGAAGGCAAGACAGCCCAGGAGGCTTCCCAGACAGCTGTGACACCTCGCTCCTGTTTTTTCACCCACACCTGGGACCCAGAGCAGTTCTGAAGTCCAAGGCTGAGGCTGACTGACTGGTTACAGTTTAAGCCGAGGACTCTGTAGGCAAGGATTATGGAGGACTGTGGACTTCAGGGGGCCCTGGGCCCCAGCTGCTGGTTGTCTTCAGTTCCTTGAGTTCCTTTACCAGACTGCTTGGCTGCTATATAACGTCGGCATCTGCCTCAGGGCTTGGGTCTGGCTGAATCATGATCAGGGGGCTGCTGGTGAGGAAGAGAAAGAGGACGAGAAAGAGAAAGCCCTCCATCTTACCAGGACCTGGGAACTGGAAAGAATGAGACAAAGGGATAGAGTAGAAATGGACACAGGCGGCCGGCCTGAGCCTAGGTAGCCCAAGCAACTTGTGCTGCCCAGATGAACTGGACGTCTTTATTTATAGAACAAGGAGACATTACAAATGTATGTTTCAGGACACTTCATAGATTGGTTGCCAGGTTACAGACAATAAGAAGCAGTTAACAAATCTATGAGGGCTTAGTCATACCAAGCCAGGTGCATCCCTTGGTGATAATCCCATCAAGAGACAATCTCATCTTCTTTTCTAATGCAGAGAACTAGCTGTTAGGTGTGGGGAAGGAGCTAAAGAACTTCTCTGTAAGGAGTGCACCACCACACCCAGAGAAGGCTAAAGAACCTTTCAGATGCAGAGCAGGGATTAGATTTTACTAATTGGGGTCAAGATGTTTCTTGAAGTCCATCAGATGTGTCTGTTGGAATGCCCCTAGTAATTTCCACCCTTGCTCTGTCTGCAGCCAAGGTCAGGGAAAGACAAGTTACAAGGTTTTGCCAAACTCCAAAAGAGCAGGTGGTGTTTGCTCAGAGCATGTCCCCACACCTCAGATTCTCTCTCTTAAACGTGTCCCTACAATATAATGTCACCGTACAACACTCATGGACCCTTGCATCCTGGAGTCCCAGAAACCAGGGCTCCCATCCCCAGCTCTTGCCTCTGACCAAGCTACACCCATCACACTTCTTATGGATCTCATACCCAGTGTCTTTCTTGGGGAGACTCATAGGAAAAACAGGAGGTAGGAAAATAATGAAGCAACGACTTGTCAACTCAGGAGTAGGGAGGAATCACCATTTACGTCCCACATCTGGAGGAATAGCCTCCCTCTCACATATACACATGTCTACATGTGCAGATTCTGTGACACACAGACTGAGTTTTTCTAGAAGAAAGGAAGTTGCTTCACAGAGCATAGTGGGCACCCTCACGAGGGCATCTAATACTTCCCACATGCAAAGGGCAGGACCAGTTGCTGCTGTAGAACCAAGCATCATGACTACTGGTCTCTTAATCAAGATCACCATCTTTGGGGGAATGGGGCCCTGCTCATCATGGTTGGCTATTTTATATTGGGACTTCATCTCCCAACCACTTTCCTGGCTATGTCTTCCTTGGCTGTGAACATCCTGGGGATATTCACTGGCCAAGACTTGACCAGCTCAGTACTTACTTGCCATTCTGTCCTAAGCCTCTGTCTCCATGGGCAACATGGTTAAGCTGTCTTCCTCTTTCTGATTACTGTAGGTTCAATCACCACTGTCTTCACTGGCTGCCCTGTGCTGACTTGGTCTCTGTGGTTGCCACTAGAGGCGGTGTTTCCACTGACAGTGAATCCAGTGGAAAACTAGGCTTTCTCCTTCTGGTGCCATGCTGCCAGCATCCCAACCTGTGCCTCCTCCTCTGCCCACATCAGAGGACACTGAAGGAGCTGTAAGAGGCCCAACTGCCCTCAAGGAGCCTCTGAAGCTGGTGAAGGTGCTTCCTCCTTTCATGTTCCCCTGTGACTTTATGTAATACCCGGTCAAGGAAGGCCCAGGAAGCATCTTCAGCCAGCCTGGAAAAAGAGACAGGAGCCCAAGTGGGGTGGGGCAGAGGTCAGCTGAGGTGGGAAAAGAGACTGCTTTGGGGGCTGGCAAGTGTTGTGGTGGTTAAGGGCACTGGACTCCCATATGGCAGACTGCATTTCGAGTCCTGGACTTGGCAGCTTGCTTTCTCACTTTCCCTCTCTCCTCTCTCTCTCTCACTCACTCTGTCCCTCTCTGGTCAAATAAATAAATAAATAAAGTTCAATAAAATAATTCTTAAAAAAAAAAGAGGTTGCTTTGATTTGAATGTGTCCCCCCCAAATTCACACATTGTAATATGATATGTTAAGAGAGTGGAAACTTAATCCAACTATGAGATTAATAGGTGGAGCCTTTGGAGGTAATTATGTTTAGATATGGTCATCAGGGTGAGGTCCCCATGACTGAATCTAGTAACTTGAAGAGACCGACACAGGCACATGCAAGCTCTTGCCATGCAATGCTCTATAGGAAGTCCTCACCAATTACACAAACCTCCCTTTGACCATGTGATAAATAAAACTCTCTCCTCCTCCTCTTTCTTCTTCTTTAGACAGCTATAGGGCAAATGAGTTCTGCAGAGAGAGGAAGCAAAAAATGATCCTCCCCATCCCAGGGATGGCCATGCCCCTATCCCTTCCCTCCTGGAGATTTTGGGCATGCTTGCACAGTCTTATTTTTCATGTTTAGCACAATTACCACCTCACCACCTGCTGGCCCTAAGCCTCTATTCTCTATGAATCACCCTCAGTCAGGTGGTTCTGTTACTAGCAAGAAAGAACCAGACTAAATCATTGGCCCCATGGGATCTTAGGCTTTGGGGGATCATGGTGGGTGTCGGAATTAGTGGAGAAGCCTGGAACACTGGTTGAAAGATCAACAGAGTTGGAGGTGATAACAAAATCTAGGATGTGGGCCACTCCTCAGTCATCCCCTGTAATAACCACTCATTTCACTCAGAATATGAGGCAGAGCCCTTAATGCACACACAAGGACCCACATGATCTGATCTGTCACCCTTATGGTCTCATTTATTCTCTTCCTTGTTCTTGTTCCCTCCAGTACCACTAGCCTTGACACATTTTTGCACATTGGGCTGCAGGGCCTTTGCACTACCTATTGCTTCCAACTAGAATACTGTGTTCCAGGTAATGTGCTTGAATTGCTCACGTCCATCCAGCTTACATGTTGCTTCTCAGCAAGGCTCACCTGTCTTCCTATTTAAAATTGGAACTCTACCCAACCCTGGAACTCCTGATCCCCTTTACTTTGCTCTGTTTTTGTCTTTTCATAGCACTCATAACTTTCCATCATATTATCTAATTTATACACACACACACATATGTGTGTGTGAGTATGTGTGTGTGTGTGTGTGAGTGTGTGTGTGTATGTGTATTCTTCATTGTCTGCCTCCTCTGGTAAAATGGATGTTCCATCAGGACAGGAAGCTTTGTGTGTTTGGCTCACAGTGCCTAGAACAGCCAGGGACACTTTACAGGTACTTAAACAGAAAGTATTGACAGGCCAGCCTGTGGCTTGGTGGTTGGAGGAGTCCTACCTGATCTACCACCACTCTAATCTCAGTCCAGGTAGCTTGTAAAATATGTTGGGTGCCTATGCATGTGTGACCCAAATCCCAACAGGATTGAGAAATGGAGAAGGATTTGTGGCCTGACCAGGTCTCCTTGGGGAATGTTTCTGTATTTTTTCCTTCTCTCTGACACTATTGAGTACACACACCATCTATCAGAAAGAGAAAGAAAGAAAGAAAGAAAGAAAGAAAGAAAGAAAGAAAGAGAGAGAAAGAAAGAAAAAAGAAAGAGAGAGAAAGAAAGACTATGTATTGAATGAGTAAACAAGCTCCTGTTCAGGTGCTCATGGGAGCTCTGGACTCCAGACTTCTTCCTTAGTCTTGCACAGACAGCTCTGAACACAGTTCCTGGGCACACTCTGGTAGCAGGTGTGATATTACAGTGGGGATAAAGGTTTATTTTACCTTCTCCCCCATATTCTCCTATAGACTCACTTTTCCTTCCTTCTCCTCTAAGAGACACTCACCACAGTCCTCATATGTGGTGTCTGGAGAACAGAAACTTTTCCCAAGGTGGAGAAGACTGACGGCCAGCGTTGCATGTCTGATCTGGTGGGGATAGAAAGGTCCCAAGAACTTTCTGTGGTGAAGAAAGGATCACAGGGGAAAGATCATGTGAAGGTGACCTAGGGCTTCTTTTTTAAAAAAAAATTAACATAATTTCTTCCTTTGGGGAGAGAGTCAGATATACAGTATCCCCACGGGACTGGATCCACTATGATCCACCCTCAGCCTCATGCAGCCAGAGACAATAGACAGAATGTGACCAGTGTACTCAGGTCTCTAAATCAACCCAGAACCTTCCCATGGGGGTCGGCCATGAGGGAGTATTCAGCGCCTTAATTACCACGCCACCTGCTGGCCAAAGAGTGATTGGATTTCATTGGTATAGGAGGAGGGAGTTATCTAACCTAAGCATCAGTTGACTCAACTATGCAGTAGGTAAATAATAGTTCCTATCTTTACACAGTTGTCGGTAAAATTAAACAGGTATATAGTACTTAAAACTGTGTCTAAGGCCAACTGTTAACGTGGTCCTTAAGGCAGGTGGATCTCACCTGGGCTACAAGGAAGCTCCAGTCCCGGAACCTGCTCTTTGAAACACAAAACACGCTGGGCCAGCTCACTGATTCCCTGCCCATAATCCTGAGATGAGAAATGGAGAACACCCTGCAATGTGGCCGTCTCCAGTGGGGGGTTGCTTTCTCTCTACTTACCTTTCTCTGTGCGTGTACCCGGCAAGCGTATGAGAAGAAAACAAAACAAAAAACACCATTTGATCAGAAGAACTACAGCCACATGTTACGAACATCTTCATCAATAACGGTGTTAGCAATTTTTCTCTCTATGGGCTTATCGACACCTGAAATCTCATCATTGGGGTTCCAAGGGGGTACAAGGAACTGAGCCTGTGATCCAGGCCCAAAGTATGTGAGAGCTTCAAAAACTTTACTGAAAACAGATTATGAAAAACCTAAGGATGGGACCAGCAGTTAGAGTAATGGCTATGTCGCTGGACTCCCATGTAGTCAACCGCGGTCCGCGTCCTGGACCCGGTGGCTTAAAACTCACGCCGGGCCCGTGTGCGTGTGAGCCCAAGATCCCGAGAGGAGAAGGGATTGCCCACCCTGGGGGGTGATTTCTCGCTTTCTGTCTCTAAGTCTCTCTCTGTCTGGCGAGCGCACACGCCCTACAGCACACACACACACACAAAGAACAACCTATGGATGAATTTCAAATTTTATGCCTCCAAATAAACTCTTAATTAAATTCGCTTAATTTTTTAAAAAGTCCAGTCGCATGTGATCCAAGCTACATCTTTTCGGAGTTTTCCCTGGCACTTTTTTTTTTTTTTTTTTTTTTTTTAATGAACCGGTGTGCCAAGCCAGTGTTGAAGCTATTGGGCTTTGCTGAGAGACTGTGGCTACAGCTACTGCTCCAGCACTGGCGTGAGAGAATGAACAATGTGTTTCCACCTGACCAAACTGTAACCCCAATCTAGGTTTATATACAGGCCGAAATATGATGCGGAGCCTACGGAACCAACTTCGCCCAAGTTAGTCATTTTACTGGGGAGTAGATTTGGAAATTGTGTGAGCCACGAAATGTTAGCATCAAGGGACACAGAGAGGAGGAGTTTGGAGGGCCCTCAATAGCATCCGGGATGGGTGAGAATTCCCAGCTCTTGTTCTTTAGTTGAAGCACTTCCGGGTATGCGTACCTGATGTCACAGATTGTCTTTCAATACGACAAAAAGAGGCCCTCTCGACGCGCCGGCAGGTGGCGTGAAGGTTAAGGTGGCTGGATTCCCACATGGCAAACGACTGCGGTTCGAGTCCTGGACAATGTTTTTCTTCTGGCTTCCCCCTTTTCTCCTCCTTCACACCCGTGCAACCTATCCTGCACCCCAAAACTCCCCACAGCAAATACACCGCAACGTATGCCGTTCTAGTATTTCCCCGGAGGGAGCTATACTTTCTCGCTCTCTCTCCGCCTATCTCTCTACAACTACCACAAACTCTTAAAACAATACCAAACGTCTCGCTCCACACAACGCACAACTCAACCAAAACATCACGCTTTAGCCTCAAACTCAGGCCAACACGCCCGGCCCAAGCATTCTCTCTCCATTCCAACCTCCAGGCTCTTCGCTCGCTTCATCCAGCATCCTCCCCCGCAACTCAACATCAGCCTTCCCCGTGTACCGCCGGGCCTCCAACACACACCGCTTCAATGCCAGTGCTACAGGTGCGTGCAGGGATCCTAGGAAAATTCCAATTCTTCGTCCAATGCTACATAGCTCATTCCACGTGTAAACGTGCAAAGAGGACCCCGCGGATCCACCTGCCAAACGCAGGCCCCGGGACCTAGGGAGACCCGGGGCGACCGCGACACTTTAGCGATCAGTGGGGATGGAGGCGGCGTCCGTGCCTGTTATCTGGAGATCCAGAGTCAGAGTCTATATTTCCTAAGGATTGCGCCGTGGGGGCGTAGGAGGCGAGCACGGAAAACCGAGACTGAGCCCAGCAAGGAGCCGGGGTGAGCACCCCCTGCTGGAAGCGAGAGTCGCTGTGGGCCGCGCCCTCCAGCTTCAGCAGTTCCGAGGGTCTGGCTGAGAGCCCGAGGACTGCGGGGCGGAGGGGCGGGGCCCGGCCTGGCGGGGCCAATCATGGGACGGGGATACTGAGTGGGGCCGGGTCAGGCCCAGGAAGTGGAATGGTGTTCGGGTGGAGGGTGCGCAGAGTTGGGTAGGGGCAAACCTCCGCGATTTCTGCTACTTTGCTTCTCGGTCTGATCCGAGACGCACAGGGGCTCCTGGAGGGCGGAGAGCCGTAGTTCGGATGCAAAGGACTGAGCTTGTGATTCAAGTTCGAAATATGCGAGATCTTCAAAAAATAGACTAAAGAGACCGATTACAAAACATCTATGCATGGATTTCAAATTTTCTACCCTGTAATAAACTCATAATTGAATTCCCTTAATTTTTTAAATGTCGCCTCGCATGTGACCCAAGCTTCATCAGTAAGGAATTCTCCCTGCTCCCACCCCTCCCCCCTTTTTTTAATCAACCGGAGTGCCAAGCAAGCCAGTGTTGCCGCGATTGGGCTCTGGTGGGAGACTGTGGCTCCAGCTCGAGATCCTGATGTGAGAATGCTCCACACGTCCCTTATGTAACTGCTATCTGGGTTTAAGTACAGGCCCAGCCACGATGCTGAGCCAACGGAACCAACTTCGCCCAGGTTAGGTATTTCAGTGGAGAGCAGAAATTGTGTGAGCCACGAAATGTAAGCAGCAAGGGACAAGGAGAAGAGGAGCTTCGAGAGAAAGCAATAGTGTCCAGGATGGGTGAGAATCTACAACTCTCGCACCTTAGCTGAAGCACTTCCGGGTGTGCCTGATGTCACAGTGTTTCTGTCAACAGGGCTGAAAGACAACTTGCAGGCGCGCCGACAGGTGGCGTGAAGGTTAAGGTGCTGGATTCCCACATGGCTAACGACTGCGGTTCGAGTCCTGGAACTTGTTTTTATTACTGCCTCCACTTTTGGCCTCCTTCACACTCCGCCTCGCTCGCAATCCAAAACTCCCCACACCTGATGGTCCTCAACATATGAAGCCCTCAATATTCCCATAAAAAAAGGGGTGGCGATGGGAACCAGCAGTTAGCGTAATGGCTATTAGTCGACCGCGGTTCGCGTCTCGGACCCGGTGGCTTACAACTCACGCCGGGCGCGTGTGCGTGCGTGCCCAGGATCCCGAGAGGAGAATGGAGGAGAAGGGATTGCGGCGTGGCCATCCCCCCTGGGGGGTGATTTCTCGCTTTCTGTCTCTATGTCTCTCTCTGTCTGTCTGGCGAGCGCACGCGCCCTATAGCGAAAAACCTCTAAACCTCTCCAAAAAAAAAAAAAAAAAAAAAAAAAAAAAAAAAAAAAAAAAAAGGGGTGGCGGTTCTAACTCTCTACAGCCACCACAAACTCTCAAAACTTAACACCAATCTTTACGCTTCACACACAGGGCACAATTCAACCCGAACATCACACAGCAGGCTCAAACTCAACTCAGCCCAACACGCCCTGCTTACGCATTCCTTCTTCATTCCACCCTCCAGGCTCTCCGCTCCTTCGCCAGCCTCGAGGCTTATGGAACCTCAATGCTAGTGCTACAGGTGCGTGCAGGGACCCCAGAAAAATTCCAGTTCTTCCTCCGACGCTCCATAGCCCAGCCCAGCGGTAAACATACGAACCGGATCCCAGAGAATCCACCCTTAAACGCGCGTCTCCGGATTTCGGGAGACCTGGGGCGACCGCGACACTTTAGGATCAGTGGGGATGGAGGCGGCGTCCGTGCGAGTTGTCTGGATATCCAGAGCCAGAGTCTATATTTCCTAAAGATTGCGCCGTGGGGGCGTGGGAAGAGAGCACGGAAAACCGAGACTGAGCCCAGCAAGGAGCTGGGGTGAGCACCTCCTGCAAGAAGCGAGATTCGCTGTGGGGGGCGCCCTCCAGCTTCAGCAGTTCTGTCTGTCTGTCTGTCTGAGAACCGGAGGACTGCGGGGCGGAGGGGCGGGCCCGGCCTGTGCGGGGCCAATCACAGGACGGGGATCCTGAGTGGGGCGTGGTCAGGCCCGGGAAGTGAAAAGGTGCGCAGCATTGGGTAGGGGCGAACTTCGGTGATTTCTGACACTTTGCTTCTGGGTGGGTCTGATCCTAGACGCTCTGGTGCTCCTGGAAGGCGGAGAGACCGTAGTTTGTAGCGGGCGTGCTGGGGACAAAGGTCGGGGGTCGCAGGAGGCCGCCAGATACAGGTGGACCTGTAAGAGCCAGAGGAGAGCTACTCCGCACCAGGATGGTGCCCATGGCCCTGTGTTGACCGAGTGTGTTGACCGACACGGATAACTGTCGAAGTTACAGAGAGAAAGAGAAATTGGGTACTTACCTCTGAGAGGAGATGAACACGCCACAATTTCTCTTCCTATCTCATTCGGGGTTTTTGGCAGACACAAACATGCTTGACGTGTCTTCCAATGTTAAGACTCGAACCTACCTTCAGCCATGTGGGATCAAGCCACTCCAATCACTATGCCACCAGGCCGGCTCTCTAAACTTTTATAATTTATCTATTTCATGAAAGAGAAAAAGAGAGAGGCTTCCAGCAGTGTCACCAAGTCTCAATCCAACCCAGCCTCAGCCTCATAGACAGAGGCATAACATAGTGTGCACAGGGAGGTCTTGGGATATGAACTGAGGACCTCCTTTCATGAGTCCACCCATGTTCCCACTGTACCCCCATTGGAACCCTACCCTGTCTTCTTCCCTGGCCTGTGTCAGCTCAGACTCACAGCAGCTACAAACTCACAGCCACCATCCCACTACCTTAGAGCCCTCAAGAGTTGAGTGGCCAGCACACTCCTAGTCTCCAAGCCAGTTCCCAGAAGAAATGATTTATGCTCTTACCCCTTTCCAATCAGCCCCACACCACTAAGTGGCGATGCTTGAGCTGAAGGGAAGGGGTGATGGCCTAGCAAAGGAACCACCTTGACCCAGGCCTAGGCCCAGGCGTAGGGCCCCATACTTCAGCAACAGGCTGATTGGCCATCTCTGCCCCTCACCTCCTTCAGACATTTGGGGACAGTGTCTCATCCGGAGGCAGATGCTCTGGGTAGCGTTGGGCAACAACAGCAGCCCTGCTTTCTCTCCCCACTGTTTGGTCCCCTGATTATGTGGGAGAAATGGGGTGAAGGCAAGACAGCCCAGGAGGCTCCCCACCCGACATTGATGTCAGGCTCTGGTTTCTTCACCCACATCTGGGACCCAGAGGGAGTCTGCAGTTCACGAACAGGCTAACAGACTGTTCAAGCCAAGGAATCTGCAGGCAGGAATTATGGAGGACTGAGGATTTTGGGGCATCCTGGACCACAGTTACTGACCGAATCCAGTTCCTCAGACACCTCTGCCAGGCTGCCTGGCTGCTCTGTAACATATCTCTCCTACTGTCTTGGGCCCTGACCTCTTGGAGACCAAGAACTCAGGGCTTTCATCCCCAGCTCTGGCCTCTAAACAAGCCACATTCAATGCCCTCTCTTCTTGATCTGTGACCCAGTGTAGTTCTCAGAGAGAATCCTAGGAAAAAATGAATGAATGGGAATGAAATGAAACATTTGAAACTCTACTCCTCTTTGTCAGCTGAGGAGTAGAGGGATCACCATACACACACCATGTCCAGCAGAATAGCCTGTCTGAAGCATGCACACATATGCACGTGTCATATTCTCATAGACACAGACTTTAAATTTTTCTAGAAGAGAGGAACTGCTTTGAAAGAACCCAGTAGGCACCCTTAAAAGGGCATCTAATACTTCCCACATTCAAAGGGCAGGAGAAGTTGTTGCTGTAGAACCAAGCATGGTGATTACTTGTCCCTTGGGTCCAGATCAACATCTTTGGGCATTGAGTCCCTGCTCATCATGATTGCCTATGCTATCCTGGGACTTTATCTCCAACCCACATTGTCCTGGCTACATTTTCCTTGGCTGTGAATATACAAGGGACACTCATTTACTGAAACTCAGCCAGTTCAGTTCCCAGTCGCTACTCTGGCCTAAGCATCTGCCTCCATGGGCTACGTAGTCATGCTCTCTTCACCTTTCTGATTGCTGTGGGCTCCAGCAGCACTGTCTCCATTGGCTGCCCTGTGCTGTAGCTCTGTCCTTGTTGGTTGCCACTAGAGGTAGTGTTTCCACTGACAGCGAATCCAGTGGATGGATGGGCTTTCTCCCCTGGTGCCATGCTGTTAGGATCCCAACCTGTGTCTCCACCACTTCCTACATTATGGTGAGGAAGTACAGGGGGTACCAGAAGAGGGCCCAACAGCCTTGAGGAGCCTCTAGTGCTGGCAAAGGTTCTTCTTCCTTTCCTGTTCCCCTGTGACTTCACACACCAACTGAGCAGGGAAGGAACCAGGAATCCCCTTCATCCAGCCTGGAGAAAGAGAGACAGGAGTGCAAGTGGGGTGGGAGCAGTAGAGAGATGAGTGGAGAAAAGAGGCTGCTGTAGTTTGAATGTGTCCCCCCAAAATTCACACCATAAAATTTGTTTTATTGAAAGGGTAGGAACTTGGGGTCAGTAGCAGCCATGATGGTTAAGGACACTGGACTCCCACATTGTCAACAGCAATTCTAATCCTGGACCTGGCTGCTTGCTTTCTCTCTCTCTTTCTCTCTCTCTCACTCAGTTTCTCTCTGGTAAAATTAAAATTAAAATGAAATAAAGAAAGATACTTAAATAAAATAAATCTTAAAAAAAGTAAAACTAAGGGCCTGTAGATGATATATTAGTTACATCACTGCATTCCTGTATAGTCATCCACAGTTCAAGTCCTGGATCCAGTGGCTTGAAACTCAAGCTGAACAAGTGTGCCTGCCTGTCTTAGAAGAGACTGCAGCAAATGTAGGTGACAGGATTGTGGCATGGCCATCACCCTGGGGAGTCCCTCTCTGTCTAGTGAGCGCGAATGCCCTATAGCAAAAATCTCTAAAATAAATAAATAAATAAAAGGGTAGACACTTGATCCAACTATGAGAATGAGAGGTAGAACATTTATGAAGTACTTAGGATCAGATAACGTCATCTGGGTAAGGCTCCTATGACTGATTCCTAGTAACCTTAAAAGATAGATACAGGCAGGCCAGCAGGTGGCACGAAGGTGATGGTGGCTGGATATCATATGGCTGACTGCTTGCTCGAGTCCTGGACCTGATAGCTGAAAATAATGCTAGATACATGTGTGTGCATGCACAAGATCCCTACAGGAGGATAGAAAAGACAGAACTGTAGCATGGCCACAACTCCCTCCCATGGGGGTGATTTCTCACCTTTTCTCTCTTCTTTCCCTTATCTCTTTTGGGTAAGCATGCACACCATACAGCAAAAAAAAAAAAAAAAAAAAAAAAAAAAAAAGAAGAAGAAGAAGAAAGAAAAGAAAAGAAAGACAGACACAGGGATTTGTAAGTTCTTGATATTTAGCTCTTTTTTTTTTTTTTTTTTTTTTTTTTTTTTTGGAGAGGTTTTCGCTATAGGGTGCGTGCGCTTGCCAGACAGACAGAGACAGAGAAACAGAAAGCGAGAAATCACCCCCCAGGGGGGGATGGCCACACCGCAATCCCTTCTCCTCCATTCTCCTCTCGGGATCTTGGGCACACACGCACACGCACCCGGTGTGAGTTTTAAGCCACCCGGTCCGGGACGTGAACCGCAGTCGACTACGTGGGAGTCCAGCAACATAGCTGTTACGCTAACTGCTAGTCCCAGTTCTTGACATTTGATGCCCTATGTCATCCTAGTACTCTACAAAGCCCCAAAAGAAGAAGGTCCTCCCTTTGACTCTAGGCCTCCAGAACCATGAGATAAATAAGCCTATTCTTTGTGAATCAGCTAGACTCGTATTTTCTCACTAACAACAGAGAACAGCCTAAAACAGAGATCCCATGGGGTCTCAGGTGTTGGGGATCATGGTGGGTTTGGGAGCTAGTGAGGAACCCTGAGCATCAGTAAAAAGAACATCAGAGGTGGAGGTGACAGAAACATTTGAGGATCTGGATCTCTCCTTCAACAAGCCCTGCAATGGCTTGACTCACAGTGTGAGGTAGAGTCTTATAGGACCTGCAAGGACCCACATCATCTGGATTCTGCCACTTCTATTAACTCATTTGCTCTCTCCCCTATTCTTGCTCCTTCTGGCCACTCTGGTCCCCTTACAGTTCTTCAGTCACACACTGGGCCACAGAACCTTTGCACTGCCTATTGTTTCCAACTGGAACACTCTGCCCCAGATAACAAGTACTTCAATTGCTCACTTCCCTCAGGCTCACATGTTGTTTCTCACTGAGGTCCACCTTAGTCTTCCTATTTAAAATGGGAACTCTACCCAACTTAGGACCTCCTGACCTTCTAAAGGAGTTTACTGCTTCATTTTTGTTCTTTCCATAGTAGCTATGGAAAGAACAAACCTCCTCACCTACCACCAACCTATATACTTTTCACAGACACACACATATTTTATTTTATTTTTCATTATCTCCCTCCTCTGGTAGAATGGATGGTTTGGTAGGGCAGGAAGATTTATGTTTGGCTCACAGAGTCTAGAACAGCCAGGGAAACTTCATCAGTGCTTAAACAGTAGGTATTGGGTCCAGCTGGTGGTATGGTTGTCAGGGCACTAGACATGTGCATGGTGGGCCACTGTTGGAGTCTTGCACCTGGCGGCTTGCTTTCTTAACTTCCCTCTATCTTTCTCTGTCCTATAGCAGATTTAAAAAAAGATACCTGTGGGGGGGCCAGCAGGTAGCATGGTGGTTAGGACACTGGACTCCCATATGGTTGACTATGATTTGAGTTCCACACCTGGTGGTGGCTCACTTTCCCACAATTTCTCTGTCTGTCTCTGGTGAGCACACGTGCCCTATACCATATTTAAAGTAGTATAATAAATAAAATAAAATAAATAATTCTTTCTTTTTTTAAAGGAATTATTTTTAATTTTTTGTTTGTTTTGTTTTAGAGAGAGATTTTTGCTATAGGACATATGTGCTTGCCAGAGAGACAAAAAGAGAGAAATTGTCCCCCATGGGGATGGCCACACAACAATTCCTTATCCTCCATTCTCCTCTCAGGATTTGAGGCACACACACACATGTCCAGCATGAGTTTTAAACTGCTGGGTCTGAAACTCAAATATTGGTGGACTACATTGGAGTCCAGCAACTTAACAATTTCTACATCTGCTGGTCACTAAACGGTTCTTTTAAAAATAAAAAGAGGGATGGGCAGGTTGCATGGTGGTTAACGGCACCGGAGACTCCTGAAGACTCACATTTCCTTCCCTTGGCCTCTGTGAGGTAGTCCCAAGTCCTCATATATGGTGTCCAGAGAGCACGGAATGGGCCTGGGTAGTGAAGACTCCCCATTTGACCTGATGGGGATAGGTAGAGGGCAGGGTCACATTTGGCCCAGGAGATCCACTTGATGATGAAGCAGGGTCTAAAATGGAGAGGTCATGTGAGGGTCACATGATTTTTCTCTTTTTTCTTTTTTTTTCTTTTTAAAGTTTATTTTTTCCAGTCAGACATACATCCACAGAGGGACACCATGCCATGATCCACCCACTACCTTACCATCGCCAGATCGACAGTACACATATGATCAGCATACTGAAGCAGCTCTCGTCACTTGAACCCAGAACATCCCATGCAGAGTATTGTGTTCTACCAATCCCCACCCAGCTCCCATTCATCATCACTTGTTTTTTGTTTTGGGTTTCTTTCTTTCTTTCTTCCTTTCTTTCTTTCTTTCTTTCTTTTTCTTTCTTTCTTTCTCTTTCTTTTTTTTTCTTTTTCTTTTGTTGAGAGATTTTCTCTATAGGGTGCATGTTCTTTTTTTTTTTTTTAATGGAGAGGTTTTTGCTATAGGGTGTGTGCGCTCGCCAGACAGACAGAGAGAGACAGAGAGATAGAAAGTGAGAAATCACCCCCCAGTGGGGATGGCCACGCTGCAATCCCTTCTCCTCCATCCTCCTCTTGGGATCTTGGGCACGCACGTACACGCGCCCGGCATGAGTTTAAGCCACCGGGTCTGGGATGCAAACCGCGGTTGACTACTACGTGGGAGTCCAGCGACATAGCCATTATGCTAACTGCTGGTCCCTAGGGTGCATGTTCTTGCCAGAGAGAAAAAGAAAGAAAAGACACACACACACACACACACGCCTGCAGTAAATTTCAAGCTTCCAGATCTGGGACTCAAATCAAGGTCGACTATGTGGGAGTCCAGCATCCTGACCATTACACCATGTGTTGACCTCACTATGGGTGTTTCTGAAGGAAATACAACTCACAGGGAGGAAGCTAGGAGTAGCCAGTGAGGAGGGCGACCCTGGTGGCTACTGAAAAGGAAAAGGAAGAACATCAGGGTTCAAATGGTCTAGGAGGCCAGCTGAGTCCAGGCATCGGGGATCATGGTGGGTGTGGGAAGAGGAAGTGATGGACATAGTCCAGAACATGTAGGTGCTGCCCACTGCTTAGGGGAGAAGCCCTTTAGAAAGAGAGCAGGGGTCCAGCCTAAGGCCTCCTCTCCACCCCAGCCTGGGCTCCCTCCTTCTCTAGTGTGGGAGGCTGCGCAACAGTGAGTCTGCCGAGGTTTCTCAGAGAGCAAACAATTGCCATGATTGGCCACTAGAAATCCCTCAGATTTGCATATCTGGCACCTCATGATTGGTCCAAAAGCAACCAATCATAACCCACCGTTTAACCCACCGTTTACAACCAATCACGGCCCACCATTTGCAACCAATCATAACCCACCTTTGCGATCCACCAATGTGTATATAAGCACCATGCCTGGCCCACAATAGCCAGACCACCGGGAAGACAGCGAAGACAACACAGAAGACCAGGAAGACGACGATCCTGGAGAGCCTGCAGAGCTGAAACACTGCACAGTCTCCAGACGACCCTGGAGAGCCTGCAGACCAGAGCTGAAACACCGCACAGTCTCCAGACGACCCTGAAGAGCTGTAACACTACATCGTCTCCAGACGAGCCTGAAGAGCTGTGACACCGCGTCGTCTTCGTGCTGCTCACAACAGACGACGCGACCCTGAAGAGTTGTAACACTGCGTCGTCTCCGTGCTGTACCGTGCTGCCACAATAAACAGATGACACTGTGTCTTCTCCGAGCTGTGACACTGTGACGCTTGTTCCGGCTCTCACTCCTTCCCTCAGGAAACCTGTTCGACTGTCCCACCGGGTCGGGACACGTGGCGCCCGAACCGGGACGGGACACTCTAGGACACACCTCTTGGGCCGGGTGATGAGCAGCAGGTCATTAAAGAGCAGCAGGCAGAGGGAGTGAGCAGAGGGGTGGGAGGCATAGAGCACAGAGCACACACCCACCCTTGCTCAGTTCTGCCTGCAAGTCAGGGCACCCAGAGCATGCAAGGAAGCAGAGGGGGTTCTGGCTTCTGGTTTCTGTGCACTGTGAGAGGAGGCAGAGGTGAAGAATCTGGGCAGGGACTGACCTTGGCTTTGTGGAAGTGCTGCCTTTGGGTGAGCCTGCTTAGCTTTTCAGTCTCCTTCATGTGCCCCACCTCTTTCCTGCAAGGCTCACTTGTCAGGGTAAAGGGAGGAGAGTCACTTCCCATCCATCTACCCCCATCCATCTCTTCCCACCTGCTGCCTTGTCACCTCTCCCAGCCCCAGCTTTCCTCCTGCACACCTTGCTGATAGCATCCAGAGCCTTATGGGCATTCACCTGGCAGCTGGACTCCTCCCTGTTTGGCATAGGAAATGGTGGGAATGAAGAGGAAAGGGGACTCTGAGTCCCTGGGATTCAGAGGGGCCAGAGCTCAGAGGACCCTGCCTGGTTTGGTGAAATGCTCAGTTCCCTATACTGGGGAACCGAGGACAAGAGCCCTCACCACTCACCACCTGCACAACCCTGTTCAAGTCTTGCAGCCACTCTAAGCCTCAACTTCCCATCTTTAAAATGGGGGTGATGCCCACCTTCCATATCAATAGTATTCTTGTGAGGATTACAAGAGATAATATATGTCAGTGCTTAGCATAAGTTGGCAGGTAGTAACTACTGAAGAGAGGGTTATTATTTTTAAAATTATTAACCACAAGTATAATAAGGCAGAGAAGTTAAGAGTGATTAGACTTCAGTATCATATTATCAATTATTTCTTTGTGACCTGGGGTAAATTATCTAACCTATGGCTCAGTTACCTCAACTATGCAGTAAGGTAAACAATGGTTCCTATCTTCACAGAGTTGTCAGTAAAATTAAACAGGTACATAACACTTAGAACTGTGCCTGCTCTGCGATGTCTGATGGGGCCGTTTAGTGGCTAGTAGCTGTTCTCTCTGAGGGACCCATTGTTGCTGCCCTCCTTGTCGCCTCGTGGCGGCCTTCAGAGTTCACCTGGGCTGCACATCAGTCTGTGCATCCCTCTATAAAGATGGCTGAGCTGGTGTGGTTGCAAATGATGCAGGTGATAGAGTTACTCCAGTTGTCGTTGCTTACTCACTAAATGAGGAGGTTGTTGGACTGGCAGCAAAACAAAGTTGAATAAGAAATATTTCAAATATAGTAATGAAAGTAAAGCAGATCCTTGGCAGAAGCGCCGATGATCCACACGTTCAGAAATACATCATGGAAAGCAAAGGCTTAGTAACTTAAAAAAAAAATGGGAAATTACGATATGAAATAGATACTGGAGAAGAAACAAAATTCATTAACCCTGAAGATGTTGCCAGACTGATATTTAGTAAAATTAAAGAAACAGTGCATTCTGTCTTGGGCTCAGATGCAAATGATGCAGTTATTACTGTTCCATTTGATTTTAGAGAAAAGCAAAAAAAAAAAAAAAATGCTCTTGGAAAAGCAGCTGGAGCTGCTGGATTTACTGTATTGCGATTAATACATGAACTCACTGTGGCTCCTCTTGCTTATGGAATTGGACAGGACTCCCCTACTAGAAAGAGCAATATTTTGGTGTTTAAACTTGGAGGAACATCCTTCTCTCTCACTGTTATGGAAGTTAACAGTGGAATATATCATGTTCTTTCAACGAACACTGATAACATTGGTGGTGCACATTTCACAGAGACCTTAGCAGAGTATCTAGCATCTGAATTCCAGAGATCCTTTAAACCTGACATGAGAGGGAATGCTGGAGCCATGATGACATTGATGAGCAGTGCTGAAGTTACAAAACATTCTTTGTCTACCTTAGGAAGTGCCAATTGTTTCCTTGATTCATTATATGAAGGTCAGGATTTTTTTTTTTTTTTTTTCTTTTTTGAGAGTGAAGCAAGCGTGACTCCATCTTGAAGGAGTGATTTCATTTTAGAAACTATGCCTCCTTCTTCCCCTCCCCATGACTGCAGATCCAAAAAAGCCTCACTCCCAGGTGCCTCAAGAACCTTGACCAGAACTAGGGAAGCCATTAAAATTCCATTGTAATCAGAACTTACCCTCAAGACTAATTAACCTGCTTGCTTTGCTTCTATAACTGGCTTTTTTTGCTTTGAAGATAGTAAACCCTACCCCCTATCTCTCCTGAAACCCCTTTACTTTGTTCCTTTGCCCTTGTAAAACATCTGTGCATTTTTGGCCTATATAATAAGCTCCTTTCTCCTTTCACTCGGGGCTGCCAGGTTTTGTGAGACACGAGTCTCCCCGTATGCCACCGGCTTAATCAATAAACTCTAATAAATTTGGTTATGTCTGGATGTCCTCTTATTTCTTGCTGAGTTGATTATTACAAGAGATTTTTTGCTATAGGGCACATGCGCTCACTGGAAAGACAGAGACAGAGAGACAGAAAGCGAGGAATCACCCCCCCCCCCCCCCCAGGGTGGATGGCCACGACGCAATCCCTTCTCCTCCATTCTCCTCTTGGAATCCTCTCTCAGTGTTATGGAAGTTAACACATACGCACACGCGCCCGGCATGAGTTTAAGCCACTGGGTCCAGGACTCAAACTGAGGTCGACTACACAGGAGTCCAGCGACATAGCCATTACACTAACTGCTGGTCCCAAGGTCAGGATTTTGATTGCAATGTATCCAAAGCAAGATTTGAACTTCTTTGTTCTCCACTTTTTAACAAATATATTGAAGAACTCTTAGATCAATGTGGATTTACAGCAGATAATATCAACAAGATTGTGCTGTGTGGAGGGTCGTCTCGAATCCCAAAGCTACAGCAGCTGATCAAAGATCTTTTCCCAGCTCTCCAGCTTCTCAATTCTATCCCTCCTGATGAAGTTATTCCCGTTGGTGCAGCAATAGAAGCTGGAATTCTTATTAGGAAGGAAAACCTATTAGTGGAAGACTCTCCCATGATAGAATGTTCAGACAAAGACATTTTAGTTAAGGGAGTGGATGAGTCAGGAGCCAGCAGATTCACAGTATTGTTTCCATCAGGGACTCCTTTGCCACCTTGAAGACAACACACCTTACAAGCCCCTGGAAGTGTATCTTCCGTATGTATTGAACTCTATGAATCTGAGAGGGGAGAACTCTGCAAAAGAGGAAACCAAGTTTGCACAGGTTGTACTTTAGGACTTAAATAAAAAAGAAAATGGATTGTGTGATATATTAGCTGTTCTTACTATGAAAAGTGATGGATCTTTACATGTGACATGTACAGATCCAGAGACTGGAAAATGTGAAGTCATCACTATTGAGGTGGCATCTTAGTGTTTTAGAGAAATCAAGAATTTTTAATAATTAGAGTATTGGTCAGAAGTGGCTGCAGTGAAGAGACTGGCACGATATCTCACACCATTTTGCTGGTATAGCCCACGGAGAGGCCAGAGGGCAGAACTTACGCTGACTATGAATCTGTGAATGAATGGAAGGTGTTTGTAAAATGTATGAAGAACATCTGAAGAGAATAAATCCCAACAGTTCCTCCATCACATACGATATCAGTCAGTTGTTTGATTTAATCAACGATCTGGCAGACCTTAGCTGCCTTGTTTACCGAGCTAATACCCAGGCATACCAGCCGTATAACAAAGAGTGCATTAAAGAGAAGGTCTACCGGGACCAGCAGTTAGCATACCGGCTATGTCGCTAACTCCCATGTAAGGGACTACAGTTTGAGTCCCAGACAGTGGCTTAAACTCACGCCTGGCACTTGTGCGTGTGTGCCCAAGATTCGTGGAGGAGAAGGGATTGCGGTGTGTGCCCTATAGCAATAAACCTCTAAAAAATAAAAAGGAGAGAAGATCTAGTGCCCATCCATCGGCAGGCCCAACAAGCTGGGAAATAATTGAGCTGAAAGCATTAGGGGGATAGGGGTGGATTTGGAATATTGCTATAGTGAAAGTTTTTAAGTTTTTGTATCATACTATCCTGTTTCCATTTTGTTACACTCTAGCCAAGATCGAATGTATTCGATGAAATGTGAGGGTCTTGCTCAATCTCAACCCCTGTTGCCCCTTTTCTTCTTCTTCTTTTTTTTTACTTAAACATTTTTATGATAATTTAGATGGAGGTTGCTCCTTGTCAGTTAATATTGGCTCCAGTCTTTCAAACTGTTCATACCTGTTTTGTAACACTCACTGTACTAACCCTTCAAGATGAGGTAGGAGGTGGTGACACAGTTTAGTTAAGTCCTCAAGATAAAGTCTTAGTGAAAAATAAAAGTTCTTTAGTGATATTTTCTTCCTGAGTGATCTTTTTGTCTCAACATTGAATTTTCTCACAAAGCATTATCAGGTTCAAAACCAGTAGACTGCTGCAAAGAGAATTTGGAGAAAGCTTATGTATGTCTCGAATGTGTTTTGTTGTGCTTTGTGTAGAGCTAGTAAGCTTTCACTTCATTTTTTCTAAGCACCTTTATTGTAGTTCCAAGGTTTGTACCTACTGTTATAAAAGGCATTATGTGGTGACATAGCTTGTCAGCAGCAGCAAGACAAGAGAGAGGGAAAGTGAGAAATCACCCACCACCATCACCACCACCCCCACCACCAGCAGCATTAGCTACGCTGTAATTCTTTCTCTTTCATTCTCTCAGTATTTTGACCATTCACACACTGGGTGTGTTTTTCAAGTTACTGGGTCTGAGACTCAAACCTAGCAATTAACCATGTGGGAATCCCATTGCCCCAACCACCATGCCACCTGTTGGTTCAGTTTTATTTTTCTAACAAATCATTGTGATTTCATTTTTTGGAAGAATACTCTAGGAGCAGATCTGGAAGGAATGGGTTCCCTTGATTCTCAAATATAGTACAGTTATTGTACTTAGAAAAATGAATAAATAAAATTAAATAATTCTTAGGAAAAATAATAAAATAGAATTTTCTAAAAAATAATTAGAACATCAACATTATTTGGTTTTGTGTACAAGTGGTGTTTATATAAAATATTTTTTCAATGAATTATATAAGCTATGTTTTTATTAAAGTACCATATATTGGTTAAAAAACAAAAAAGAAGAAGAAGAAGAACTGTGCCTAAGGTCAATCCTTAACGAGGTTCTTAAGGCTACTGGATACCTCCTGGGCTACAGGAAAGCTCCATTCTTGGAATCTGCTTTTTCTTTTTTCTTTTTAAAAATTGTTATTATTTTATTTAAATGTATTTATTTATTTTAATTTGACCATAGTGGGACAGAGCATGAAAGAGAAAAAGAAAGTGCGACAGTAAGACACCAGGTCCAGGATTGAAACGTGGTTTACCATGTAGGATCAGCGCCCTTAACCACCAAGCCTCCTGCCACTTGGAACCTGCTTTATGAAACACAAAGTACTCTGGGCCTGTGTGCTGCTTCCCTGAGCAAAATCCTGAGATGAAATGGAGAACACACAGCAGTGTGGCAGCCTCCAGTAGTGGGTTGCTTTCTCTCTGCTTATCTCTCTCAGTGTGTGTGTACCTGGCAAGCGCATGAGCCCTGAAGTGAGAAAACAAATCAAAAAACACCATTTGACCAGAAGATCTAAAGCCATATTTTACAAATATCTTCATCAGCAATAACGGTGTTACCAATTGTTTGCTCTATCGGTTTACCGACCTCTGAAATCTCATCATTGCGTTTCTAAGGGGATACAAAGGGCTGAGCTTGTGATTCAGGTTCGAAACTTGTGAGATCTTCAAAGAGTTCACTAAAAATATGGATTATAAAACACCTATGCATGAATTTCAAATTTTGTATCCTGAAGTAAATTCATAATTGAATTCCCTTAATTTTAAAAAATAGTCCCCTCGCATGTGACCCAAGCTACATTTCGTCAATGTTCTTCCCGGGCACTTTCAAAAAAAAAAAAAAAAAAAAAAAAATGAACCCCAGTGCCAAGCCAGTGTTAAAGCTATTGGTCTTTGCAGAGAGATTACAACTCCGGCTCCTGGTCCAGCTCCTACTCGAGCACCGATGTGAGAGAATGCACAATGTGTCCACTTGTCCCTTCTGTAACTGCTATCTGGGTTTACGTACAGGCCGAGGCATGATGCTGAGCCAACTTCGCCCAGGTTAGGTATTTCAGTGGGGAGCAGACTTAGAAATTAATTGTGTGAGCCACGAAATGTAAGCAGCAAGTGACAAGGAGAGGAGGAGCTTTGAGGGAAAGCAATAGTGTCTGGGATGGGTGAGAATCCACAACTCTCCCACCTTAGCCGAAACACTTCCGGATGTGCCTGATGTCACAGCGTTTCTGTCAACAGGGCTGAAAGACAACTCGCGCCCGCGCCTGCAGGTGGCGTGAAGGTTAAGGTGCTGGATCCCACATGGCTAACGACTGTGGTTCGAGTCCTGGAACATGTTTTTACTCTTGCTTCCACTTTTTGCCTCTTCCACATTCCGCCTCTCTGCACTCCAAACTCCGCACACCTGTTGTACCGTAACAGATGGAGCCCTCGCTATACCCCTAAAAGAAAGGGGTGGCGGTTCTCCCTCTGTCTCTCTTCCTATCTCTCTACAGCCACCACAAACTCTCAAACGTAACACCAATCTTCATGCTCCACACAGCGCATAACTCAACCCAAACTTTACGCTTCAGCCTCAAACTCAGCCCAACACGCCCTGCTCACACATTCCTTCTCCATTCCACCATCCAGGCTCTTCGCTCCTTCACCAGCCTCGAGGCATACGGAGCCTCCCCCCACTACTCAACATCAGCCTCCCCCGTGTACCGCCGGGCCTCCACCACACACTGCTTCAATGCTAGTGCTACAGGTGCGTGCAGGGACCCCAGGAAAATTCCAGTTCTTCCTCCGATGCTCCATAGCCCAGTCCAGTGGATCCGCCCGCCAAACGCAGGCCCCTAGACCTAGGGAGACCCGGGGCGACAGCGATACTTTAGCGATCAGTGGGGACGGAGGCGGTGTCCGGGCTGATTGTCTGGAGATCTAGAGCCAGAGTCTGTATTTCCTAAAAATTGCGCCGTGGGAACGTGGGAGGAGAGCACAGAAAACCGATACTGAGCCCAGCAAGAAGCCGGGGTGAGCACCTCCTGCAGGAAGCGAGAGTCACTGTGGGCCGCGCCCTCCTGCTTCAGCAGTTTGGTGTGTCTGAGAGCCCGAGGACTGTGGGGCGGAGGGGCGGGCCCGGCCTGGCGGGGCCAATCACGGGACGGGGAGCCTGAGTGGGGCGTGGTCAGGCCGGGGAAGTGGAATGGTGTTCGCGTCCGGGAGCGCAGCGTTGGGTAGGGGCGAACCTCCGCAATTTCTGCTACTTTCCTTTTCGGTCTGATCCGAGACGCACAGGGGCTCCTGGAGGGCGGAGAGACCGTAGTTTGGATGCAAAGGACTGAACTTGTCATTCAGATTCGAAATATACAAGATCTTCAAAAAGTTGACTAAAAAGACGGATTACAAAACACCTATGCATGGATTTCAAATTTTCTACCCTGAAATAAACTCATAATTGAATTCCCTTAATTTTTAAATGTCGCCTCGCATGTGACCCAAGCTTCATCTGTTCGGAGTTCTCCCTGCCCCCACCCCTCCCCCTTTTTTTTTAATGAACTGGAGTGCCAAGCAAGCCAGTGTTGCCGCGATTGGGCTCTGGTGGGAGACTGTGGCTCCAGCTCGAGATCCCGATGTGAGAATGCTCCACACGTCCCTTCTGTAACTGCTATCTGGGTTTAAATACAGGCCCTGCGACGATGCTGAGCCAACGGAACCAGCTTCGCCCAGGTTAGGTATTTCAGTGGGGAGCAGACTTAAAATTAATTGTGTGAGCCACGAAATGTAAGCAGCAAGGGACAAGGAGAGGAGGAGCTTCGAGGGAAAGCAATAGCGTCTAGGATGGGTGAGAACCCACAACTCTCCCTTCTTAACTGAAGCACTTCCGGCTAGGTCTGCTTGATGTCACTCACACCTTTTCTTTCAATAGGGCTAAAAGAAAGGTTGCCTCCGCGCCGGCAGGTGGCGTGAAGGTTAAGGTGCTGGGTTCCCACATGGCTAACGACTGCGGTTCGAGTCCTGGAACTTGTTTTTATTACTGCTTCCACTTTCGGCCTCCTTCACACTCCGCCTCTCTCGCAATCCAAAACTCCCCACACCTGATGCTCCTCAACATTCGAAGTCCTCAATATTCCCATTAAAAAAAGGGATGGCGGGTCTAACTCTCTACAGCCACCACAAACTCTCAAAACTTAACACCAGTCTTTACGCTCCACACACAGCGCACAATTCAATCCGAACATCACACAGCAGGCTCAAACTCAGCCCCACACGCCCTGCTTACGCATTCCTTCTTCATTCCACCCTCGAGGCTCTCCGCTCCTTCACCAGCCTCGAGGCTTACGGAGCCTCAATGCTAGTGCTACAGGTGCGTGCAGGGACCCCAGAAAAATTCCAGTTCTTCCTCCGATACTCCATAGCCCAGCCCAGCGGTAAACATACGAATCGGATCCCAGAGAGCTACTCCGCACCAGGATGGTGTCCCTAGCCCTGTACTGCCCGACCCGGAAAACTGGAACCCGCAGTTACCTCCGTAGTTGGAGGGAGACGATCTCTGAGAGGGAGGACAGATGAGACAGAGAAGCTTTCAGGAATATCTGCAGAGCCAGCCTACCAGAATACTTCTGGCAAGAATCGCAGACAGGGGACAAGAAAGGAAAGAGGAAGGGGTGAGCAGGCTTGGAGTAAACGAATCTATGCTCACCCATCTGTTGCTGATAGTGGTGATTGTAAGACCTCTGCCCCCTAGCCAGTAGCTCAGCTTCAGAAATGCCCCAAAAGATGGGACTCTGAGCCCGTTAAACAGTCCACAATGACAGAGGTCAGTGCTCTGCCATATCATTGATTTCCCAACTATGGAGGACCTCCGTGAAGAGAAGCAGGCTATGGTGGAGAGAGGACATACTGACTCCCAGACAGAGGATTCCAAAGACCAAGATGGCTCTCCACCCTGGCCCCCAGGTCCCTCCCAGGCCTAACATGCTTGATCTTTCCTAAGCCTGTTTAATGTTCATTCCCCTCCCTCACCCACCACCATGCCTACTGGACTGATGGACAGGGATCACTGAGAGATTTCTCCTCATTTGCCATCTGACCAAGCCTGAGAGGAGGTGGCAGGAAGCCACCCAGAGGGGCAGTGAGGGCACAGAGCACTGGGAGGGACCTTCTGGAGGCTGTACTCGGTGTGGCAGAGGCAAATGCCAGGAAGTGAGGAAGAGAATTCAGGATCAACCACATTACCTTTTGCAATCTGCGCCTGGCTTCCATCACTCACCCCCACTTCTGTCTCCCTTACCCCATTCCATTCCTGTCTCTCCCGCCCCCCACACTCTCCTGACTTTATGCACACATGCTAGAGCAGTGCCAGGCACACAGAAGGCACTCAGTAAATACGTGCATTGAACTAAGTTCAGAGATGGAACTGGTCAAGAAATGGCCATTATTGCTGGCTGACTGCCCCTTTTCTTTTTCTCTCTGTATCTTCACCCCCTGCCAGACTCCTAGCCACAGCTGGCTTTGCCTTGTCTTCTACACTTTTCCAACATTTATTTTTTCTTGTTTTCGCTGAGAAGCATGCTTGCTTTGCAGAGAGAAAGAGAAAGTGGGAAATTACCTTAGAGGGGATGACCGTGACACAATTTCTCCTCCATTCTCCTTTGGGGATTTTGGCAGACACACACATGCTTGGCGTATCTTCCAATGTTAAAACTAGAACCTACCGTCGGCGATGGGGATCAAGCCAGCTCAATCAATATGCCTCCAGGCTGGCTCTCTAATCTTTTATAATTTATCTTTTCCATGAAAGAGAAGAAGAGAGAGGGAGACCCCCAGTTGTGTCACCAGGTCTCAATCCAACCCAGCCTTATACAGCCTGGATCACAGACAGAGGCATACACATACTGTGCACAGGGAGGCCTTGGGATATGAACCAAGGGCCTCTTCTCATGGGTCCACCCGTGTTCCCACTGTACCTGTAGGACTTCATTGGTTCCCTGCCTGGCCTTCATCCCTGTCCTGTGTCAGCTGTGACTCACTGAGCTAAAAACTTAAAACCACCACCCTACTGCCTTAGAGCCCTCAAGAGTTGAGTGGCCAGCACACTCCTAGTCTCCAAACCCAGTTCCTAGAAAAAATAATCTCTGCTCTTCACCCCTTTCCAATCAGCCCCACACCACTAAGTGGCAATGCTAGAGCTGAAGGGAAGGGGTGATAGTAGCAAAGGGACAGAATTGAACCTGGTCTGGGGCCCCCATACTGCAGCAACAGGCTGATTGGCCATCTCTGCCCCTCACCTCCTTCAGACATTTGGGGACAGTGTCTCATCCGGAGGCAGATGCTCTGGGTAGCGTTGGGCAACAACAGCAGCCCTGCTTTCTCTCCCCACTGTTTGGTCCCCTGTTTATGTGGGAGAAATGGGGTAAAGGCAAGACAGCCCAGGAGACTCCCCACCCGACATTGATGTCAGGCTTTGGTTTCTTCACCCACATCTGGGACCCAGAGGGAGTCTGCAGTTCACGGACAGGCTAACAGACTGGTTACTGTTCAAGCCAAGGAATCTGCAGGCAGGAATTATGGAGGACTGAGGATTTTGGGACATCCTGGACCACAGTTACTGACCAAATCCAGTTCCGCAGACACCTCTGCCAGGCTGCCTGGCTGCTCTGTAGCATCTCTCTCCAACTGTCTTGGGCCCTGACCTCCTGGAGACCAAGAACTCAGGGCTTTCATCCCCAGCTCTGGCCTCTAAACAAGCCACACTCAATGCCCTCTCTTTTTGATCTTTGACCGTGTAGTTCTTGGAGAGAATCCTAGGAAAAATGGGTGGATGGGAAAGAAATGGAGCACCAATTGTCAGCTAAGGAGTAGAGGGACCACCATACACACACCATGTCCAGCAGAATAGCCTCTCTGAAGCATGCACACTTATGCACATGTCATATTCTCATAGACACAGACTTTGAATTTTTCTAGAAGAGAGGAACTGCTTTGAAAGAGCCCAGTAGGCACACTTAGAAGTATATCTAATACAGGGGACCAGCAGGTAGCATGGTGGTTAAGGCGCTGGACACTCCCACATGGCTGACCACGGTCCGAGTCTCGGACCTGCTGGCTTGCTTACTCACTTCTCTCTCTGTCTCTCTCTCTCTGTATCTCTCTATCAAATTAAAAATATATGAATGAATAAATAAAATTTTAAAAAAAGAAGTATATCTAATACTTTCCACATTCAAAGGGCAGGAGAAGGGGTCAGTAGGTGGCCTGGTGGTTAAGGCCCTGGACATTCCCACATGGTTTGAGTCCTGGACCTGGTGGATTGATTTCTCACTTTCTCTCTCTCTCTCTCTCTCTCTCTCTCTCTCTCTCTCTCTTTCTCTGTCCCTCTCTAGCAAATTAAAATAAATAAATAAAGTTAATATAAAATAATTCTTTCAAAAATATGTAAAAAGGGGGGGGCAGGAGAAGTTGTTGCTGTAGAACCAAGTATGGTGATTACTTGTTTCTTGGCTCCAGATCAACATCTTTGGGGGTTCAGTCCCTGTTCACCATGATTGTCTATGCTATCCTGAGACTTTATCTCCAACCCGCATTATCCTGGCTATGTCTTCCCAGGCTGTGAATATACAAGGGACATTCATTGACTGAAACTCAGAAAGTACAGTTCCCAGTGGTTACTCTGTCCTAAGCCTCTGTCTCCATGGGCTACGTAGTCACGCTGTCTTCACCTTTCTGGTTGCTGTGGGCTCCAGCAGCACTGTCTCCATTGGCTCCTCTGTGGGAAAGCTATGTCCTTATTGGTTGCCACTAGAGTTAGTGTTTCCATTGACAGTGAATCCAGTGAATAGATGTGTTTTCTGCCCCGGTGCCATGCTGCCAGCACCCCAACCTATGCCTCCATCTCCTCCTACATTAGGGTGAGGGAGCACTGGGGGTACCAGAAGAAGGCCCAAAAGCCTCGAGGAGCCTCTGGTGCTGGCGAAGTTTCTTCCTCCTTTCCTGTTCCTCTGTTACTCACACTCCTACTGAACAGGGAAGGCCCCAGGAAGCCCCTTCATCCAGCCTGGAGAAAGAGAGACAGGAGCCCAATGGGATGTAGACAGAAGTGAGATGAGTGGGGAAATGAGGCTGCTGTGGTTTCAATGTGTTCCCCCAAAATTCACACCATGAAATTTGGTTGATTGAAAGGGTAGAAATTTGTGGTCAGAAGTAGTTCATGGTTAAGGACACTAGACTCCCACATTTTTTACTGCAATTCTAATCCCAGACCTGGCCGCTTGCTCTCTCTCTCTCTCTCATTTCTCTCTGGTAAAATTAAAATTAAATTTAAAATGATAGTTAAATAAAATAATTCTTAAAGAAAAAAAAGGTAGAAACTAGGGGTCTGTAGATGATATACTGATTACATCACTGCATTCCTGCATGGTTGCCCAAATTTTGAGTCCTGGATCCAGTGGCTTGAAACTCATGCTGAGCAAGTGTGCCTGCCTCTCCCAGCACAGAATGCAGCAAATGTAGGAGGAGGGTTTTTGGTATGGCCATCCCCTTGATAGTGATTTCTTGCTTTCTGTCTCTCTGTCTTGTGAGTGCAAATGCCTTATAGCAAAAATCTCTAAAAAAAAAAAAAAAAAAAATTAATTAATTAAAGGGTAGACACTTAAACCAAATATGAGAATGAGAGGTGAAGCCTTTATGAAGTATTTATGATCAGATAACGTCATCTGGTAAGGCTCCTATGATTGACTTTTAATAACCTTAAAAGACAGTCAGAGGCAGGCAAGCAAGTGGCATGAAAGTAATAGTGGCTGGACACCACGTGACTGACTGCTTGATCGAGTCCTGGACCTGAGAGTTGAAAATCATGCTAAATTCATGTATGTGCATGCCCAAGATCCTTACAGGAGAATAAAAGAGACAGAACTGTAGCATGGTCACACACACCCTTCTGTGGGGATGATTTCTCACTTTCTCTCTCTTCTCTCCTTTGTCTCTTTTCGGTAAGCACACACACCCTATACGGAAAAAAAAGTAAAGAAAGACAGACACAGGCATATGTAAGTTCTGGACATTTGATGCCCTAAGTCATCCTGGGAGTCTGTAGAATCCCACCAAGAAGAAGATCCTCCCTTCGACTCTAGGCCTCCAAAACCACGAGATAAATAAGAAGCCTATTCTTTATGAATCACCTAGACTCAAGTATTTTCTCATTAACAACAGAGAACAGAGGTCTCATGGGGTATCAGGTGTTGGGGATCATGGTGGGTGTGGGAGTTAGTGGGGAACCCTGGAGCATCAGTAAAAAGAACATCAGAGGTGGAGGTGACAGAAGCATTCGAGGGTCTGGGTCACTCTTGGGCCAAGCTCTGCAATGGCTGCTCTTCTCACTTAGAGTATGAGGCAGAGACCTATAGGACCTTCAAGGATCCACATGATATGGACTCTGTCACTTCTATGACCTCGTTTGCTCTCTCCCCTGTTCTTGCTCCTTCTGACCACTCTGGTCTCCTTATAGTTCTTCATCTGGGCCGCAGAACTTTTGCACCGCTTTTTCCTTCCAACTGGAACTCTGCCCCAGATAACAAGTACTTCAATTGCTCACTTCCCTCAGGCTCACATGCTGTTTCTCTCTCGTGTCCACCTCAGTCTTCCTATTTAAAATGGGAACTCTACCCAGCCCTGGAACTCCTGACCTTCTAAAGGAGTTTACTGTTTCATTTTTGCTCTTTCCATAGCACTTCTCACCTACCACCATCCTATATAATTTTCACAGACACACACATATTTTATTTTATTCTTCAGTGTCTCCCTCCTGATGTAGAATGGATACTTTGGCAGGGTAGGAAGCTTTGTGTTTGGCTCACAGGACAAACAGCCAGGGACACTTCATCAGTGCTTGAACAGTAGGTATTGGGTCCAGCTGGTGGTATGGTTGTCAGGATGCTAGACTTGTGCACGGTGGACCACCGTTGGAGTCTTGCACCTGGTGGCTTGCTTTCTTAACTTCCCTCTATCTTTCTCTGCCCTATAGCAGATTTAAAAAAAAAAATTGTAGGGGGCCAGCAGGTAGCATGGTGGTTAGGACACTGGACTCCCATATGGTTGAGCATGATTTGAGTCCCATACCTGGTGGCTCACCTTCCCACTATTTCTGTCTCTGGTGAGTATAAGTGGACTATACCATATTTAAAATAATATAATAGGGACCAGCAGTTAGCGTAATGGCTATGTCTTTGGGCTCCCATGTAGTCGACCGTGGTTTGCGACCCAGACCCAGTGGCTTAAAACTCATGCGGGGCGCGTGTGCGTGCGTGAGCCCTATAGCAAAAACCTCTCATATATATATATATATATATATAATAAATAAAATTAAATAAATAATTCTCTTTTTGGGGGAGTTTTTAAATCAATTATTTGTTTTGTTTTATAGAGAGATTTTTGCTATATAGCACATGTGCTTGCCAAATAGACAAAAAGAAAGAAATCACCACCCAGAGGGATGGCCACACAATTTTTTTTTGGCGCGGGTGGGGGGAGGGGTGGGCAGTTAAGTCAGCTTTATTGGCACCGGGAGGGTTCAGTCCTTCTTGGCAGCAGCTTTTCACATGGCAGCCAGCACTTTGTTCAGCTCCTCGCGCTTCCTCTTGGCGCGGATGTGTGTCCCCAACCGCTTCTTGAACTTGAGAGCGCATGTGGCGCACCGCTCCTAGGGGGCAAGGCTGCACACCTCCCGGATCATGTCACACACGAACTTGGAGTGCTTGATGAGGCGCTTGTGGCGGCGGCTATGCCTCGGCTTGCTCATGTTCTTGGTTACTTTGTGGCCCTTGTTGAGGCCCACAGCCATGGGGTACCGCAGAGCCATGGCTGCAGTTCTCCAAAGACTACTCCACAACAATTCTTTATCCTCCATTCTCCTCTCAGGTTTTAAGGCATACACACGTGCTCAGTGTGCATTTTAACCAGCCGGGTCTGAGACTTGAACCTCGGTCAACTATGTTGGAGTCCAGAGACTTAACAATTCCGCCATCTACTGGGCACTAACAATTTTTTTTTTTTTTTTTTTTTTTTTTTTTTTTTTTGAGAGGTTTTTCGCTACAGGGCGAGTGCGCTCGCCAGACAGACAGAGAGAGACATAGAGACAGAAAGCGAGAAATCACCCCCCAGGGGGGATGGTCACGCCGCAATCCCTTCTCCTCCATTCTCCTCTCGGGATCTTGGGCACGCACGCACACGCGCCCGGCGTGAGTTTTAAGCCACCGGGTCCGGGACGTGAACCGCGGTCGACTACGTGGGAGTCCAGCGACATAGCCATTACGCTAACTGCTGGTTCCCGGCACTAACAATTCTTTTAAAAGTAAAAAAAAGGGGCCGTCAGGTTCCATGGTGGTTGAAGGCGCTGGAGACTCCTGAAGACTCACAATTCCTTCCCTCGCCCTCTGTGAGATACTCCCAAGTCCTTGTATGTGGTGTCCCAAGAGCACCTAATGGCCCTGGGTGGTGTAGACTCCCAGTTTGACCAGGTGGGGAAAAGGGCGGGGTCAGATTTGGCCCAGGAGATCCACTTGGGGTTGAGGCAGAGTCCAAAGAGGTCATGTGAGGGTCACATGCTTACTCTCTCTTCTTTATTTTTATTTTTATTTTTTAAAGTTTATTTCATCCAGTCAGACATACATCCACAGAGGGACTCCATGCCATGATCCACCTCCTGCCTTACCATCCCCCAATCAACAGCACACATGAGATCAGCATATTCAGGCAGCTCTCAACACTTGAACCCAGAATGTCCCCATGCAGAGTATTATGTTGTACGAATCCCCATCCAATTCCCATTCATCACCACTTCTGTTTTTTTGTTTGTTTGTGTTTTTTTTAGTTTTTTTTTTTTTAGTTTTTTTTTTGTTTCTTTTTGAGAGACATTTTTCTCTATAGGGTGTTGGTGCTTGCCAGAGAGACATAGAAAGAAGGATACACACACATGCCTGCTGTAAATTACAAGCTTCCTCAAACCATGGTCGTTCATGTGAGAGTCAAGCGTAGTGACCATTATGGCAGGTGCTGGCCTCACTATGGGTGTTTCTGAAGGAGACACAACTCACAAGGAGGAAGCTTGGAATAGCCAGAGAGTAGGCTGACTCTGGTGGTTACTGTAAAAGGAAAGGCAGAACATAAGGGTTCAGATAGTTCTAGGAGCTCAGCAGGGTCCAGGCATTGAGGAATCATGGTGGGTGTGGGAATAGGAAGTGATGGACATAGTCCAGAACATGTAGGTGCTGCCCACTGCTCAGGAGAGAAGCCGTTTATAAGGAGAGCAGGGGTCCAGCTGGAGGCCTCCTCTCCACCCCAGCCTGGGTTCCCTCCTTTTCTAGGACACACCTCTTCGGCTGGGTGATGAGCAGCAGGTCATCAAAGAGCAGCAGGCAGAGGGTGTGAGCAGAGGGGTGGGAGGCATAGAGCACAGAGCACACACATCCTCCCCGCTTGCTCAGTTCTGCCTGCAAGTCTGGGCACCCGGAGCATGCAATGAAGCAGAGGGGGTTCTGGCTTCTGGCTTCTTAGCACTGCATACAGAGGGGAGGTGAAAAATCTGGGCAGGGACTAACGTTGACTTTGGGGAAGTGCTGCCTTTGGGTGAACCTGCTTAGCTCTTCATTCCCCTTCATGTGCCTCAACTCTTTCCTGCATGACTCAATTGTCAGGATAGAGGGAGGAAAGTCCCTTCCCATTGGCCATCACCTACCCCCATCCATCTCTTCCCACTTGCTGCCTTGTCATCTCTCCCAGCCCCAGCTTCCCTCCTGCACACCTTGCTAATAGCATCCAGAGCCTTATGGGCATTCACCTGGCAGCTGGACTCCTCCCTGTTTGGCATAGGAAATGGTGGAGATGAAAAGAAAAGGGGACTCTGAGTCCCTGGGATTCAGAGGGGCCAGAGCTCAGAGGACCCTCCCTGGTTTGGTGAAATGCTCTGTTCCCTATACTGGGGAACCGAGGACAAGAGCCCTCACCACTCACCACCTGAACAGCCCTATGCAAGTCTTGTAGCCACTCTAAGCCTCAACTTCCCATCTTTAAAATGGGGGTGATGCCCACCTTCCATATCAATAGTATTCTTGTGAGGACAGCAAGATGTAATATATGTCAGTGCTTAGTATAAGTTGGCAGGTAGTAAGTGTTGAAGAGAGAATCGTTATTATTTTTAAAGTTATTAACCGCAAGAATAATGAGGCAGAGAGATAAAGAGTGATTGGACTTCAATGTTGTATTATCAAGTATTTCTTTATGACCTGGGGTAAGTTATCTAACCTATGCCTCAGTTACCTCAACTATGCAGTAAGGTAAATAATGGTTCCTATCTTCGCACAGTTGTTGGTAAAATTAAACAGGTATATAGCATTAGAACTGTGCCTAAAGCCAATCGATCGTGTGGTCCTTAAGGCAACAGGATCCCACCTGGGCTACAGGGAAGCTTCAGTCTTGGAAGTTTCTTCTTCTTTTTTTTTTAATGATTATTATTTTATTTAACTTTATTTATTTATTTGAACATAGTGGGACAGAGCATGAGAAAGAGAGATGAGTGAAAGTGAGAAGATAAGCAATCAGGTCTCATGTCGTGGCTGACCATGTAGGAGTCCAGCGCACTTAACCACTAAGTCACCTGTCACACGGAACCAGCATTTTGAAACACAAAATACGCTGAGCCTGTGTGCTGCTTCCCTGCGCAAAATCTTGAGATGAGAAATGGAGAACACACTGCAGCGTGGCCACCTTCAGTAGTGGATTGCTTTCTCTTTGCTTATCTTTCTCAGTGTGTGTGTACCCAACAATCACTTAAGCCCTGTAATGAGAAAACAAACTAAAAAAAAAAACACATTTGACCAGAAGATCTAAAACCACATGTTAGAAGTTAGAAACGTCTTAATCAGCAGTAACGGTGTTACCAATTTTTCGCTCTATCGGATAACTGACCTCTAAAAACTCTTCATTGCGGTTCCGAGGGACTGCAAAGGACTAAGCCTGTGATCCAGGCTCGAAATATGCGAGACCTTCAAAAAAACTCACTGAAAAGAAGGATTATGAACAAACCTATGCATGGATTTCAAATTTTGTACCCCGAAATACACTTGTAATTGAATTCCCTTAATTTTTAAAAAGTCCCCTGGCATATGATCCAATCTACATCTCTTCAGAGTTCTTCCTTGCCGCCCCCCACCCCCTGGCCCATTTTTTTCAATGAACTGGAGTGCCAAGCAAGCCACTATTGTAGCGCTTGGGCTTTGGTGGGAGACTGTGGCTCCAGCTCGAGCTCCCATGTGAGAGAATGCACAATGTGTCCACCTGTCCCTTCTGTAACTGCTATCTGGGTTTACATACAGGCCGAGACATGATGCTGAGCGAACGGAACCAACATCGCCAGGTTAGGTATTTCAGTGGGGAGCAGACTTAGAAATTAATTGTGTGAGCCACGAAATGTAAGCAGCAAGGGATAAGAAGAGGATCTTCGACCCGAGAGGAGAATGGAGGAGAAGGGATTGCGGCGGCGTGACCATCCCCCCTGGGGGGTGATTTCTCGCTTTCTGTCTCTATGTGTCTCTCTCTCTCTCTCTCTCTCTCTCTGTCTGGCGAGCGCACGCGCCCTATAGCAAAAAACCTCTCCAAAAAAAAAAAAAAAAAGAAGAAGAGGATCTTCGAGGGAAAGCAATAGTATCCGGGTCGGGTGAGAATCCGCAACTCTCGCACTTTAGGTGAAACACTTCCGGGTGTGCCTGATGTCACAGCGTTTGTGTCAATAGGGCTGAAAGACGACTTTTCGCCGCGTCGGCAGGTGGCGTGAAGGTTAAGGTGCTGGATTCCCACATGGCAACGACTGCGGTTCGAGTCCTGGGAAATGTTTTTTCTCTTCCCTCCAGTTTTTGCCTTCTCCGCCTATTCCACACTCCAGAACTCCCCCACAACTAACGTTTCGTAAAATAGGAAGCCCACAATATCCCCCTAAAAAAAGGAGTGACGGTTCTACCTCTCTAGCTCTCTCCCTCTCTCTACAGCCACCGCTCTCAAAACTTAACAGCAATTTTGACGCTACACGCAGCGCACAACTCAACCCAAACATCACACTTCAGCTGCAAACTCAGCCCAACACGCCCTGCCCACACATTCCTTCTCCATTCCACCCTCCAGGCTCTTCGCTCCTTCACCAGCCTCGAGGCATACGGAGCCTCCCCCAACTACTCAACATCAGCCTCCCCCGTGTACCGCCGGGCCTCCACCACACACTGCTTCAATGCTAGTGCTACAGGTGCGTGCAGGGACCCCAGGAAAATTCCAGTTCTTCCTCCGATGCTCCATAGCCCAGCCCAGTGATAAACGCACGAACCGGATCCCAGAGGATCCACCCGCTAAAAGCACGTCCCCGGACCTCGGGACACCTGGGGGACCGCGACATTTTAGCGGTCAGTGGGATGGAGGCGGCGTCCGTGCGGGTTGTCTGGAGAGTCAGAGCCAGAGTCTATATTTTCTAAGGATTGTGCCGTGGGGGCGTGGGAGGCGAGCACGGAAAACCGAGACTGAGCCCAGCAAGGAGCCGGGGTGAGCACCTCCTGCTGGAAGCGAGAGTCGCTGTGGGCCGCGCCCTCCAGCTTCAGCAGTTCGGTCTAGCTGACAGCCTTAGGACTGCGGGGCGGAGGGGCGGGGCCCGACCAGGCCGGGCCAATCATGGGACTGGGATCCCGAGTAGGGCGTGGTCAGGCCCGAGTAGTTGAACCGCGTTGCGGTGGGGGAGCGCAGCGTTGGGTGGGGGAGCGCAGCGTTGGGTGGGGGAGCGCAGCGTTGGGTGGGGGAGCGCAGCGTTGGGTGGGGGAGCGCAGCGTTGGATGGGGGAGCGCAGCGTTGGGTGGGGGCAAACCTCCGCAGTTTCCCACTTTGCTTCTAGGTCTGAACCGAGACGCTCTGGGGCTGCTCTTGGGTTAGAGACAGTAGTTTGGAGCGGGCGTGCTGGGGACCAATATGGGGGGAGGGGGGGAGGGGGGGAGGGCCGCAGGTGGCCGCCAGATACAGGTGGATCTGTCGGAGCCAGAGGAGAGCTACTCCGCACCAGGATGGTGCCCCTGTCCCTGTACTGGCCAACACAGAGAACTAGAACCCGCAGTTACCTCCATGCCTGGAGGGAGATGAGCTCTGAGAGGACGGACAGAAGAGACAGAGAAGCTTTCAGGAATGGCTGCAGAGCCAGCCTGCCTGAAGGGTTCTGGGAAGGATCTCAAAGAGGGGACAAGAAGGGTAGGAGAAAGGGATGAGAACTGATGAGCAGGCTTGGAATTAAGGCGAATCTCTGTTCAACCACATGGTGATTGTAAGACCTCTACACCCCAGCCGGCAGCTCACCTGCAGAAATGCCCCGAAAGATGGGACCCTGAGGTCATTGAACGGTCTGCACTGACAGAGGTCAGTGCTCTGTCTTGAAATTGGAGGCCCCTGTGAAAAGGAGCAGACTGTGGTGGAGAGAGCACATACTGATTCCCAGACAGAGGATTCCCACACCCAGGTCGGCTCCCCTCCCTGGCTCCCAGATCCCTTCTCAGGCCTACCATGCTTGGCCTTTCCTAAGCCTGTTCATTTCCCTACCTTGTGCACCAGCATACCTGCCTGAAACAATGGAAAGGGAATCATTGAAAGATTTCTCCCCGTTTCCCCTCCAGCCAAACGTGAGGGGAGGTGGCACCCTCACTACACCCAGAGGGGTAGTGAGGGCACAGATTACTGGGAGGGACCGTTTGGAGGCTGTACACGATGTGGCAGAGGTAAATGCTGGGAAGTGAGGGAGAGAATTCAGAATCAACCAAGTGATGTTTTGCGATCTGCACCTGGCTTCCATCACTCACCCCCACTTCTGTCTCCCTTACCCCATTCCATTCCTGTCTTCTCCCCAGTCTCCTCACCGTATGCCCACATCCTAGAGCAGCGCCAGGCACACAGAAGGCACTTAGAAGGCATAGACAATCATGATGAGCAGGGACTCAGCCCCCAAAGATGTTGATCTGGGCCCAAGAGACAGGTAATCACCATGCTTGGTGCTACAGCCACAACTTTTCCTGCCCTTTGAATGTGGGAGGTATTAGGTGCTCTTCTAAGGGTGCAGAGCTCTTTCAAGCCAGTTCCTGTCTTCTACAAAAATTCAAAGTCTGTGTCTGTGTGAATACAGCATGTGCATATGTGTGCATGCTTCAGAGAGGCTATTCTGCTGGACATGGTGTGTGTATGGTGGTCCCTCTACTCCTTAGCTATGCTATCCTGGGACTTTATCTCCAAACCACATTGTGCTGGTTATGTCTTCCTTGGCTGTGATTATACTGGGGACACTCACTGACTCAATCTTAGCCAGTTCAGTTCCCAGTGATTACTCTGTCTCCATGGGAAACATAGTTATGCTGTCTTCATCTTTCTGGTTGCTGTGAGCTCTAACAGCTCTGTCTCTATTGGCTGCCCCTTGCTGAAGCTCCGTCCTTATTGGTTGCCACTAGATCCACTGACAGAAAATCCAGTGAATGGATGGGCTTTCTTCCCTGGTGCTATGATGCCAGCATCCCAACCTGTGCCTCTACCTCCATTTAAGCTATTGTAAAGGAACATTGGGGTGGCAAAGAGAGCCCAATGGTCTTGAGGAGCTTGTGTTGCTGGTGAAGGTTCTTCCTCCTTTCCTGTTCCCCTGTATTTCACCCACCAACTGAGCAGGGAAGGCCCTGGAAGCCCCTTCATCCAGCCTGGAGGAAAAGAGACAGGAGCCCAAGTGGGGTGGGGGCAGAAGTGAGGCAAGTGAAGAAGAGAGGCTGCTGTGTCCCTCCAAAATTCACAGAATGAAATTTGGTTTATCTAAAGGGTTGAAACTTGGGGCCAGAAGCAAACATGATGGTTAAAAACGCTGGACTCCCACATTGTTGACGGCAATTTCAATCCCAGACTTGGCCGCTTTCTCTCTCTCTCTCTCTCTCTCTCTCTCTCTCTCTCTCACTCTCTAGCTCTGTCCTTCTCTGGTCAAATTAAAATTAAACAAACAAACAAATAAATGAATAAATAAAATAATTCTTAAAAAAATAGAAACTAGGGGGTCTGTGGATAACATATTGGTTACATCACTGCACTCCTCCATGGTCGCCACAGTTTGAGTCCTGGATCCATTGGGTTGAAACTCACACTGAGCAGGTGCCTGCCTGTTCCAGAAGAGATTCCAACAAATATAGGAGATGGAATGGTGACATGACCATCCCAAGTGATTTCTTGCTTTCTGCCTCTCTGTTTCTCTCTGTCTGGTGAGGACAAATGCCCTATAGCAAAAATCGCTAAAAATAATAATAAATAAAATAGTAGACACTTAATCCAAATATGAGAATAAGAGGTGGAGCCTTTATGAAGTACTTAGTATCAGATAATGTCATCAGGGTAAGTCTCCTATGAATGACTCCTAATGACCTTAAAAGACAGACACACGCAGGCTAGCAGGTGCATGGAGGTTTGGGTGGCTGGATATCACATGGCTGACTGCTTGATCGAGTCTTGGACCTGACAGCTGTAAATCATGCTAGATTCATGTGTGTGCATGCCCAAGATCCCTACAGAAGAATGGAAGAGACAGAATTGTATCATGGTCTCCTCCCCACCCCCGTGCAGGTGATTTTTCCCTTTCTGTCTCTTCTCTTTCTAGGTCTCTTTTGGGTAAGCACACACACACCCCATAGCCAAAAAAAAAAAAAAAAAGTAAAGAAAGACAGACACAGGCATATGTAAGCTCTTGACATTTGATGCCCTATTTCATCCTGGGACTCTATAGAGCCCCACAAAGAAGAAGATCCTCCCTTTGACAATAGGCATCCAAAACCACAAGATAAATTAGCCTATTCTTTTATTTATTTTTTTTTTGAGAGGTTTTTGCTATAGGGCATGGGTGCTCGCCAGAGAGAGAGAGACAGAGAGACAGAAAGCGAGAAATCACCCCCCAGGGGGGATGGATGGCCATGCCGCAATCCCTTCTCCTCCATTCTCCTCTCAGGATCTTGGGCACGCATGCACATGCGCCAGGCATGAGTTTAAGCCACCGGGTCTGGGACTCGAACCACAGTCGACTACGTGGGAGTCCAGCGACATAGCCATTACGCTAACTGCTGGTCCCAATTAGCCTATTCTTTATGAGTCATCTAGACTCAAGTATTTTCTCCCTAACAACAGAGAACAGGCTAAAACAGAGGTCTCATGGGGTCTCAGGTGTTGGGGATCATGGTGTGTGGGGGAGTTAGTGTGGAACCCTGGATTATCAGTAAAAAGAACATCAGAGGTGGAGGTGACAGAAGCATTTGAAGGTCTGGGTCACTATTTGTCAAACCCTGCAATGTCTACTTTTCTCACTCAGTGTATGAAGCAGAGTCC
>JAKSZU010000011.1:14832551-15112551 GCA_026018925.1 Tupaia tana
CACCTTGGGTGGATACACTAGGTTGCTGTCATCCACGGTGGAGACGATAAATTCCCAGGAGAGGCTGTCCACTGAAATCTGGGGGTTGAAAGTGGGAATAAGGAAGGAGCCCAGAGAGGAGAGCAAATATACGTCCCTGACATCCATCCGCCTCCACACCTGGCGTGTCACTCACGTTGTTCTGGCGGGCTGAAGCCTGCAGCACAGCCGTGAGGAAGCCGGTGGGAAAGGTGAAGCCAGACAGCCAGAAGATCACCGGAGGCCGGGCGCGGCTGGCCCACAGCTCAAACTGTTCCACACGCATGGCCAAGTCCCGGGTCCACGCAGCCAGTGGCTTCTGTGAGGGATATGCCTGGCGAGGAGGTGGTGTATGTTTACTCATTCATTTAGTCATGCGCATAAATCTTTTTTTTTTAAGCACCTAGAGCAGGTATGAGCTGACTACGTGGGTCAGCCTCTGCTCCCCAACTACTGTTGGGCAAAGCCCTCCACTAGCCAAATCTTAAGAAAGAAATATAAAATGACAACTGACAGTGACAACAGTAATAGGAACCATGTGCCATTTATGAAGCACCTACTATGTGTTAGACACAGTACTGGGGACCTTTGAGACGTCCCTGGGAGGTGAGCCAGGTGCCCTGAGTAAGCCTGTGAGTTCACAGGCTGTGCAGAGTGTGTTGGTGAATGGCAGAGCCAGACTCCAACGTTGACCCCGTCAGACGTTTTTTCTTTTTTTTGGAGAGGTTTTTGCTATAGGGCGCGTGCGCTCGCCAGACGGAGAGAGAGACATAGAGACAGAAAGCGAGAAATCACCCCCCAGGGAGGATGGTCACGCTGCAATCCCTTCTCCTCCATTCTCCTCTCGGGATCTTGGGCACGCACGCACACGCGCCCGGTGTGAGTTTTAAGCCACTGGGTCCGAGACACGAACCGTGGTTGACTACGTGGGAGTCCAGCGACATAGCCATTACGCTAACTGCTGGTTCTCACCCCGTCAGACTTTGAAGCCTAGACTCTTGCAGTTGGCTGTATGCCTCCCTAGACCCCGGAGAATGGGGTGGGGCACACAGGGGAGAGAACAGGTCATTGCTGGAGTAGGATCAACAGTCAGGTAGTCCTGGGGGCCAGGCGATGGGCAGCAGCAATGGACACTGACACTGCGAGGCTGACCCACGTGGGAAGGTTTCACACCTCTCTGATCACATTAGGCACACAGCTGCCCATGACCTGGGGGCTGGTCACAGTGTCAACACCCCGTTGGTGGTGCTGTCTTTCTGTCTCTCTCTATCTATGGCTAGTGAACGAAATAAATGAATAAACTTAAAATACAAACACACAAAAAACAGTGATATAATCTTGCCTTGCCCCAGAGTGGAGGGACGTGGGCGTCAAAGATGCAATTGAAGATCTCCTCCAAGCTTGTGGACATGACGATGAGGCCCTGGATGCCTTTCTCCAGGTCTGTCAGGGAGGACCTGACAGGACAAGGTGGGGCGGTAGAGATGGTGCCGGCTGGGAGGGTCAGCCTAGCCGGGGTGTGTGTGTGTGTGTGTGCGAGAGTGTGTTGTGAGTGTGTGTGTGCATGTGTGTGCGTGTGTGTGTGTGCAGGCCTTTCCCCCCGCCCCTCCCGCATTCTGCGCGGCCCTCTCCATCTTACAGGATGGTCTCCATCAGCTTGTTATATCTCTGAATCTCTTGCAGAAGGACAACATTGAGGGGGGAGGGATCGAGAGCCAGCAGTTTTCGGGTCCCCTCATAGTCGATCATTTCAGGGATCTTCTGCTTCACGTCGGTGGCCAACTCCAGCACCTGAGGAGGCCTCACTGCTGAGCGCCGCCCTCCCTTCCTCCGCACTTCCCCTGCCCACGTGTCTGTCCTTACCTTCTCTTCCCGGCTCTGGCCTCCTGCCCTGGTCGGTGTAATCTGGGGTTGTAGGGATAGCAGGGTCTCAAAGAGAGTTCGCGCCTCAGTGATCTGGGAGGCCACGTCAGCATTGGGGTGTTGGCCAAAGGCCTCGGGGGGGTCCATGCCAGGCAGCATGCTGATGTACTCCTTGTAGGAGGCCAGGCCCCCGTCCTTGGGGATGAAGTAGGTCTCCAGAACAGACAACCTGAAGAGCCGTAGCATAATCACCTCTGTGCTGTGAGGGCTCGGGATTTGATGCCAGGCTGAGACCCCGGCATGTCCTGTCTGTCCAACTCCCTGGTCTTGCTCCCTCTCCTGATCCCACCAACTCTCACCCAGTCGAATTCTCTCCTTCAATGCTTCCCCTACCCCAGTCCTGCCACCTGGCCCGTTTGTGCCACCTCCCCCTCACCGGTAGAAGGGGGTTGATAAAGACTGGTCGCAGAAGTAGTCGTTGATGTAGGTGGTAAGGAGGCGCCGGTCCCAGTCATCTGTGACGTGCCCACCGTAGTTGACGCCGGCGATGAGGTACTTGAGTGCATCCCAGGGCGTCTCCTCATACTCTTCCAGGTAAAGGCTCAGCAAGTTCTCCGACACCTGTGCACGGCCCCAGCCCGAGCCCGGCCCCACACACATTTGAGGCAGGAACTCTCCCAGCGGGGCTCTAACACAGGCTGCTCTCAAGGAGCCACGGGGCAGGAAGTGTAGGGAGAGAGAGAGGGCTGGGGCAAGGGACCCCTGGTTAGCACAAACCTCGAAGTCCGAGTCGTTGAAGCCGTAGATGATGTTCCAGCCGAGCTGCAGGAACTTTTTGCGTTCAAGTAACACCGAGTGGAAGAAGCAGAGTGCAAACAGCAGCTTCTTGTACTTGGCAGGCTTGGAGCAGCGGGAGAACTGTGACTCTGACATTAGTTGGTAAAGACGTGTCATGTTGGCCTTCAGGCCCTGGGGACAATGAATACAGAGGTGGGATGGTGCGCATTATGCTCTGTCCTGTCACTAACCGCTGTACACAGTTCCATCTACGGTTGTGGGGGTCGCTCACTGCACGAGGGGTGGCTGAGCGGTGACTGGGGTGAAATCTACCCCTGCATCTGGTGTATTTTCCAAGCTGCCAGGTACGGTACTGAGACCTTGCACTCAGCCGTGTGGGAGGGACTCAGCCGTCTTAACCACCACACCACTTGGCTGGCCCCTGCATGCAACTGTTAATTAATAAAAATTAATAAAATTGTACAAGTTATGCACAAAGGTTCAGTGTAGATGAAAAAAGTGTGGTGTCTCAACAACAACAAAAAAGGCATTCTATGCAACTGGCTTTATCAGGCTTCATGAAAAAGCTGGGATTTGGACTAAGACAAGTTAGGATAGGACGAGGCTCAAGGGGAGGACCTTGGATTCCTGGAGGTGGAAGGAATGGAAGGAATAAAGTCACAGGGCAGAGAGGAAGTGGAGGGGTGCGCCTGGTCGGAGAGAGTGCAGATGCTCAGGTGGGACAGGGCCCTGTACGGATGGAGATGCAGGAAGAATGGCTACACTGCATTCACCAGGCATCATAAAGCCACTCCCTTGTGGGTAGGCCAGGGATACACTCAAGCAGCATTTTAAGACTTATCTGGGCCAGCAGGTTAAGGCGCTGGATCCCACATGGCCAGCTCTGTGGTTTGAGCCCCAAACCTGGTGGCTTAAAAACATGCCAGGCGCATGTGTGTGTGTGCCCAGAAGCCCAGTAGGAGAATACAAGAGAAGAGATTGTAGCATGGCCAACCCCCCCCCCCACAGGGGGTGATTTCTCACTATCTCTGTCTCTATCTTTCCTTTCTGTCTCTCTCTGGCCAGCACATGTGTCCTATGGCAAAAATCTAAAGAAAAATAAAAGGATAACTTCCTAGGATCAACAGGATGGAGTGGAGAAAAACTTGCAAGGAAGACTATTGGATAGCAGTAATAAAATAAAAGATGAATTTTTAAATGCCAGTTATAATATTATCAATATATGTAAAGTATCAGGACTAGCAGAGAGCTAGCGGTTGTGTTGCTGGACTCCTACGTGGCTGACCTAAGTTTGAGTCCTGGACCCAGTGGTGTGTGCGTGCCCAAGATATCAGGAGGAGAATTAGGGGAGAAGGGATTGCAGCGTGGCCATTCCCCTGGGGGGTAATTTCTCACTTTCCCTCTCTGTCTCTGTCTCTCTCTCTCTCTCTCTGGAGAGTGCACACACCCTAAAGCAAAATCCTCTATATATATATATATATATATATATATATATATATATATATATATATGTGAAGTATCTAGGATTTAATTTAAATGTGCATAATAGAGAAAATTATACAAGTGTTGTTGAAATAAAGAAGAGGGGCCAACCCCGCAGTCCAGTGGTTACGCACTGCAGTTATATATGATATGAGTAGAACACCTCGTTTTTAGTTTCAAACCCTTTCCAGTGAAGCATTCCGTGTACAGGGACATGATATATGCAGCGTGGTCTCGAGAGGTTCGGAAAGCGTGCGTGTGGAGAGAAAAAGCGAGCGAGAGAACAGTCAATGGTACGGCAAACGGGGCGAGGCGTTAACACTGGATGACTCTGTCTGTGGGTGGTTTTTGTACTATTCTTGTTCTTACAGCTTTTCTGTAAGTTTAAAATTATTTCTGAATAAAATGTTAAAAAAAAATTGGCCTCTCCGTCAGTTTCCGAGAGAAATCCGATTATACCAAGTATGCACTGAGCATTCTGCATTCACCGAAGGCCTGGCAGAGTGAGGGGAGAATCCACGTCTCAGCGCCTCGATTCGCAGAAAGCTCTCCTGGGCCAGCCGAGGGCCCTCAGCCCTGCCCACGCTCCCCCGCAGAGCCGGCCTCTCCAATTCCTCACTCCCTCCTTGGTTTCCCCTCAGACTCATCGCTGCTGCTTCCACTTCTATGGTGCAGAGCTAAGTAGCACCCACCTCCAACACATCTCCCATCAGAATGGCCAGACGACACGGGGCCCACTCCAAGGCACAGCCCTCTCAGAAGGCAAAAAATATACATTAAATAGTTACTTAAAAAATGCACGACCAACAGATGTCATGGAGGTTGGGGCAGCTGGATTCACCATGACCAACTGCACGGATCCAGTGACTTGAAAAACACAGTGGAGGAGAGAGGAAGCAGGTGGCATAGTGGTTATGGTGCTGACAGTGGCTGACTGTGGTTTGAAAACCACACTGGGCACATGCGCCTGCTTGCTCAAAATCCCAGGAGGAGAAAGGATTGTGGCGTGGCCATCCCCCAGGGGGTGACTTCTCGCTTTCCCTCTCATTGTCTCTCTCTCTTTCCAGAGAGCGCACACTATGGCAAAAAAAAAAAAAAAAAAAAAAAAAAAAAAAAAACTCAAAAAAGAAAAGAAAAACACACAGGGTATGTATACGTGCATGCCCAAAGTCCTAGAGGAGAACAGAGAAGGGATTACAGCGTGACCATCTCCCTGGGGGGGGGGAGGGGTGCTTTCTCACTTTCCCTCTCTCTCTGTCTTCCCTTCTCCCCTCTGTCTCTGGTGAGTATGCATGTCCTATAGCAAAAATTAAAAAGGATGAGGAGGAGGAGAAGAAGAAACCAAAACCAGGCCATCCAGTGGCATAGTAATGAGGCAGTTGGATCCCACATGGCCTACTGTGCAGTTCAAATCCCAATGCGAGCAACTTGAAAAACATGCTGGGTTTGCGTACGTGCATACATGCCCCAAATCCGGAGAGAAGCATGGAGGGGGAAGGGTTGTGGTGTGGCTATCCTCCCCGGGGGATGATTTCTCACTTTCCCTCTCTCTGGTGAGCTCATGTGATAAATATACATATATATATATATATATATATATATATATATATATATAGAGAGAGAGAGAGAGAGAGAGAGAGAGAGAGAGAGAGAGAGTGAGAGAGAGAGAGAGATTTTTGCCTTGGGGTCACATGTGCTCAGTGGAAAGTGATAGACATAGGGCAAGGGAAAATGAGAAATCACCCCCCAGGGGATGACCACACTGCAATCCCTTCTCCTCCATTCTCCTTCCAGGATCTTGGGCACACATGCACATGCACCCGGTGTGATTTTCAAGCCACTGGGTCTGGGACTCAAACAGCGGTCAGCCACGTGGGAGTCCAGCGATATAACTTCTATTCCATCCGTCCCCTCAGGTTTTTTCTTTTAATTAAAAAAAAAAATTGTTACATTGGCAACAGATTTCTGGAGCGTTTGACTTTTTCTCTTTTTAGGTTTTTACCATAGGGTGTGAGCACTCTTTGGAGAGAGACTATGAGTGGGAAAGTGAGAAATCATCCCCCGGAGGGTATGGCCACACTATAATCTCTTCTCCTCCATTCTCCTTTGAGGACTTTGGGCACACACGTGCACACACCTGAGCTGATTTTGAAGCTTCCAGGTCTGGGATTCAAACTGTGGTTCGCCGTGTGAGAGTCCAGTGCCTTAGCCACTGCGCTACCTGTTGGCCCTTGACATTTTTAAAAGGAGCCTAGAATACTATAGTTGATAGAAAAATAAAGGTACATAAAAATTGACTTTAGGGATCAGTCAGTAGCACAGCGGTAAAACACGGTCAGCAAGGTTGAGCCATATGGGAGGGTTCTGGGTTCGTGTCCAGAGACCTCCCTGAATATGCTGGTCACGTGTGCCCATGATGCAGAGCTGAGGCTGGGCGTGGATGGCACTATCTGTCTCTGTCTCTCTCATTCATGAAAGAAAGAACTATTTACTTTAATGGCTAGATGTGGCATGAAGACTACGGCACTGATCCCACGTGGATGACTGCAGTTTGAGTCTGGGACTCGGCAGTTTGAAGATCACACCAGGTGCATGTGCATGCCTGCCCAAGATCCCGAGAGAATGGAGGAGAAAGGATCGCTGTGTGGCCATCTGCCCCGGGGTGCTTTCTTACTTCCCCTCTCTCTCTGGCAAGTACACACGTCTTACAGCAAAAACTCAAAAAGAAAGAAATATTTAAACATTTTTTAAAATAGTCGTTTCATTACCAAAAACGGGATGAAATAATCCTTGGTGGAAGAGTTGCCCGCCTGCCTTAGGGTGTGGCATGTATAGCCTTGGTGTGCCAAGAAGAAATGCTTCATGATTAGACGGCAACTCGGACCTGGAACTGAGCTTGGTGCTGGAGCCAGAGGTGGGGGTTGGAGCTAAAAATCATGAAAGGGTCGATTTCTCCATAAGCTTGTGAAGGGAGGAAATGTAGAGTGAGAGAAGCTGGCAGGGAGGGACTAAGTCTCGAGATAGGACCGCAGGCAGAGGAGAAGGCAGCGCAGAAGTAGTAACAGATGTGTCAGAAGACACAGGGAGGCCCAGCCTTGGGGGTGCACAGGCAGCCCCACTGGTCGGGAGGCTGCTCTGTATGGGACGCACGGGTTTGGCTCCAGTCAGACCTAAACACGCTGGCTGAGGGTGGGAGCACCTAAAATCCGAGCTAATTGGGAGGCAGGAGCAGGAGGACTGTGACAAAGAGAAACCCTGTCAAAAATATCTTTCTGTGTTCATCCCCCGTTCCTTTCTCTTTTTAAAAAATTAGTTATTTATTTTATTTAAGTTTGCTATAGGGCATATGTGCTCACCAGAGAGACAGAGAGAAAGAGAGGGAAAGCAAGCCACCAGGTCCAGGACTCGAGCCATGGTCAGACATGTAGGAGTCCAGTGCTTTCATCACCATGCCACCTGCTGCACCCCTCCCCCCCTTAAAGGAGGAAAAGGAAAAAAAAAAAAAAAAAAAAAAAGACAAGAGAGAGAAAGAGGAATATAGGAATATTGCATCAGGGAACCAGAGAAGGAGTCAACTGTGCCCACTGCCCCCAGGTGTTTGAGGAGGATGAAGGATGGAAGGCCCCATGCCTGTGTTCGGACAGTGCGCCTTTGTTGAGTACCTACTGTATGCTGGTCTCTGTACTTTCCACAGGGTGAGCACAAAGGATTTTGACCTCTACTAAGAGCAATGAAAAGCTACTAAAATAGTTTGAGTAGGGGGTAAGGGAGCGATATTACTGACAAACAGATTTTAAAGGATCAGTATAATTACATTTTACAGTGACCTTGTAACACTGGAAATGAAAAGGCCAATAGAGTTGGAGGGAAGGAAGGGGAAGGACACTGGGGGTCAAGGAACCGTGATGTTAAGAGGAGAATGTGGGGGCCAGCTCCTGGCATGGAGGTTAAGGCGGTTGGTTCCCACGTGGCCAAGCGCACAATTCAAGTCCCAGACCCAGCAGTTTGAGAAGCACGCCAGGTACATGTGCACGTGTACCCCAAATCCCAAGGAGAGTATGGAGGAGAAGGGATTGTGGTGTGGTCAGACCCATTGGGGGATGCTTTCTCATTTTTCCTCTCACTCTCTCTGGCAAGTGCATGCATTTTATAATTTTTTTTTTTTTTTTTTTTGAGAGGTTTTTCGCTATAGGGCGCGTGCGCTCGCCGGACAGACAGAGAGAGACAGAGAGACAGAAAGCGAGAAATCACCCCCCAGGGGGGATGGTCACGCCGCAATCCCTTCTCCTCCATTCTCCTCTCGGGATCTTGGGCACGCACGCACACGCGCCCGGCGTGAGTTGTAAGCCACCGGGTCCGAGACGCGAACCGCGGTCGACTACGTGGGAGTCCAGCGACATAGCCATTACGCTAACTGCTGGTTCCCGATAATTTTTTTTTTTTGAGAGGCTTTTGCTATAGGGCATGTGCACTCGCCAGAACGACAGAGACAGAGACAGAGACAGAAAGTGAGAAAGCACCCCTCAGGGGGATGGCCACTCCGTAATCCCTTCTCCATTCTCCTCTCAGGATCTAGGGCACGCATGCACACGCACCAGCATGAATTTAAGCCACTGGATCCAGGACTCAAACTACGGTTGGCTACATGGGAGTCCAGCGACACAGCCATTAAGCCAACTGCTGGTCCTGCGTTCTATAATTATTTTTTAAAGGAGTTTTAAAATAATTATTTATTTTATTTGTTATTATTATTATTATTATTATTATTATTATTTAATTTGACCAGAGAGAAACAAAGAGAAAGAAAAAGTGAGAAAGCAAGCCGTCAGTCCAGGACTCAAACTGTGATTGGCATGTGGGAGTACACCACCTTAACCACTGCGCCACCTGCTGGCCTCTATAATTAATTTTTTTAAAAGGGGGGCGGCAGGAGGTACTGTAGTGGTTAAGGTGCTGGACTCCCACTTGGCTAACCATAGTTTAAGCCTCCCACCTGGCACCTTGACGATCACATTAGGCATGTTTGTATGCGTGCCCAAAATCCCGAGAGGAGACTGAAGAAGAAGGGATTGCAGTGTGGCCATCCCCCCCTTCCCCAGGGAGGCGATTTCTCACTTTCCCTCTCTCTGTCTCTTTCTGGTGAATACATGTGTCCTATGGCAAAAGAAGAGGAGGAATGAGGAGAAGGAAGAGAAGGAGGAAAAAAGGAGAAAAGGAGGAGGAGGAAGAAGAGGGAAGAAGAAGAGGAGGAGGAGGAGGAGGAGGAGGAGGAGGAGGAGGAGGAAGAGACTGCATGGAAATATTGGGAGACAGGGAATTCCCACAATGTAAAAGAATGAATTTGGGAGTCCAACTGCCCACATTCTGCCTCTGGAATACCGGATTCTTTCTGCACCCCATTTCCCTATCTGTAAAATGGGGGTAATAATTCTTGCATGATAGTACACGCATACTTGTGTGTGTATTAAATGAATTAATAAATATTAAAAAACAGAATAATAATGCCTAGCACCTAATAATCATTCCAGAAATGTTAAAAGTTACTATTCTGTTCCAGGACTCAGACACGGAGAGGACAGGAATGAGGTGGAACTTCTCGGTGGACAATAAAATCAGTCTTGTTGCTGGAGGGGTCGAAGCCTCTTCACGCCCAGGAGGAGGGAAGCCAGACGGCACCCGCCCCCGGCTTACGACCACCCGCACCTTCGGTGGCTCCGTGGTCATCTTGATGCTGGCCTGCAGGATGGAGATGGGGAAGTCTGGGTGGGGGCTGGAGCTGAGCCAGAGGCGGAAAGAAGGGTGAGGGTCTTCCACCTGCAGCTGCTCCACCAGCTTGTCCAGATTGGGCATCCAGGACAGGGACAGGTGGCAGTTGGCCAGGAACACCCAGTGTCCTGCAAGGAGATGCGGGTCAGTGGGATTGTTCCCACGCCCACCTGACCCCACACTTTGCACTGGTGGTGGCAGGAGGGGTGTCCAGAGCTCAGGTCTGCTCTCCTGGGGCTTCTGGAGGAGCGGGAGTTGTAGTTAGAACAGTGAGATTGAGGTTGGAGGCTCAGGGGAGGAGGACCAGGTGGAGGACGGAGGACACGGACCCTGAACCACGCCATCCCGGAGCAGCCGAGCAGCGATGGGGGCCTGGCCCTGGCCCAGGGACAGGGCGTGGAAGCGCTGGGCCATGCCCGTGTTCTCTGCCAGCTGGAGCAGCGCGCCAGTGGGGTCCACGCCCGGGGACAGGATGAATACAAGTGGGGATCGCGGGTTTGAATCCTCCATCACCTGCCGGAAGCACACGGAGGGCCTCAGGTGGAAGGCCACACAACCCGAGGAGGAGAGCGAGAGGGAGGGCTGCTTCCCGGGTTGGCGTGGGCACAGAAGCAGAGCCACTGACCAACTTCATGTTCAGCACCGGCGGCTCGATGAAGCGGGAACCGAGGTTGGAGACGATGAAAGAGGTAACGCAGAAGGCCACGCGGTCCTGGCGCAGGGAGCGCACGATCAGCATCCGCTGCATCTCGTTGCAGGCATTTTCCCACTCACCTGGGGAAGTGGGGTCAGCGCGGGGAGGGTGAGCCTGCAGAGCTGGGCGTCTGAGCGGAGGGGCATCTGCAGGGAGCGCTGGGCCGGAGGCAGGGAGCTGGGCCTACCCGGCAGCATGGCCTTCTCAGGGGTGGCGTTGGTGTACCACAGGTGCCAGTCTCGAGGGTACTGCTCGAAGGAGTTCATGAGGCCGTGGAAGTTGGTGAGTTTGTCCAGCTCTGTGACGTTGTCCCAGTAAGCATCTGCAAGCCAGCTGGTACACGGGTTATCCATTTGGCCCTCCCTGTCCAGGACCTTTCAGGGGAAGGAGAGCGAAGAGGGTCATCGGGGAAACACCTCAGGGGAGTCAGCTTTTTCTGTTTTTCTTTCTCTTCCCTTTTCTCTCTCCTTTCTCTCTCTCTCCCTTCCTTTTCTCACTCTTTCTTTCTTTCTATTTATTTGTTATTATTATTTAGGATGGGAAAGCTAAGACGGATCTTGTATGAAACAGAAAGAAGAAATGAATACAGGGAATCTGACTGAGTGGAATCCTGTTAGGGAGTAAACGTGCCAGTCCCGGACTCAGACCTAACGGTGAGGGATCACAGTTCAAATTTAGGAAGCTGGCGCCCTCTGGTGGTTTCCTTGTAACAATGTCTCCAATTCTAATGATTCAATTAGCAGTCTCACCATTCAGAAGCCGACTGTGGATTCATTCATTCACTTACCGTTCTGTTTTTTTTTTTTTTTTAACCCCACAGTGTGGATGTACTCACTGAAGAGACAGAGAAAGATGATGAGAGGGAAAGTGAGAAATCATCCTCCAAGATGGGGTGGCCATACTGCAACCCCTTCTCCATTCTCTTGGGATTTGGGGCATGCACACACAGGTGCCTGGTGAGAGTTTCAAGCCACTGGGTCCAGAACTCAAACCACTGTCAGCCATGTGGGAATCCAGCACGTTAGCCACCACACCACCTTCTGGCCTCATTCATTTACTCATTCTTTTTAACAAATATTTATTGTTCACCAACTATGTGTTTTATTTTATTTTATTTTATTTTTTTTGGAGAGGTTTTTGCTATAGGACTGTGCGCTCACCAGAAAGACAGAGAGAGACAGAGAGACAGAAAATGAGAAATCACCCCTCAGGGGCTACGGCCACACCGCAATCCCTTCTCCTCTATTCGCCTCTGGGTAGCTTGGGCACACATGCACATGCACGGCATGAGTTTAAGCCACCGGGTCCAGGACTCAGACCACGGTCGACTATATGGGAGTCCAGTGACATAGCCATTACAACAACTGCTGGTCCCAACCAACTATGTGTTTTAAGCATCTAAGACACATCACTGAGAAAAACAGGCAAATACCTCAGTTCCTGAGGAGTCTAGTTTTTTTTTTTTTGTTTTCTCTTCTTTTTTTTTTTTTTTGGAGAGGTTTTCACTATAGGGCGCATGCGCTCGCCAGACAGACAGAGACATAGAGACAGAAAGCGAGAAATCACCCCCAGGGGGGATGGTCACGCCGCAATCCCTTCTCCTCCATTCTCCTCTCGGGATCTTGGGCACACACGCACACGCGCCCGGCATGAGTTTTAAGCCACCGGGTCCGGGACGCGAACCGTGGTCGACTAGGTGGGAGTCCAACGACATAGCCATTACGCTAACTGCTGGTTCCCTCTTCTTTTTTTTTAAAGAGAGATTTTTTTGCTATAGGGTGCATGTGCTCTCTGGAAAGACACAGAAAGACAGAAAGCAAGAAATCAACCCACGGGAGAATGGCTATGCAGCAATCCCTTCTCTTCCATTCTCCTCTTGAGATTTTGGGCACGCACACACACAAGCCCGATATGAGTTTTAAGCTGCCTGGTCTGGGACTTGAACCGCAGTCGATTACATGGGAGCCCAGTGACGTAACCATTACACCATCTGGTGATCCCCAAGAAGTCTGTATTCTTTCTTTTTTTTAAATAATTATTTATTCAATTTTATTTATTCATTCATTTATTTTAATTTGACGAGAGAGAGAGAGGGGAGAGAGAGAGAAAGTGGGTAAGCAAGCCACCAGATCCAGGACTCCAACCACAGTTGGCCACATGAGTGTCCAGCACCTTAACTACCACGCCACCTGCTGGTCCCTCAAGGAGTCTATCTTCTAATATGGGATTATGAACCCGTGTGTGTGTGTGATGAACTACAGCTATAAGGAACAAGTAATGACCTACATGCTGATGCTGGAACTGCCTGGAGAAGTAGAATGAGCTGAGGAGGACAAAGGGGGTTGGGAGTACAGCGGACAGGCCGACGTGTTACACAGGAAGATCCCGGAGGCCTCATGGGATGAGAGCGCCGAGTGTACACCTGCGGGGGTGAGGGGCAGCTCTCTGGCAGAATGCACCACCAGGGCCAAGGCCCCAAGGCGACGCATGCCAGAATGTTTGAGGAGGGTGATAAGGGCTGGCTGCTGGAGTGCGTGAGGGGCTGGCAGCGGGAGATGACATCGTTCACTCAGAAAGGATCCCTCTGGTTGCCATGTTCATTTGGGTGGGGCGCAGGGGCATTGAGAGACTACTGCAAAATCCAGATGAGAAGTGACGGGAAGGTGGCAAAAGCTGTCCATAGGACTAGCCAGTGGCTGGGTCCCATGTGGCTGACCGCGTGGTCCAAACACCACAGCCGTGAGGAACATGTCAGGTGTGAGAATGTGCCCAAAGCTCCAAACAGAGACAAACAGAAGAGAAGGGATTACAGCACGCCCTTCCCCATGGGGCTGCTTTCTCCCTTTCCCTCTTTGGTTCTCTCCAATAAGCACATGCACCCTCTGGAAAAAAATTTAAAACAAGAAACTGTTGTCCAGGATAAAGGGAGATTAGCAGGCCCAGAAGAATACAGTGTGGTTGTCCAGCAGCTTTAAGGGGCTACTTAAGCTTCGCGATCACGGCTTTACAGCGAGGACCAGCCAGCGTGGGAGTGTTTTTCTCCAGCCGATTTCAGCTGCAGGGCCACACAGGGACAGAGAGGGAGGAGAGCTCCATCTAGCCAGAGTGTAGTGTAGCCAAGCAAGTGCCACACGGAGAGGAAGCTTCAGACAAAGCGTTCAGAGGCCTGCACAAGAGACTGCTGGGGACTGTGGGATTCAGGGTGGGGAAGGAGTGGCCTGAGAGGCAGGGGAAAGTGACAAGAGCACACCAATCAGTGGGTCACAGGTGAGAGGTGCCTGAGAGGTGCCCCGGCCTGTACTGTGCTCGAGGGGGTGCGTGGCAGGTCACCCCCACAGCCCAGGAAGCCCATCGTGCACTTGTTCCTGGCAGTTTTGCTCGGCTTACTTGTGGGAACCTTGGGCCAGACCCCCTGGTTCTGGAGACCGCATCACACGCGCCCTTGTTCCCATGCGACCGCCTGGTCCTGGGACGTGCCCCCTCCGCACTCACCACACCCCCGCGTAGGAAGAAGTTGTATTCATCCATGTTGAGTTTGCCGGAAGTCTCCAGGATCTTGGCACACATCTGAAAGCTGAACAGTAACTTGTGGCGCTCAAAAAGGGTGCGGCAGGTGTACCTGGGAGGAGAGGGCCGGGCAGGGCAGGGAGGGCAGAGGAGGTAGCGTGAGTGGGACGCTCAGCACCGGAGTGGCATCTAGTCCACACCTGTGAGCTGTGAGGACTCGGGCTTGGAGGGATGACATGGCTTTCCCAGAGTCATTTCATCCATTTATAAAACATAAGACTCAGCCCGTGGCATGGCAGTTCAGGCAGCTGAGCCACGTAAGCATGGCTGACTGCACAGTTCAGCTCCTGGACCAACGGCCTGAGAAACACGTCGGCACGTGTGCGTGCGTGCCCAAAGTCCCAAGAGGAGGGTGGAGGAAAGGAGACGGTGTCGTGGCCATCCCTCATGGGGGTGCTTCCTCACTCTCCTTCTCTCTCTTTGTCTCTCTCTCTCCCTTGTCTCTCTCCAGTGAGCACAAGCACCCCATGGCAACACACACACACACACACACACAGGCCTGGCCATGGTGGCATAGTCAACAGCACACTGGACTGAGGTGTTAGAAGCCACATGGCCCACTGCAGGTTCAGACCCTCGGGCTGGGCTGGAAACGTGTCAGGTGTGCATGGGCCCCGGGGTCTTGAGAGGCTGGGGAAAGGGGCTGACGGCATGACAAGCCCCTGCCAAGGATGCTTCTCTCGCTCTCGCGCATACACACATGTTCTCTGTCATGGAAGAAAACATTCGTCAGCTGTCAGGCCCTCTGCTACGTTCTAAGGACACAAAGTTGAATAAGGCACAGTCTGTCCTTGAGGAAGTCGTCATGGCAGAGCGGGGAGGACAGACACAGGCCATCCGTTACAACAGGATGTGACGAGTCCCACAGGGGTGGCAGAGGTGTCGAGGGCACCCGGCTCTGCCTGGTGGGCTCAATCAAGGAGGGCTTCTGAGAGGAGCTGCCCCGAGGTGCAGAGGAGCCATGGAATGGCAGAGGCCGAGGGGCGAGCTCAGTGGGGAGAGCTCACAGCGGAGGCAGAGCCGGGGTGGGGGGCCACCAGTGCTGCTCAGGCACTCGGCGTCAGGCTGGGCAAGGTGAGGCAGAGGCAGGTGGAGGCCAGGCCAGAGGGCTTTGCAGACCACTGGACAGGAGACAGCCGCTGAGGAATTAAGCTGGGAGTGATCTGCTCAGCTCCGTGTGTAGGAGGACAGGCCAGAGGGATGAAAACAGGACAACCTGTTATGAAACCGTTGTGCAGTTCAGAAGAAAAGGTCACAAAGACCCGAGCTGAAGTACAGTCATAGCAGCCAGGAGCACGAGGAGGGGAAGTCTGTAGAAAGAGTCATCAGCGGAGCCCGGGGGCTGATTTGAGAGGGGAGGGCCAAGCACAGCTCCCAGCTTCTGGCATGAGTGACAGACTGGTGGGCACTGGCATGAGTGACAGACTGGTGGGCACCGGCGTCGTCCAGGGATGAGGACCCTGAAGGAAGAGGGACGATGATGAGCCTGACCTGAAACAGGCTGAGCTGGAGGGGTCCGTGGGATGTCCAGTAGAGAAGTCAGGTGCCCTGCTGCTCAGATGCCATCCACAGGCTGGGAGCAGCAGCAGCCCTGGAAGCTTGCTAGAGATGCAGACCCACTGAAGACAAGTCTGCCTTTTTTGTTTTGTTTTGTTTTGTTTTTTAGATTTTTGCCATGGGATGCAAGGGCTTGCTGGAGAAAGACAGAATGAGAAATCACCCCCCTCAGAGGGATGGCCATGCAGCAATCCCTTTTCCATTCTCTCAGGATTTGGGGCATGTGCATACGCACCCAGTGTGATTTTCAAGTCGCCAAGTCAGGGGTTTGAACCGTGCTAGGCAATGTGAGAGTCCAGTGCCTTAACCACCATGCTACCTGCTGCTCCCTCTCCTTCCCACCTTTTTGGTAGGTTTAGGTATAGGGCGCATGCGCTTGTTAGAAAGAGAAGAAAAGTGAGAGAGCATCCCCGAGGGGGAGCGGCTTACACCACTGGGCCTGCTGGAACCTCTCAGCCAGTCCTGTGGGATCGGCTGCCTTAATCACCACCAGCCCAGGCTGGCCCCCAGTCCTCATTTTAACTGGGCCCAGTGCTTTATATGCACATGAGCATTTGAGAGGTGGTGGCAGAGCAGACAGTTGTATGCAGACATCCGATGCTCAGGGGACACCTGAAGATATGAAACTGGGAATAATCAGATCAAACATAAAAGTGGATAAACCTCCCAGGACCATGTACAAGGGGACTTCGAAAGGCCACGGGGCCCAGCCTCCGTGGTGCAGCTGGAAGCCGTGTGCCCACCATGGTTTGCATCGTGGGCTGGTGGCCCTGACGACAGCAGGTATGTGCACATGGCCAGGATCCTGAGGAGCCGAAGGAGTAGCGGGGGCGGATTTCAGGTAAACAAACCCCAAAGAGGGTGCTTCTCTTTCTCTCTTGCCTACACATACACTCTACGATGAATTTGAAAAAAAAAAGAATCACTGAATGGTTGTTTTTGGAAAAATCAAAATTCATGGGAAAATAAAATTAAAGTTTTAAAAAATTGTTTATTATTCAATTTTTAAATTTATATATATATATATGTATATATATATATATATATATATATATATATATATATATATGTATATATTTTTTAATCAGAGAGCTCATACACTTACAGAGAGGGAGAGAGAAAGCGAGAGAAAGCACCCTTCCTCCTCGGTGAAGTGTGGTCACTTTTTCCTCCATTTCTCCTTCTCATCAAGATTTTTAGGCACATGTGCACACACACACACACACACACACACACACACGCACACACACACATACACCTGGCATATTTTTCGCTACTGGGCTGCCCAAGGTAGGAGTTTACTTTGGCGCTAAAATTTTTTGAAATCAATACATAGTTTTTCTTAATACTCATTTTCCATGAACTCTTTGCAGACCGGGTATGGGGAGGAGAGCAGGGACGGAGAATGGTTTGTTGAAGCGCTAAGGTGGAAGCGGCTGGAAGCGGCTGGAAGCGACGTGCACCTAGGACCAGCCACTTGGCCTCCCGCCCCCTGGAGCGGGGAGCGCAGCGCCAACCTGTAGACGGCGTAGGTGTGGTACTCGTTCAGGTAGTCAATGCGGTCCTCCAGCTTATTGCTGCGGTGGCTCTTGTCAATGCTGAGTATGAAGAGGGTGATGTAGGCATCCAGCGAGAACTGGTACATGGGGTCGATGCGGCCCATGTCATTGAGCACGAAGAACAGCACTGACGCCCGCTGTGCGCAGGGCCGGTAAGCCTGTGGGTTAGGGGGGAGTCAGGGCCCGGAAGGGCAGGCACCCAGCCGGGCTCAGGCAGGCTGGTGGCGGTGGCACGCTCACCTCGCGCGCCATGTCAATGTTGATCTCCGTGGTCTCACTGGTCTCCAGCTGCTCGGTCACCTCGGCGGCCGTCACCTTGGAGGTGCGCAGGGTGTTCACCAGCTGCACGTCGTCTAGCAGGGAGCCCGTGGCTTCATTCAGCAGCCTAAGGGCGGCAGACGAGGTAGATGTGGGGTGAGGGGTGCTGGGCTGGAGGGAAGGGACTCCTGTCAGGCCCCTGGGATGCACGGGGCCCAGGAGGGGCCGCGCTGGGCACTGGCTGGGAGCAGAGCTCAGGGACCGCGGGGTGTGTGGCAAGGTCTCACCGCAGGATCTCGTCCTCCAGCTCCTTGAGCTTCCTCTTGCCGGCGGCGATGTTGATGACCAGAGAATCCTTCTGCTCCTCCAGCTCCGGCCGCTCCTTCCGGACCACAATGCCCAGCAGCTGGGCCTCCAGGCCCTGGGGGCGCCAGGGCTCAGGTTGAGGGGCTCAGTCCACAGACTGGCGCTCTTTCCTTCCCTTTACACTTCCCAAAGCCCTCACTCAGCCCCACTCAAGCTTAGTTTATTCTTGATCCTTCCGAACTCTAAGGCAACTTCCTGCTTCACCCTGGTTCAGTCTGGGCATCAGCCCTGCCCACTGTTTATTTATTATTTATTTTTTTAGTTTTTGCTATAGGGTGCCTGCATTCACACAGAGAGGGAAAGTGAAAAAGCATCACCCAGGGGGGATGGACATGCTGAAATCCCGTCTCTATTCTCTCTGGGTTGTGGGAATGTGAGCACAAGCGCCCTACATGACCTTCACATTGCCGGGTCCAGGATTCGAACCACACAATGATTGATATAGGGTCCAGTGCCTTAACCTCCACACTAACCGTTGGCCCTACATTTTTTTCTTTTAATAAGAGAGCGCATGCATGAACAGGAGGGAGAGAGAGAGAGAATTTTTTCCCAACAGAATCTTACTCATAGCAATCTTTCTGCCCCAGCCTACCATTACGCCAGGACCACAGCCATGTGCTCCATGTTAGGTCTGTTTAGGCTGGTCTAGGAACCAAGCCCGGGCCTTCCCTGGGGACCCAGCCATTATGCAGCGGCGTGCTCCCGTTGGTGCCAGCGCAGCTGGGCCAGTCCACCTACCTGTTCTTTTTCTTTTTTCTTTCTTTTTTTTTTTTTGAGAGGTTTTTCGCTATAGGGTGTGGTGCTCACCAGAAAGACAGAGACAGAGAGACAGAAAGCGAGAAATCACCCCTCAGCGGGGTATGGCCACACCGCAATCCCTTCTCCTTCATTCTCTTCTTGGGATCTTGGGCACGCATGCATACACGCCCAGCGTGAGTTTAAGCCACCGGGTCCAGGACTCGAACCGTGGTCGACTACATGGGAGTTCAGCAACATAGCCATTATGCTAACTGCTGGTCCCAACCCACCTGTTCTTTAACAGCAAAGTTGACAATAGTGGTCTTGGCTGAGGTCTCCGGGCTATAGTGGGGGTTGGAGAGCTTGGTGGTGATATAGAAACGGAAGTTGGTATTGTATTCCACCTCCTTATCGCCAATGCGCATCAGCAGCCGACCACCTGTGTCCATAAGGGTCAGGGCAAGGATCCCGTGTGACCCGGCACTGGCTGACCCATTCCCCATCTGGCACCCGGTCGCAGCGACTCAGCCAGTCCTCAAGGCCCTTACCCAGGGCTGTCTGAATGGAGGGACAGGTCGGTGGAGGACAGAGCCAAGGAGTCAGCCCCTTCCCCCCAGAGGGCCCCCTTGGCTAGCCCTAGGTCTTGTCCCACAAACCCACCCCACCATGAGCCGGGCACTGACCAATTCGAGTTACAGATTTGTTGAGCACAGGGTTGAGCGAGGGGTCCAAGTACTCCTGCACGTTCTGGAGCAGCACTGGGTACCCAAACTGGATGGCGTTTTCTAGGATCCGAAGGTAATCACTCATCTGCAGGTCGATGATCTTCAGGCCCTAGAGAGCGAGGGGTAAAGACGGAAGAAATGCTGGGGATACAAGGGAACAGCGGCCCAAGGGCAGGAGTCAGGAAGAGACCAGGCTTGGGAAGAGATTCTGCGGGGGACAAAACCAGCCCCTCGCCCTCTCCCCCATCCCTGCCCAAGCCTTATACCTGGTTCCCTTCCATGTTCTTAATCCACTTCAGGGCCTGGGCCTGAGGATCAATCATCAGGGCCCACCTGAAGGAGGACGCCCGAGTCAGAAGACAGGCTCCGCCCTGCTGCCCTCTCACTCCCGGAGCAGCCATACCTGTTGCCACGGGTGACGATGATGCCATTCTCGGTGGAGAAGGCATCTGAGGGCAGCCCTTGGATGTTCCAGTCCCGAACTTTGGTAGGATTGGCCAGGAAGTTATCGATGGCGAAGCGAGGTGAGCAGGGAACCTGAAGCTCCCAGATCTGGAGAGAGAAAACCCCAACTTCAATCGCAGGTCCGAGTCTGGCACCCCTTGTCCCTTCCCCAGCCCTGGGCTCCGGGCCCTGCCTCACCTTGCGGATCCAGATCTGGTTGACAATCTCATCCCGGTAGTTGGTCAGGAAGGGCCCCATGTAGGACAGGAAGGCCGCTGCCAGGAGACAGTCACCCACGAGGTAGCCCAGGTCCTCCTCCAGGCCCTGGGGGTGGCAGGGAGGCGTGAGCCCGGCTGGGCCCCCAACACTCTGGGAGACACTTGGAATGCTTTTGAAGACAGTCTATCTAGATCAAAGAGATTCTTTTCCTCTCCTAAACGTGGGCCCAGAGCACTCTAACCTGGTTCCAATTACTCTGCAGTCCCCTCTCTAGCAGCGATGTTTAGATGTTTACGTTCCGGCGATAAGGCCAGCCCTGTGCGAAGCCGGGTGCTGGCTGAGGGTACAGACAAGATGTCCCATATCTGGTTCCTGTCAGGCTGGCGGCTTGTGTCGCGAGTCCCGTGTGCCGTCCAGACCCACCTAAACGCTGGAGCAGATCCCCGACAGCACAAGAGCCGTTTCTTCCACTTCCTCACCAAATGGGAGGAGGGAGAGGGGAAGAACTCCCAGCCCCCATTGCTGGGTCTCCCTACACCCTGGTGTCCCTGTCATCCCTGACTGTCCCTCGACACAAAGAGGATGGATCCCTAGAGACTGGCAGCCAGTGGCCCAACCCAGCTCACCTGCACCGTCTCCTCCCACCGGGCCTTCTCGCCAGCGAGCCCAGACACCAGCATCCCCGCCCGTTCCAGCTTCAGCTCCATCTCCTCCGACTTCTTGCGAAGCTCCTCCTTCTGGGCCAGCTTCTCGTCGTACTGCTTCTTCAACATTTCCAGTTTCTCGGCCACCTGGGTGGGGGGTGTCGGAGCGTAGGCATCGAACACAGGGCTTGAGGCCAGATCGTTCTGGGTCAAATCCCAGCTCGGTCACTTTGTAACTGTATGACCTTGAGAAAATTCATCTCTCTGGGCCTCAGTTTCCTTACTCGTAAAATAAGAATAACATCTCTCCAGGGTGACTGTGAGGAGTACGTGAGATAAAATATGTGTGATGAGATGATTTTTCCTTCCCTTCCTTCCACCGCCCTTTCTCTGAGAACCAAAACCACTTGGCAATGAAACTCAAGACTGAGTAGGAGACAGAGCCCTCGTGCAACATGATAAACCACACAAGACATGTTGGCAGGGGACTGGCCCAGAGCCTAGTGGTTAAGGCAGCTGCATCCCGCATGACTGACCATATATTTCAGTCCTAACCCTAGCAGCTTGGCAAATATGGCAGGTACACGTGCATGTGTGCCCCACATCCTGAAGGGAGTCACTTTCACCGGGAGAGGCAACCTGCATTATGGGAATAGTCCCACTGCTATAAAGCATTTCCCTGAGTGATACCGGCTAAGGTCCCCTTTCAGAGCCCCATCTGGGTTGTCACAGGTACAGGTGGATGTGGGTTGTAGCACAAGGCCTAGCACGTAATAAGCAGTCGGGCCCTGGAAAGGGGGAGAGAATTATTTAAAGCAAAATGGAGAGAGCAGCAGGGGGCGTGGTGGTTAAGGCGCTGGATCCCACATGGCGGACCACTGAGTTCCAGACCTGGCAGCTTCCTTTCTCACCTTCCCTCTCTCTCACACTCTGTCTTTCTCTGGTGAGCACAAATGCTGTATAGTAAATTAAAAGAATAGTAATAATAATAATAATTAATAAAATAAAACAAAGGATTCTTTAAAAACAAAACCAGAAAACAAAGTGCAGATTCAAAATATCACCTTCAAATGACCTATAAAGATGGCTTATAGGTCCAGCTTTGGTAGCAATCTAGGAGGCATTAACGTATAAACAGACTCAGCCTCTTTATATGTTAATGTATAAAGAGGTTAAGGCTATGCTCCTTCAACCACAGCCTAGTGGTTAAGGAAGCAGCATTCCACACGGCCAGCCGTGTGGTTCTAATCCTGTCCTGGCAGCTAAAAAACACACCTGGTGCCCAAATCCCAACAGGATGGAGAAATGTAGGAGAAAGGACTACAGCATGACCACACCACACTAGGGAGTGCTTTCTCTCTCTGTCTCCATCTCACTTTTTTTTAAAGAAATATTTTTGCTATAGGGTACGTGTGCTCACTGGGAGATTCAGAGAAAGACAGAGAGACAGAAAGCAAGAAATCACACACACATACACACACACACACACACACACACACACCCCGAGGTGATGGCCATACCATAATCCCTTCACCTCCATTCTCCTCTCAGGATTTTGGGCACCCATGCACATGCTCTCAGAATGAATTTTAAACTGCCGGGTCCGGGACTTGAACCATGGTCGACTACGTGGGAGTCTGGCCACACATAACCTTTACACCATCTGTTGATCCCATCTCTTTTATTTTTTAATTATTTATATAATTTTATTTATTATTATCATTCTTCAATTTGACCAGAGAGAGACAGAGCAAGAGAGAGAAAAAATAAGCCACCAGGTCCAGTACTTGAGCTGCAGCCAGCCATGTGGGAATCCAGCACCCCAACCACCACGCCATCTGTCAGTCCCTTCACTCTCTTTTTTAAAAAATTTGCTCTAGGGCATGTGTACTCACCAGAGAGAGACGCATGAGAGAGTGAGAAATCACCCCAAAAGGGGGTGGCCATGCTGCAGTCCTTTCTCTTCCATTCTCCTGGGATTTGGGGCATGCATGCACACATGTCCAGTGTGATTTTCAAGTCACCAGGACTTGAACCTCCAAGTCAGTGGATCCAGCCACCTTAACTACCATGCCACCTGGCTAACCTCTACTTCAACTATATAAATCTCTTTGTAATTTAACTGTTTGGGAGTTTTAATCTTTCTAATTAAAAAAAAATTACAAAAAATTTCAAACCTAGAAATACCTCCCAGCTAGAGTGAACAGTTGTTCACATTTTGCTATATTTATTGCCTCTATTTGTTTTTTGCTGGTATCTTAAATTACAAACTCATGAAATCTCAAGCCTAGAGATGCTTGAGATGACTTCATAATGCATCTCTAAAAATAATGATGTTCTACATAACCACAACACCATTATTAAACTTAATACAAATCTTTTTCATATTTTAGGAAAAAAAATTTAACTATTTGTTATTATTATTTTTCTTTTACTTGCTATAGGGCACATGCACCCACCAGAGAGAGAGAGATGAAGAGATAAAAAGTGAGAAAGCAAGCTGCCAGATCTGGGACTTGAACATCAGTCCAGCCATGTGGGAGTTCAGTGCCTTAATCACCATGCCACCTGCTGGTCCCCAAAATAACTTTTACTACATATATCTTTTTTTTTTTTTTTTTTTTTTTTTTGCTAATGGGCATGTGTGCTCACCAGAGAGACAGGGAGAGGACGAAGCATCTTCCGTGGGCCATTGTCATACCACAATCGCGCCATCTTTTCCTCTCTTTTCTTTTAATTTTGGCTATGCTGGGAGTAGTTAACTTCACGTTCAAAAGGCAGGGGGTGAATAGCAGCACAGCAGTAAGATGCGAGACTGAGCCACGTGGAAAGGTTCTGGGTTCCAGGGCTGGCTGAGGCTGGGTGTGGATTGCAGCACTGACACTCCACTGGAACGCCTCCTTGTCTGTCCGTCTGTCTCTCTGTCTCTCTCTCGTTCATGGAGGAAATAAATATACATTTTTTTTAATTAAAAAGAAATTCAAAAGGCACAAGGGCTAGAGGGCATGAAAAGTCTCCCTCTGGTCCTGTTCCCCACCACCTGTCCCCTTCTCTAGACGTAGCCAGAGCTACTGTGGCCCACATTTCCTCCAGAAGCGGCCCCCACGTGAGCAGGTGTACAGAACACTGCTGTTTCTGGTGTGGCGATTTTAGGCTACTTCTGTTGACTCATGCTATTACAGGTGAGAATTAAGCTCCCGTGTACTTCCACGCCACATCCTTTCTCCGGACTAGCAGTTTCAGTCCTTCTACTGGGAAGTTATTTCTTTACAGAACATATTAAAATCTCATCTTAGGGCCAGCTCAGTGGTGCAGTGGTAATGCGCTGTCCCACAGAAGCTGGATCACACACGGTGACCACGGTTTGAATCCTTGACCCAGTCTGCCTGAAACACTAGGCCCACAGGCCAGAACTCAGGGTCCCACGGGCCGGAGGAAGGGGATTGTGCGTAATCGGACCCTGGAGAGGGTGCTCATCTCTCTCTGTCTCTCACACTCACACACACACATGCTCTATCATAAATACAGAAAAGTTTCAATTAAAACCTCATTTGTTTATGGCCTGATCTTTCTCTCACCTCCTCCCTGCTGTACTTTTATTTTTACATTGTCCAAGCTGAGAACGTTTAGTCACAAGCTACAATGAGACCTCTGTGCTTTGTCCCCAGGCCTGCTGTGAAGGCTGAACGTCACAGGCATTGACGTCATCACGGCCTGGGCTCGGGCCCAAGCACTGTGGACCAGGGTGCCCGGCTCAGCTGCTTAGGACCCGGAGGCACATTCTGAAAGGTCGCACACATGCCAGGCAGACTGTTAAATACTTTACAGTGCCCTTGATTACCCTCTGTCCCAGAGACCCTTACTGGTTGGATTGTGTCTCTGTTGTTAATTGCCAGAGGGCGTGTGTGCTCACCAGAGCGCCAGAGAGAGGGAGACAGCACCCATCAATGGGGTGTGGTCACACCACGACCCCGTCTCCACTTCCCCATCCTGTCAGGATCTGGGACACACACACACACGTGCCTGATGTGCTTTTCAAGCCGTGGGTCTGGGATCCGAACTGCAGTCAGCCATCTGGGATCCTGCTCCCCTAACCACTCAGCTATGGACTCAGCCTGGATCGGATCCCTCATGTCTCCCAAGACTCTTTGTGTTACAGCCTTCGACCCTATCATCCCAGACTTCTATTGACTACAGACTTGGGTAATTTCATTTTTAAATTTTGTTTTGAAAGATTTTTGCTATAGGGTGCATGTGTCCACCAGCAAGACCGAGAGAGACAGAGAGACAGAAAGCAAGAAATCACCCCTGGGGGGAATGACCGCAGTCCCTTCTCCTCTGTTCTTCTCTTGGGATCTTGGGCACGCATGCGCACGCACGCAGCATCAGTTTCAAGCCGCTGGGTTCGGGACTCAAACCATGGTCAGGCACAAGGGAGATCAGTGCCTTCACCACGACACCACCTGCTGGCCCCAAACTTGGATAGTTAAAAACTTCCCAGCAATCTTTCTTCTTCTCTGTTTGGATCCCGCTCCCGCCCTACTCTTGTTTCGTAGATGTGCTCTCTTCTTTCATTATTTTCTGATGATACCAATTAGACGCAGTTTGTTTAAGTTCTTCTCTGTACCCTGAATGATCTCTGGGAGTGTGTTTTGTTACAATTTTCCATCTTGGTCATTCCCCTGCGCCAGGGAAAAGACTCCCCCAGCACCCTAACTCGCACCTCCAGGGGTCCATGAGGGCTCTGACTGCTAAGACTAGAAAGAACAGGCTAGAAGCACTCAACCGAGAGCTGACCCCGTCCTCTGTGGGGGACACCAGCCTTCAGAGAGAACCAGTCCCTCTGGGCCCCTCCAGGGTGTGGCGGCCTGCCCCGCCCAGAATCCCTTGAGACCAGGTAGCTGCCTGGCTAAGGGCTCAGTTTGCCGGGCCTCACTCCCCAGGTGGTAGCCGGTTCCTCCGCCTCCGCAGGTGACACAGACAAGATGTTGGCAAACCTCTTCGTTTCCCTTCCCTGCTCCTTCAGCACCTAGGGTAGAAGCGGGCTGCCAGCTCTCAGATCTCAGGAGTGCCTGCACAGGGCTGGTCCACGGCCCAGGGGTGAAGCCCAGTGCAAGGGAAAGAAATCCCTGGGGCCGGGAACCAGCAGTTAGCATAATGGCTATGTCGCTCGCTGGACTCCCACGTAGTCGAACCTCCTGGACCCGGTGGCTTAGAACTCACGCCGGGCGCGTGTGCGTGCGTGCCCAAGATCCCGAGAGGAGAATGGAGGAGACAGGATTGCGGCGTGACCATCCCCCCTGGGGGGTGATTTCTCGCTTTCTGTCTCTCTGTCTCTCTCTGTCTGTCTGGTGAGCGCATGAGCCCTATAGCAAAAACCTCTCCAAAAAAAAAAAAAAAAAAAAAAAAAAAAAAAAAAAAAAAAAAAGAGAACTCCCTGGGGCCGACCACAGCGTTGAGTCCCAGCCCGGCTGGCTTGAAAAGCACAGTAGGCATGTGTGAGTGCGTGCCCAGGATCCGACGGGATGGAGAGGCGGGAGAACAGGGACCGTGGGGACCACACCCTGCCAAGGGATACTTTCTACTTCTCTGTCTCTCTCTCTCCCCCCCTCTCTCTGGCAGAGGGTACACGCACCTTTGGCAATAGAACACGGGACAAGAAGTTCTGGGTGGGCCTAGGTCTCTCGGGAGGGCCAGGCGACCGTTAGAGGTTCATTACGCTCGCTGGCTGGCTCTCGCCTGGGTGAGTTGCACCACACAGCCTACGCGAGGTACTCAGATGCCGGCAGAGCCTGGCCTTGTCCACACAGGGCAGCTTCAAGGAAACCGGGCAAAGGGATTGGCCTGATGATAGGGGCTGAGCCGAATAGGGCTGGATCTGTTTTAGACATTGATGGACAGAATATTACACTTGCTGCTCCTCTTTCTCTGTTTCTTAAAGGATATTTCTTATTTCTGTGAGCGAGAGAGACAGAAACACGGGCCCCCCAACAGGGCCTTTTCACCTCGATCCGCCCCCAGCTTCAGCTAACTCCCAGATCACGGGCGTGCGCACACCAGGTGTGTTTAGGGAGGGGCTGCAGACACGGACCCCGGACTCTTCTGTGGAGTCGCTCCCACAAAGCGTTGCCGTGCAGCCGTCCGGCCCTACAATACGCTGCTTTTAAACCGCACATATCGGGTTTCGTACATATGACAGCTTCTTGCTTGAAAAGGTTGCTGCCAGGCCTCGGTGGACAGCACTAGATCAGCTACCCCATTATTCCACTTTTAAAAAACTTGCCAGAAGGCATGTACACTCACGGGAGAGAGATGGGGTGTGGGGGCCGGGGGAACAGGGAGGAACAAGAAAGCCCACGGGGCGCGGTCACACTGCAATCCCTTCTCCATTGCTTGTCCTTTCTGCAACTGTGGCATGCTCGCGCATGTGCCTGGCATGATTCTCAAACTGCAGGGATCAAGGTGTGTCATGTGGGACCCAGCTGCCTTGACCACCAGGCCATGAGCGGTCTTCTTTTCGCTTTCTTTATTCGGGAGCAGGGAGCGAGTCGTCGTTAAAACCCTGGGTCCCATGTGGCTTGCCCACAGGCTTACAGGCTAGCAGTGCTCTACCCTGGCTGAGGTGCAAGGCCATTTGGGTAGAGCAGGTGGGCACGTGGGTGTGGCCTGTGCCTGGGGGAGCATGCCTGAGCGGCTTAGCTGACTCAGAAGTGGAAGAAGGCCCTGTTGAGACCGAGGGCAGGACTTCCCCGCAGGCCCAGGCGCACAGGTTTCGGCAGCAGCAGCAGCTTTGGAAATTTGCCGAGGGTAGTTTTCCAGTTAAAGTAAGTACGAGAGTGAGCAGCTTTTGTACACCTCGGCGATTCCACCAAGAGAGGCATGGCTATCTCCCTGGGCAGATTTTTGACATAGGGAGATAGGGAGACAGAAGGTGAGAAATCATCTCCTGAAGGGATGGCTATGTTGCAATCCCTCAAGATTTGAGGTTTGGGACATGCATACGTGAGCACACACACATGCACACACGTACACACATGCACCTGGCATGAGTTTCTAGTCACCACGTCCAGAACTTGCACTGACTGGCCAGCCCTGTAGGAGTCCACTTTTTCTTTTATTTTTTTGGAGAGGTTTTTGCTATAGGGCACGTGCACTTGCCAGAGAGACAGAGAGACAGAAAGCGAGAAATCACCCCCCAGGGGTGATATCCATGCCGCAATCCCTTCTCCTCCATTCTTCTCTCGGGATCTTGGGCATGCATAGGCACGACTCGAACCACGGTCGACTATGTGGGAGTCCAGTGACATAGCCATTACGCCAACTGCTGGTCCTGCAGAAGTCCAGTTTTGTAACTATTATTTTATCTTATTTTATTTATTTTATTTTTGGGAGAGGTTTTCACTATAGGGCGCGTGCGCTCGCCAGACAGATAGAGACATAGAGACAGAAAGCGAGAAATCACCCCCCAGGGGGGATGGTCACGCCGCAATCCCTTTTCCTCCATTCTCCTCTCAGGATCTTGGGCACACACGCACACGCGCCCGGCATGAGTTTTAAGCCACTGGGTCCGGGACGTGAACCACGGTCGACTACGTGGGAGTCCAGCGACATAGCCATTACGCTAACTGCTGGTTCCCCAGTTTTGTAACTATTATACTACCTGCTGGTCCTTCACAGTGGCATTTTACCAACCAGAGAACTGGCTGCCTTAGCACCAAAGCAACTATGGCTAAGGGCAACAGTTTCCATTTACTAACTACATTCTAACAAGCATAAGAAGCTACGAATGGGATCATAAATCACTCAGACTACCATATAACCATTTTCTAAAGCTATGAAACCATTTTCCAAAACCTACTCCCTTATCAAAAAGTCAGCCCCCTGTTCAGAATACAAGATACAAACCCTAGTCTAGAACTTTTCAGTGGCCACCCCTTCCCGGGAGCCCTCCCTGCCTGGGAGCTCATCGAGAGCATGCCCAAGACGGCCATGTTGTAATCCCTCTCTTCATTCTCTTGGGATTTTGGTGCACGAGCGCACGCACGCACACATGCCCAGCATGTTTTTCAAGCCACTGGGTCTGGGACTCAAACCACGCAGCTGGTCATGTGGGATCCATCTACCTTAACCACTGGCTGGTCCAATAATTTTCTGTTATTTATAAATTACTCAGTATTTGGGGATTTTGTTTGTTCATTTTAGTTTGCTATAGGGAGTGTGCTTTCACTGGAGAGAAAAAGAGAGAGAGGGAAAGTGAGAAATTATCCCCCAAGGGGATGGGCATGCCATAATCCTCCAATCTCAAGATCTGGGTCAGGCATGCACACGTGCCCAGGCATGTCTTTCAAACCAGCAGGCCTGTGACTTGAACCGCAAAGTCGGCTATGTGGGATCCAGCTGCCTTAACCTCCATGCCATCTGCTGGCCCTCCGGTATTTTGTTATAGCACCCCAAACAAAGACAGTTGCCCTGCGGAGACCGAGCAGAATGAAAAACTGGGGAGGATGGTTTTGTGACGTTAGCCTAGGAATGCTGGATTCTAGAGTGCTAACTCACAAAGGCAAGATCACCGATTTCAGATCTTCCTTTCTGCGTGGACTATAGTTTACAAAGGGATTCATCTTTGAAATTTAACTCCCTGGGGGCTGTATCCAAATGTGTGGAAGTTCTGACAGCTGTTGTTACTGTTGCATTTTAATACTGTCATTTAATTGCACAGCACAACCTCTGACATGCTATGCTGGGCAATGTGACTAGACATAATTGAAATGGGAAATGAGACAGAAAGTGAATTTTCAACCTCGGAGACACAGTTGCCTTGAAGTAGATTAAGATGCTGTTCTGACTCACTCCAGAGCTTTCTGAGGCAATATCTAAGCCAGTGGCCAGTGATCCTTGTTGTAAATCAGAATCGGGCCTAGGGAAAATACATTTTCAGAGTCTCAGACGAGTGAGTGGCGGCTAAACCGATGCAGTAAGGGTCTGAGCTGACGGGAATAGCTGGGCTCTGGGCCTCCTTCCAGACCTCTGGGCTCTAGTGCCATGTACCGGCCTTCCCACCTCTCTTTGGCTCTGACAGGGAAGTTTTTAAAATGTGGATTTCAGGACCAGCAGATGGCATAATAGTTATGTCGCTGCATTCCCATGTAGTAGCCTACGGTTTGAGTTCCAGGCCTGGTGGCTTAAAACTCAGGACGGGTGCATGTGCACGCATGCCCAAGATCCAGAGTGGTGAGTGGAGAAGGGATTGCGGCGTGGCCATCTTGGGGGGGTGATTTCTCTCTGGGAAGTGCACATGCCCTATAGCCAAAAAAAAAAAAAAAAAGAGAGAGAGAGAGAGAGAATGAAAGAAAAAGAAAAAAGAAAAAGTCCCTAAAAACTTTTTTTAAATCAAAATGTTGATTCCTGGGGCCTGCAGGAGGTGGCATGGTGGTTAAGGCACTGGATTCCCACATGGCCAACTCTGCAGTTTGAGTCTCAGACCTGGTAGATTGAAAATCACACGGTGGGGGTGGGAAGGGCACCAAGTGGTGTGGTAGTTGGGGTACTGGACTCCCACATGGCTGACCATGGTTCGAGTCCTGAACCTGTTAGCTTACTTTCTCTCTTTCTCTGTTTCTCTCTTTGGTGACTATAGCAAATTTAAATAATAATAATAATAATAATAATAATAACATAAATAATTATTTAAAAAACAAAATCACACTGGGTATGTGTGATTCCCAAAAATCCTGAGAGGAGAATGAAGGCTAACCTAGCGGAGCAGGTAATTTCTTATTTTCCCTCTCTCTGTCTCTTTCCAGCAAGTGCACAAGCCCTATGGCAAAAACCTGGAGAAAAAAAGTGGATTCCCAGGCCCTAAGAGGGATGTGTACCGACCTGGCCTGGGTGGGACCTAGGTACCAGCACAGTGTCTAGCGCTGAGGCACTCTGCACAGGTGTATCTGGGGCCGGGCAGGAGCACGGCAGTGATGCACTGGCCCACATGGCAGGGTCTTGGTTCACACCTGGGGACCAGCATATGCATGTGGCTGAAATGGGGGGGAGTCATGGAGTGCAGACCCCGTGCGGGACGCCCCCTCCCTCCCCCTCTCTGTCTCTCTCATGGGAGAAATTAACTTTTTAAAAAGATGCATTTGGCTATTACACATCAGCCTTTATCAGCAATAAGGGAGAAACGCTGGCTCTGCCTGCTTACTCTGTCAGCTAGGGGTTCTAAGGGGGGTGGGCTCTCCACCACAGCCCTGGCCCCGGGTGCACTGAATGCTGCTCCGGCTGCAGGCCCCAGAGGCCCCATTCTCGTGCATAAAGGGAACAACGCCCGATTATTTGGCCCAGGATATGATTCATCCAGGTGAGGAAACTTCCCAGATGGGTTGCCGCACCTGCGCACCTGTGATTATTCACTCTTGGAAGGGAAGAGAGTGAGAGTGACGGCTCAGGGGAGGTGGGGAGGTGGCGACGGCAGCAGGGGTGGCACGACGGGGCCTGTGCAGACAGAGCTGCTCCCCTGCAGGCTGAGTTCTCTGCGTGGGCAGAGCCCTGGCAGGTCTCAAAGGCAGCTTCCCTTCGGGAGGAGGTAACGAGCCTGGCCTGCCACAGGAAAGGCAGGAAGGGCCTGGGCCTCGCTGTGGGGACCTGGGAATGTGGGGCGTAGCCCCAGCTCTGCAGCAGCTCGCCCACGAGAACCTTGGGCCCCTCATCTGATCGCAGAGGGTTGGACCGGGACGTTGTCTGTAGTCAGTTTCTGGTAAAACATTTTGAAATTGTATGGCCGGCTCTGATTATATAACAATTTTAAGTTTCCATATAAAGACAGTTTCGACAAAGTTAGAAGATAAATGAAAATCAAAAGATTGGAGGGTTCGGTTAGCTGGTGGCGTAGTGGTTAAGGTGGCTGGAGCCCACATGGCTGACTGAGTGGTTCAAGTCCCAGATTTAGTGGCTTAAAAAACATGGAGGCACATATGCGTTCATGTCCCCAAATTGCCAAAGAAGTAAGAAATGGAGGAGAATGGATCGCAGAGTGACTGTCTCCTGCGGGGGCACTTTTGACTCTTTCTCTGCCTCTCTCCACATATGTTCTCTGTTAAGAAAAAAATATATATGGAAACAATGAATATGGCCAGCTGAGATGGGGTTGATAGGGCCAGTCTGGTAGCACACATCTTAATCACAAGTGCTGCGCAGAGGGAGGTGGGCCCCATCTGGCCAGTCAGGGTTCAAGTCCCAGCCCTGGTGGCTTGAAAATCGCAATAAGAAATATGCACATGCCCAGGATCCTGACAGGATGGAGAACTGGGAGAGAAAAGATTGTATCGTGACCAAGCCCCATTGAGAGATTCGCTCTCTCTTACACATGCCCTGTGACGTAAGGGTTTTTGTTTGTTTTGTTTTTGAGAGATTTTTGGTATAGGGTGCATGTGCTCACTGGTGAGACAGAGAGCAAGAAATCCCCCAGCAGGAGGGAAGGCCACACTGTATTCCCTTCTCCTCCATTCTCCTCTCGGGATTTTGGGCACGCACATATGCACATGTGCCCAGCGTGAATTTAAGCCACCAGATCTGAGATTCAAACCACAGGCGGCTACGTGGGAGTCCAGTGATGTAACCGTCATGCCACCTGCTGGTCCCAGCCCTGTGATGTCATTTTTAATAAGGGTAATAGGGGCCTGCAGATGGCATGGTGGTTAAGGCACTGGATTCCCACATGGCCAACCACACTCCGAGCCTGGGACCTGGAAGCTTCAAAATCATGCTGGGCAGGACCAGCAGGTGGTGAAATGGTTACACCGCTGGACTCCCACGTCGTCGACCACAGTCTGAGTCCCACACCCGGCGGCTTAAAACTCACACTGGGCACATGTGTGCGTGCCCAAAACCCCACGGGCAGAACAGAGGAGAAGGGATTGCGGTGTAGCCATTCCCTCTGGGGGCTGATTTCTCACTTTCAGTCTCACTGCTTTTCTGTCTCTCCAGCGAGTGCACGCGCCCTATAACAAAAACCTCTCTACAAAAAGAAAAGAAAAGAAAAGAAAAGAAAAGAAAAGAAAAGAAAAGAAAAGAAAGAAAGTAAGTAAGTCACACTGGGCGTGTGTGCATGTGTATCCAAAATCCCAAAAGGAGAATAGAAAAAAAGGGATTACAGTGTGGCTGACCCCCTGGCAGGGTGAGGGTGATTTCTCATTTTCCCTCTCTGTGTCTCTCTGGCAAGTACACTTGCCCTATGGCAAAAACCTAAAAAAAAAGAAAAAAAAGGGGTGGCGGTGGTGTAATGATTACGTAAGGAGCACTGAAGCCGTCCCCTGGGACATGCCCTGAAGTGGGCCAATGTTCGACTCGTGGGGCAGTAGACGGGAAGGTGCAGGGCGGTGTGCGAGGCGTTAGAATGAACTGCATCGGCGTACTTGCTCACGTAGGCACAGGCTGCTCTGGAAGAATAGGCCGGACTGTGGCCAGGCAGTGGCTCAGTGGAACACCACTGGACCCACACGGGAAAGGCCCTGGCTGTGTCCTGGGCCTCTGAGCACACCGGCCACACATGTGCTCCCATCCTGGGCAGGCTGAGACTGGAGCAGACCACAGAGCAAAGACCAAACACCACTCCTTCTGGGAGTCCCCCTGCCCCATGGAAGAAATAAATACATAATTTTTGAAATAAAGAATTTATCATTGATTGTTTCAGGGAAGAAAGCCGGGAGCAGCAGGTAGGGGGGGAGATTTCTTTAGATTTTTGCCATAGAGTGTGGGCACTCACTGGAGAGACAGAGACAGTGAGAGGGAAAGTGAGACATCACCCCCCCAGGGGGGTAGCCACACCCTCCTCTATTCTCCTCCTGGGATTCTGGACACACACACACACACACACACACACACAGTGCCTGGCATGAGTTTCAAGCTGCCAGACCCGAGACTCAAACTGTGGTCGGCCATGGGGGAGTCCAGTGCCTTAACCACCATAACACTTGCTGGCCCCAGAGCAGGGGAGAGACATCCTACTGAATACCTTTGTACCTTTTGCATTTCAAACCGTGTGACTGTATTATGTTGGGGATGGAGTGGTGTTACTTATGGAATCCATGAAAAAATCAAATGACAAACCGAAAGAATTCCGAACCCGGTAACAAACAGCACGTGACCACCCTGCCTGGTCTGAGCGTCACATGTGCAGGCGTCTTGTAGGCATCACCTTCTGGGTTTCGCAGCCTGCTTACAGAAACTGGCCTTTGACCTTGGGGACAGCCCTGCCCCCACCAGGCACATGCACGGGGACCCTCACATTGCTCCCCACCCACCTGGCCCATCTCCGGGCAAAGACCAATTTGCCACACGCGTGCCATCAGTTAATACCTCAGGGCCCAACTCCGACGGCCATGATGGTGATCACCACCTCCCAGGTTCATCTCTGGGAGAGCTCTGGGCACAGAGCCCTTTGAGCTTTTAAACCTTCCCAACTGACTGAGCGCGCTGAGCCAGCCGCAGCCCAATCCCAACCAAGGGACATGGAGCGGGAGGGAGCCGGGACCGCAGTGACTGAGGGGAATAGAGCTAGACGGGCAGAAATAGATGGTGCTGAAGCCTTCTGGACATCAGGGAGCGCCTGGAAAAGGCAGGTATGAGACTCACCTCCCGCAGCTTCTCCTGGGCCTCAGCGAGCGCTGCTTGCTTCTCCTGAAGCTGGGCCAAGGCCGCGTTCATTCGGACTCGCTTGGGCTCCACCACCCGATACAGCCGGCCATACAGCTGCGGGAGACAGCCAGGCTGCAGAGGGCCCGCAGGCCCACCCACCACTCACCTCCGGAGAGCATCCCTCCCATCTCCATCCGCCCTGCCCGCCTGCCTCCTCCCAGGCCTCCTCACTGCCCCCACACGCCCAGCCACTGCCTACCTCCATGGCCCGCACCCACATGCAGAGGGACTTGGCGGCCAGGGAGACGCGGCCGATGATGTCAGGCTGGAAGTCGGGCTGGGCACAGTAGGCCCCGATCTTCTTCAGGACTTTATCTGAGATGTTGTCTTTATCAAAGTGGATCAGTGACTTGATGAAGTTCTGCTCCCCTGGTGGATAAAAATGAGGGGCCTCAACCAGAGGGCCTAATCGCATTCTCCTGGCCCAGGCTCACCCTCACTGCTGGGCACAGTCCCACTGTTCCTGGGGCCAAAATAGCAGACCACACAGCACACTAGCTCCCTCTGACCTGGCTCCCTCTTCTAGTGACTGCTCAGTCCCGGGGCCCACAGCCTCCCTCCCATCACTCACAGCCCACACACCAGGGGTCGCCAAACTATGGTGGCGGGGTTGGGAGGTTGGGGGGTTGTTCTACAACAGAGAAAACCCTAGAAACGAGACAGAGTCCCATTTTTCCATTTTCTTTTCTTTTTCTTTTTGAGCGGTTTTTGCTATAGGACACTCGCCAGAAAGACAGAGAGAGACAGAGAGAAAGAAAGCAAGAAATCACCCCCCAGGGGGGATGGCCATGCCGCAATCCCTTCTCCTCCATTCTCCTCTCGGGATCTTGGGCATGCATGCACATGTGCCCAGCATTTAAGCTACCAGGTTTGGGACTTGAACCATGGTCGACTACATGGGAGTCCAGCGACATACCCATTATGCCAACTGCTGGTCTCCTGTTTTTCCACTTTCTGATTCTTGCCCTTTTTGGGGGCCTAAAGGCCTGTCTGCCCTCAGATTCTGCCACGTGTTCTATAACCTATGACAATTTTCTTTTCTTTTTTCTTTCTTTTTTTTCTTTCTTTTTTTAAAGTTTGCCATAAGATGCATACATTCATTGGAGAGAGACAGAGAGAGAGAAGGTGAGAAATCACCCCCCATGGGGGATGGCCATACTGCAATCCTTTCTCCTCTTATCTCCTGGGATTTTGGGTGCATTCACACACATACTTGGTGTGATTTTTAAGCCACCGGGTCTGGGACTCGAACCACTCTATCAGCCATGTGGATCTAGCTGCCTTAACCTCTGTGCCACCTGCTGCCCCCCCCTCCCCTTTTCCCTTACATTAAGATGAGTTGATGTCTGTCGCAACTAAAGACCCTTAACTGACATCCGTGTTCTCGTTCCAACTAGGCTCTCTGTCCTTGAGGGCTGCTAGGATGTCTCGTTCATCCTCATTCACCCCCGTGTCCGGAAGCCTGATCACAGTACGTGCTCCATGAGGCCTGTGCAGACCGAGGTCAGTCCTCCTGTGGCTCCTTGGCTTACCCAGCTGCCTCTTGGCTTCTGCCCACGTGGGCTCATTGCCCCGAAGGATCATGACTGCCTGCATCACTATCTCCACTTGGGCAGGGGGCCGGCCATAAGACTTGATCTCACCGATATCCTTCTTGTTCAGAGACTCCAGGGCCTGGGAAGAGGGATTAAACAGAGGGAGGGGAGCCAGAGTCAGCTCAGTGGTAAAACAAGTCCTTTCTGGAGACGAGACCTAGCTAAGGTGCCTCCTCTTCGTCCCACTTACCCAGGGACTCTGAGGGCAAAGACACCCAGCCCGACTCCTTCCCTGGGCCCTTCCATGCCTGGTACCCGTCCTTGCACCACCCCTGGTACCCGCATGGCCTCTTCCAGAGCAGGCAATGCCTCTTCTAGATCTTTCTGAGCATTGTCCGCCAGGGCCTGACACTTGATTTCCTCAACTGCAATTTTTTCGCTATTGGCTGTTACGGCCTAGGGATGAAAAGAGAACAGGTTTTGTTTTTCGTTTCTCTTTGCCTTGGGCAAAGGTAGAGGAGACAATGTTGGTGGAAGAGATCAACAAGAAAGGTAAAGAAAATCCGAGAAGTGGAACATGCATCCCCTGAGGCAGTAACCCATGGAGACCGAAGCCTCTTCCCTGGGCAAGGGCAGGAGTGGGCACAGGGGCCAGGCCGGAGGGAGCCCTGGACCTTCTGCTGCTCATCCGCTTCCCGCTTCTGCTGCACGATGATGACCAGGTACTCCTCGCACTGTTTCTGGAACTCAGCCACCTTTTTCTTGGCATCTTCCAGCTCCAGCGACATCACTTCCACCTTTTCCCTGGTTTCATCGATCTTGAACAGTCCTGTCCGCAGCTTATTGGCCTGGTCCAGCAGCTCCTGCCGTTTCTCTCCCAGCAGCCTGGAGAGAAGGGGGGCTCCCGGAAGGGGGTGTCCGGTACAGGCCACCTCTCCAGCGTGTCCCTGTTCCTCTCTGGCACCTCTACCAGCACCACAGTCCGGTCAGGTGTTCACAATGTCCTTGCCTGGCTCACTGTCAACAGCTTCCCAGCTGGTCCTGCTGGAGGCTCCTGTCGCTCTGATTTACGCTACACCCCATCAAAAGCAGCTCGTTTTCAACATTTCTAATTGCCAGAGAAAACGTGCACTCCCAGAGAGAGAAACAGACAGGGAGCGAGCAGACGGAGAGGGAAAAGCATCCCCTCACGGGGCATAGACATGCCACAATCCTTTCTTCTGCATATTTTCTTTTTTAGTTTTAAGTTCCTTCATTCATAAAGAGAGAGAGGCACACCAACGAAGCACTTGGTGTCACAATCTGTCCCTCGCCTCAGCCAGCCTGGATCACGTGTGCGCCTGTGCCCAGTGTCTACAGAGAAGCTTGGGGACAGGAACAGGCGCCCCCCGGGTGGGTCCAGTTAAGGCTGTGCCACCACCTGGCCCCAGATGGTTCCCATTACATCATTCTACCAGTCACCCCCAGAGACGCCAATCTCCCTGGCCCTCCATGTCCCCTGATCTTCGTACTTCTTATATCCGGACACGAGCTCTAGGTAGTTGGTGGGTGTGACATAGTTGTATCTTCTCAGTTCCAACAGCATCTTCTGGGAATAGCGAGCCACTGACCAATGCATGGTGACAAAGATCCGGGCCACCTTCCTGTGGATCTGAGGGCAACGGCACAGGATGGAAGACAAAGGTGAGTGCAGGGAGAGTGTGAGGAGATCAGGGAGGGGGGGAGATGAGAGATGGGGAGGAGGGGCTCACATTCTCCTGAGTCCCCAGGTCCACTCCCACGAGGTACTTCTCAGCCACCTCTAGCAGGGCCTCGCGGGGCCACTCTGAGAACCAGTTAATGGTTGTGCAGTTCACCAAGGCTGGGTACTGGCGGATCCAGTTCCTGGGGAAGGGTTTCAAGAGGCAGTCAATGCCTGCACACTCTGCCTCCGGCTCCTGGCCTCACCGACCTGTCCACCCACTTGCAACCAACATCAACGCCCCACCTTCTTGCTTCTGTACTGCCTTGTTCTGGTTCTGCCCCCTCAGTGCTAGTTCAATATTGATTTAGAAATAGGTTCTAGATCAGAGAGACTCGGTTCCACACCTCCCAGGTGCGCATCTTGGGAAAGAATCTGACCTCTCTGCACGCATGCTTTGGAAATCTATATTGTACCCCACAAAGATGCACAACAATTAAATGTCAGTAAGAAATTATAAAAACACTTTTAAAAGAAGCTAGCCCCTTGAACATGGGTTGCTTCATCTCTGAGATGGGAATAACAATACATATGAGGGTTGCTGGGCAATTCAATGAGGTGACACATGTGAAATGCTTGGGACAGTGATTGGCACCTGGTAACCACATACTATAAATATTCAAAACACAAACCCAAACAAATGGTAATCCAAATTGTCCTCTGCCTTCCTCCTAGCTTCTGATGCTCTTAAAAATCAACTCATACCAAGAGTGGATAAAGAAAACATGGGGGGGGGGGCAGATAGTGACACAATGGAAAAAAACAACTCTCTGCAAGGCCAACCCACATGGGAAGGTCCCGTGTTCGTGTCTGGAGACCTCCCTGACACAATGGGCACGCCCATGCCCATGATCCGGGGCTGGCCGGGGGATGGGTCATAGTGTCAAGACCCTATTGGGGAGAAGAGGGTTCTCTTTCTCTCTCTTTCTCACTTGTGGAGAAAGTAAATGAATGAATTTTTTTTAAAAAAAAAAGAGAAAGAAAATGTGATATAAGCATAAAATGGAATATTATCCAACCTTTAAAAAGAAGGATGCTACAATATGGATGAACTTCTGCTAACTGAAATAAATAACAAAAAGATGAGTGCTGTACAATTCCACTCACGTGAGGTACCTGAAGTATCAGACTCACAAAGACAGGAAGTGGAACGGTGGCTGCCGCAGGATGGCAACGGGGATGGGAGTTACCGTTTAGCGGGGATGGTCTCACTTTGGAAAAGGGAAGATTCTAGAGGGATGTTGCACGGCAGCGTGAAGATAATTTACACCCCTGAGCGGTACACTCAAAATGGTTCCGATGATACATTTTATGTTCCGTGTCCCCCCCCCCCCCCCATTTTAGTTATGCTAAAGGGGGAGGGGTGACTCCCACATCAGCCATGGGGACTTCCTTAACAGAAGGCACCATCTCCAGGACTTCCAGAAGGAATGGGAGGGGCGGCCAGGAGAGGGGAAGTCACCTGAAGGGGTCCCCCACGGGGCTGAGGCAGAGCACAATGTGCAGGTTGTTGCGCACGCGCTCGATGAGGTAGGTGAAGAGGCTGTCCGACGACTCAGGCACCTGCTCCGCCCGGGCCTGCTCTATGATGTGTGTCTGGATCTGCACAGAAACCGCACGGGGTCAGGGCCGAAGCTCCCACGGCCCACGGCACAACCAGTGGAGGTAGCGGGTTAGGCTGAGCTGACAAGGGGTGGTTTTCTTTTCTTTTTTTTAAGGTTTGCCATGAGGCATGTGCACTCACCAGAGAAAGACAGAGAGAGGGGAAAGGAAAGTGAGAAAGCACCTTCCGGGGGGAAGGCCACACCATAATCCCTTCTCATTCATTCTCCTCTCAGGATCTTGGACACAGATGCACATGTGACCAGAATGTTTTCTAAGCCACTGGGTCTGGGACTCAAACCGTGCAGTTGGCTCTGAGGGCTCCAGCTGCCTTAACCACCACACCACCAGCGGGCCCTGACAAGAGGTGGGTTTTAAAGCAGTTCTACCCCATAGGGGTCCTGGAGGGAAGATGGCTGAAAAGGGACAGCCCTCAACTTTGTGGGGCGGGGAGAGGTGGACAGCCGGGTACTGCCGTAGCATATTCTGGGATCTGTGGTTCTCTGGGGTTAGTTAGGAAGGCCAGTGGGTGTGGAAGGAGCCATACCTCTTCAAATTCATCTGTTTTGTAGAGATTGGGGACCTCGCCTGAGCTGAGGATGTTGTTAATGTCTTCTAGGAAGGATTCGTCAGCAATCTGGGTGTCCACAAAAAGGAAGGACGTGGTCTTGAGCTCAACCCCGGCCTGGCGATAGAGTCGCTTGATATCTGGTCCAACAGCAAAGGAGGATGAGGAGACAGAACAGACTCGTTTCGGATTCTCCATCCTGCCCCCCATTCCTCTTCTGAGATTTAGGAACCCTCTCCCAGCCTGCAGCACATTCACACTGTCCGGCACTCCAGGAGTCCACCAACCCTAAGCCACAGGCCATGGAGCAGGCCGCACAGCCGGAGTGCGTGGCTGGTGAGAGCGAAGCTCCCCATCGCTCCATCACCTCCCGAGCCCTCCCTCCTACCAGGCCAGCAGCAGGTTAGAGTCCCACAGGGGCGCCAGCCCTACTGGGAACTGCGCATGTGAGGATCTAGGTTGTGTGCTCTCATAAACCACCTCCGCTCCTCCCCATCTCATGCGAAACCAGCTCCTGATCCCACAAGGCTTGGAGACCGCTGCTCTACCCCACACGGGCCGGGCACATCTCACTGTCTGGCTTCTGGCTCTCCTCTCTTGCCATCCCCCAACACTCAAGCATCTGGTCTCTCATTCTTTGCCACAAGCCTTCCTGTGTTCCAGAAACCCAGCCGTACCATCGCGGAACTCCTGCTTCCGATAGTGCTTGGTGACCTCAATCTGGAAAGTGATGTACTCGCAGATGGATGAAGCCAAGCGGGCCAGGCTCTGACGTCCGCTGCCCCCAATGCCCACCAAAAGCATGTTGCCCCGAGGCTGTCCAATTACCCGCACGATTCGTGTGACTGGGGGAGTGAGGGCAATGAGTTGGCTGAGCAAGCTCAGGGGACCACCAGGCCCTAGGTTAGGGACTGGGGCCCTTGAAACTGAAGTAGAACAACCAAGAGGTGTAGAAGAGGTCGGTGTCTACGGCCTGGGAAGCAATTCAACTTTTACCTCACCATGTCCACTAAATACCCATTGCCATGAGAGCATCTGGGGCCAAAGACGACGGCAGCATCCAATACTTGACTTGGGAGATATATAGAAAAGGAACCCTATTTCCTTAGAAATAATCCATAATCAGGGTTAGCTAGCAGGTGGTGTGGTGGTTAGGGCAACTGGATTCCCACATGACTGACTGCGGTTCGAGTCCTGGACCTGGCAGCTTGCTTTCTCACTTTCCTTCTCACTCTCTCTGGTCAACTTCGAAAAAATAAAATTAAATTAAATAATGACAATGACTAAAATAAAATAATTCTAAAAAAAAATACACCATAAACAGGATGATAGGGAAGAGGGTGGGAGTAGTGAGTGCTCACTGTGTTCGATGGCCTCTCGGAAGAGCACCAGCTGCATTGGCACGACAGCGGGTGACAGGTTGTATTCATTTAGAGCTGTCTCCATGGCTGTCTTCAGTACGGTCAGATCTGTCAGGTCTTCATACACCTTGGGCTCCTTCAGGAAGTCCCCTGGACCATGGGAAAAGAGGTCAGAGCCTCAAATGCCTGGTCCTCTCCAGAGCTCTCTGCGGGGCCCCGAGCATTGGGACTCCATGCCCCGGCTCTCCTTCTAATCTCAGTCTCTACGAATCTCAAACCTGTGGCAATCACAGCTCTCAGCTTACCAAAGATAGGAGGACGTTTGTTGGGACAGAGGTTATGAAAGGTGAGGTCAAAAAAGGAGCCGAGTTTGTCACTTAAGATGCTCACGAAGGCTTCCATGTCTGCCGCGTCGACCAGTCGGTCAGAAAAGACTCTGTTGGGAGGGAGTTGGGTAAGATCTGGGAACAAGAGGAGAACAGCCCCGGGGAACAGAGTGCTGGGCCCAGGGCGAAGCGAGGCGGTGCGGTGGGAGAGGGACTGAGGAAGCCTGAATCTGGCCAGGTGTGTGCATGTCACCTGAAACACTCATGAATCCAGAGTCGTGTGATGCTGGACTTGGTGTCATGGAAGTCCTTGTTCGCTCTGAGCATGCCCTGGAACACCTGGGGACGAGAAACGACTCCTGGGAGGTGGGAGAGAAGTGACACTTTCCAGAGGTTTAGAGGCAAGGGCAGAGAATGTGGCATTTCAGGATGTGGGTGACTTTTGGTGAGCAGTATGTTTTAAGACTTATTTTGAAGAAGAGAATGGCTCTAAGGAGGCCGGTCCAGGCAAAGGGGCACGACCGGCCGGAGCATCACCTTGGAGATGTCACGAAGGTTGAAGAGGTAGTGGATCTTGGCGGGTGTGGGCAGGAAGCGCTGGACCACGGTATTGTACACGTCCAGGGTGGCCTCGGTTACCACGTTCCCAATGGGCTTCACTTCTTCCTCAAAGTCCTGAAGCTTCTGATTGATCATGGTGCCAAATATGCGAATGATCTGGGACTCCTAGAAACAGGCACTCAGCCTCACTTTTCAGGGCTCCTGGACTTTTTGCCAGGGCCGGTCATGAGTGCAGTGAATGAGAGCCGGTCTCATGAGAAATAAAAACAAAACAAAAACCCTCAGAAAAAATCAAGAGCAATAACCCTTTAATGCAGTATTTAAAAAATCAAGTTGGGGCCAGCAGGTGATGTGGTAGTTAAGGCACTGGACTCCTACATGGTGAACTGTGGTTGAGTCCTGGACCCGGCGGCTTGCCCCCATCTCTCTCTCTCTGGTCAAATTTTTAAAAATAATAATAATAATAAATAAGATAAAATAATTTTTTGAGAGAGATTTTTGCTATAGGGCACGTATGTTCACTAGAGATACAAAGAGAGACAGAAAATGAGATGGCTACACTGTAATCCCTTCTCTTTCTTTCTCCTCCTAGGGTGGGGACACACGCACACGTGCCCTGTGTGAGTTTCAGGCCCCCTAATCTGGGACTCAAACCACATTCAGTCATGTGGGAGTCCAGTGACATAACTACTATGCCACCTGCTGGCCCTAAATAACATAATTTCAAAAAAAAAAAAAGTTCATGTAAAATATGATGAACAAAATACAAATATTTAAAATGAAGACCATTAAATATTGATTTATCTTTTTTGCCTTGGGCTCCAACACGGCTTATCACTGTACTGTACTCGTCTCGTGTTTATCTAATATGTTGGTTATGTTGAATTTTTGGCATTTATTTTAATTTTTTAAAATATTGCTTTGGGGGGGCCGGCAGGTGGCATGGTGGTTAAGGTGGCTGGATTCCTGTATGGCTGACCATGGTTCAAGTCCCAGTCCTGGCAGCTTGCTTTCTCATGTTCCTTCTCTCTGTCTCTCTCTGGTCAATGTCAAAAAAAAAAAAAAAATGACAATGAATACAATTAAATAATTCTTTTAAAAATATATTGCTCTGGGGACCAGCAGTTAGCATAATGGCTATGTCACTGGACTCCCACGTAGTCGACTGCAGTTCGAGTCCCGGACCCAGTGGCTTAAACTCAAGCTGGGCGCGTGTGTGTGCGTGCCTAAGATCCCGAGAGGAGAATGGAGGAGAAGGGATTGCAGCATGGCCATCCCCCCTGGGGGGTGATTTCTCGCTTTCTGTCTCTCTGTCTCTCTCTGTCTGTCTGGCAAGCGCACGCGCCCTATAGCGAAAAACCTCTCAAAAAAAAAAAAAAGAAAAAAAAAGAGAAGACCAATTTTACCTATAGATTGACCAGGAAAGAGCTTCTTGGGAAGAGGACTTTTCAGTTAAGACCTGAAGGATAATCCAGACTGGTGTGCAGTCAGCGCACACTGCATGGCAGAGCTGGAAGGCACATAGCCAAATGCAGCTCAGAGCCCCAGATCTGCCTGGAAGCACGCTGGGCGTGTGTCCACATGCCCAAGATCCTGGTGTGCTGGAGGGCCAGGAAAAGGGGGTAGTGACATAATGCCTCTCTCTCTTTTTCTCTCTCCTGATTTCTTGACTTCAGGTGATTTCTTGGCTTCTATGTCTCTGTCTGCATCTGTCTTTCTGGCGAGTGCACACACCCTATAGCAAAAACCTCTCCAATATATATATATATATATATATAAATATATATATATATATATATATATATATATATATATATATATATATTTATTTATATTGCTCTGGGGCCGACAGGTGGCATGGTGGTTCAGGGTACTGGACTCCCACATGACTGACTTGCGGTTCAAATCCTGGACTTGGTGGCTTGCTTTCTCACTTTTCCTCTCTCTTTTTCTCTCTCTTATTCTGTCCCTCTCTGGTCAAATTTAAATAAATAAATAAATAAAGTCAAATGAAATAATTATTAAATATATATATATATATATACATATTGCTTTGAGGGGCCAGTAGGTGGCGTTGTGGATAAGGTGCTGGACTTCCAAATGGCTGACAGAGGTACAAGGCCCAGACACAGTGGCTTGAAACTCATTCCAGGCACGTGTGTGTTTGTGCTTAAAATCACAGGAGGAGAAAGGAGGAGATGGCATTGCAGCATGGCCATCGTCCCTGGGGGATGATTTGTCACTTTCCCTCTATTTATCTCTCTGACAAACTCATACACCCTATGGCAAAAAACTTTTAAAAAAATGTATTAAAATGTTATTTCTCCTAAGTGTTGAGTTTTGTAGTTTGTTCATTTTGTCTTGGGGTCCCCTAAACTCTGCACCGAGGTGAGTGCCTTGCTTGCCTTGTCCTACCCTGGAGCTGGTGTCAGCTCTTGGCTTTGTCACATCTACTTCCTCACTCCATTTGGGCCTCGCCAAATCTTCTGTGCTTCGGGCTGACAAGACTTCCAGTGGCAGAGCCAGCAAGCCCCTCTGTGCAAGCCCTCCTGGGCGCAGGCCACCGCAGAGGTTCCCACTTCCATCATATGAATAGCTCCCTGCATGCTCAAAGTCCCTCGGGCCTCCTGATCTGCTCCTTCACAGTCTCTGGAACAGGGGCAGTTTTACCTTCTTTGTTTTTCTTTTCTTTCTTTCTTTCTTTCTTTTTTAATTTGCCAGAGGTCATCTGTGCTAACCAGAGACAGACAGAGAAAGAGGCAGAAAGCACCCCAGTGGGCGGTCACTCTGCATTCCCTTCTCCATTTCTCCGTGCCTTTGGGATTTGGGGCTTGCACATATGCACACAGTGTGTTTTTCAAGCCATTAGGCTTTTTCAAGCCAGGACTCAAACTTCGTGGTTGGTCATGGGGGACCCCGTAAGCACTGGGCTGCACTGTTGGCCTGGGAGGTTTTACCTTCTACAGCCTCCCCAGCAGCCCCCACTGCATCCTCACCGTAGGGAAGGTCATGTTGATAAGATTGAAGCGACTCTGCAGCCTGGGGGAGATGACAGTTCGTCCACCCCCGGGAGGCCCCATGGCAGCCATCAGGAACATGTCCTAGGAGTAAACACAGGATGAGGCAGAGAGACAGGGGTGGGAGTCGGGGTGGGCACAGAAACAGGAGGGGGTGGGAGAGCCAGGAGGAAGACAGTACACGGAAGGACAGATGGGCCGTATGGGAGGAGCAATAGGGACGGGGAACAGGAGCAACAGGGAGCAACAGGGAGCAACGGCGGGAGCGACGCGTGGAAAGGATGGGTAGGGAAATGTCTGTTAGAGTCATTGATATTTATCTTTATAATCCATGTGCCCAAACTAGAAAATCAGCTGAGTAAAAAAATAACATCTTGGGGTCAGCAGTGGTATGGTGGTCAAGGGTGCTGGACTCCCACATGGCCAAGTATGGTTCGAGTGCTGGACCTGGTGGCTTCTTTCTCATTTTCCTTCTCTTTCTGGTCAAGGTGAAAATAATAATCAATAAAATTACAATAAAAAAATCTTAAAAAAACCCACCTTGATTATATCTTCTAGATTTCCTCTATTTTTCTTTTGAAATTGTATGTATCAGAACCAGACGGTGGCATGGCAGAAAACATCATGTTCTGCAAGGCAGACTCACATGGGAAGGTTGCAAGTTCAAGGCCAGAGACCGCTCTGAGTGTGGCGGGCGCGTGTACCTGTGACCCAGGTCACCTACGGCTGGCGGGGGTCAAGGCGTCAAGACCCAATGAGGGTGCTCGTCTCTGTCTCCTTCAGGCTCTGTGTCTCTCACCCATGGAATAAGTAAACGAACTTTTAAAAAATTGTATATATCGTCACTACAGCCTACTGGTTAAGGAAGCTGGATCACACATGGCTGACTGTGGTTCAAATCCTGACCCCAGTGGCTTGAAAAACAGTCTGGGCACATGTATGTGCTTGGCCAAGATCCTGGCAGGATAGAGAAATGGAAAAGGGATTGACTGTGATCACACGCCATCTGAGGGTGCTTCCTCCCTGTCTCTCTGTCCTCTCTGAAGAGCATATATGCCCTCTAGTAATACAAAAAAAAATTGCATGTATCTATATATATATACATGTAACCGTGTGTGTGTGTTTCTGAGAGAGAGCTCTCAGAAACATATAAATACATATATTATTAACTGACTTTTTGATTCCAAATACCAGATAGATGGGCTTCCCTGAAATCAGGTTGGAATGGCTGCTGCCCATTGATGAAGGAAAAACAAACAAGATGCTCAGAATCTGCCAGAGAAGAGCCAGGGCTGAAGGGAGACGCCTGGACTCTGGGGGGAGTGGAGAACTGAAGCCCTGGAGATGGCCACGGCAGCCACGGGAGGCAGAGACGTGGCGGTCACAGACCCCAGGCTCCTAGTCAGGTCCAGGGAGAGAAGCAGTCTGGCACAGGGGCATGGCACAGAGGCCCGGACAAGGGGTGGACACTGGAGGACTGAATCCTTTGGACACAGAGTGTAGAGCAGGGTCAGCGAGGAGAGGTGATGACAGGGGTTGGTAACTTAGGGCTGAGAAAGGGCAGGATGCTCTGGTGTGGGGAGGAATCGGGGTAACTCCCGGTGGAGTGGGGACTGAAACCACCACAGGAGGGAACAGAGGCCTGAAGGATGAATTCGTGGGATGCTTACTCGAATGTATTTGATGGTCTGCTTCACACGATCGTACCAGAAGCCATAGTCGATCCAGAGGCGGATCAGCTCCAGGGGCGGCTGGGACCCAAACGTGTCCTTGGCCGGCATGTTTAAGTCGTCCATGAAGGTGATCATGCTCTTGCCCCCAAACGGCACGTAGACTCCCTTGGTCCGCTTCTCCACCCGGCTCTCAATGATGCTCTGCACGTTATTGGATGTGGTCTGGTGGGAAAGGGACAGAATGGATGCCTGGGCCCCCCAAGAGAAGTGTGGAGCCCCAGGCATGTGGATCCCAGGGGAGGGCGCAGGCAGGAGAGCACGGGGAGCTGGCAGCCTGGCCCCTGGTCCCCACACACACCTGCGCTGACATGTTGACGATGAGCACTGACCACAGGCTGGAGGGCAGGGACTGCAGGACACTCTGGGCAATGGAGGTCTTCCCAGTGCCCACCGGGCCCACCAGCAGGACGGGGTTCTGGCTGGCCACCAGGTTGCTCACCAAGTAGTTGTAGCGAATGGTGTCGACGGTGGGCACCATGATCTTATAGAAGGGGGCGCTGGGAAGCAAAGGAACGGAGTCTCAGGATCGTGGGCCGCTCCCTTCCAACTCACACTTCATTCCCCGTTGTTCTTATCCTCTTGCAGCGTCACTGTCCAGTCCCCAACCCTGTGGGGCCTGGGCACCAAGTGCTCCCTTGGGGTCCCTGTTCTGAGTCCTCTAGAGCCTGGGTCTTGTAAGACTCAGCCTTCTCTGGGCTCCACCTCCTCCCTACAGCTCAGCTGTGCTTCAGGGCCCCATCTCTCACCGCGTCCCCAGCTGCAGCCCCAAGCCCCGCCCACATCCAGGTCCCGCTCACTTTGGAGGGTAGCGCCAACTCTTAGGGAGCTTATTCTCAAATGATGTCCAACTCCTCATCTTGGGGTCCACAAAATACTCGTACACGGTGTCCTAAGGAGGGCATGTGTGTCAGGTTACCAAAGCCTGCCCCCAGCTGCCCCCGGCCCAGGCCCAGGGACCACAGACCCCTGGGCAGAGAGAGAGCTGGGCCGGCTGAGACTCAGCGCCTGGGATCACGGATGCCCCTGGAATAATGGGACACACAGGACGACTGGCTTCGCGCTCCCTGACCTTATTGGGAAAGGAGCCCTCGATCTCGCGCAGGTAGCTGTCGATCTTCTTGCGGCCCTCCTCGTCCACAGAGGCACACACAGACCAGATCATGCTGAACACGAACATCATCTCCACCATGGTGGCATAGTTCTCGCCGTCCGCGGGGTTCAGCTGGGTGGGAGAAGAGAGGGGACAGTGCCCATAAGAGATGAGGGATCTACTCTGACAGGTCGCCACAGGAGTTTGGAGTCTTCCTTTCCTGGTTCTACAGAAAAACCACATGGTGGGACCAGCAGTTCGCGTAATGGCTATGTCACTGGACTCCCATGTAGTCGACTGCGATTCGAGTCCTGGACCCAGTGACTTAAACTCACACTGGGCGCGTGTGCGTGCGTGCCCAAGATCCCGAGAGGAGAATGGGGGAGAAGAGATTGCAGCATGGCCATTTCCCCTGGGGGGTGATTTCTCGCTTTCTGTCTCTCTGTCTCTCTCTGTCTTTCTAGTGAGCGCACACGCCCTATAGCAAAAACCTCTCCAAACAAAACAAAACAAAACAAAACACATGGTTGGGTGCCAGCGGGGGATGTAGTGGTTAAGGCACTGGACTCCCACATGACTGACCATGGTTCAAGTCCTGGACCTGGTGGCTTGAAAATCATGCTGCCACATGTGCGTGCGTGCCCAAAATCCCACAAGGAGAATGGAGGAGAGAGGACTGAGGTATGGCCATCCCTCTGGGGGTGATTTCTCACTTTTCCTCTCACTGTCTCTCTGTCTGTCTCCAGTAAGTGCATGCACCTTATGGCAAAAGCCTAAAAAGAAAGAAAGAAAGAAAGAAAGAAAGAAAGAAAGAAAGAAAGAAAGAAAGAAAGAAAGAAAGAAAGAAAGAAAGACCACATGATTGTTTTCCCAATGCATATGTTTATCTATAACTTGATGAAAGATTTAACTTTTTATTTTTTTTAATACGAAAGCACACACATGGAAAGGAGAGAGAGAAACACAGGTATTTCTGATGGCCTCGCCACTTCATGAACCTTCCTGGCCCAGCCTCCTGGTCAGTTAGGACCACAGTGCACACCACTGTGCCCAGCCTGATTAGCTGGCTCTGGGAACCAAACCCGGGCCTCCTGCACAGCCTCAGTTGTCACAGGGCAGCACCGCCCTGCTTGCGCCACTGCCACTGAAAGATCTAGATGCCCCTGAAACTTGTAGCTCTGGAGTTGCCCTGAGTGTACTCTACTAAGTCATAAAAACAGCTGCCATCAGTCACACCAGGCCTGCCCTGGAGAAGCACCCTGGGTGCTCAAGGGGACAGGTCCAGAGACATTTATGGTGACCTGTTTGTAATTGAAAAAAAAAAAAAAAAAAAAATGGAGATGTCCTACATGTCCCTAGGAGAGGGGTGGAAAAATGAAAGATAAAAGTTCTACTGTGGAATAGCATGTAGCAGCTAAGCAATGAAATAAAGCGACAAGTAGCAAACTATAAATAAAAAATGTATCTTTTACTTAACAAGCACTGTATTAAATAGGTAGCAGACAGCATGATACCATTTCATCTTCTATGGTGACCTGTGGGCTTGTGTATAGATGTGCATCTTTAAAAAACATCTGGGTCCTTGGGGCCAGCAGGTGGTGTGGCGGTTGGGGCATTGAACTTCCGCCTGGCCAACTGTGGTTCAAGTCCTGGACCTGGTGGCTTGTTTTCTTACTTTCCCTCTCACTCTCTTTCTGGTGAGCATATGTGCCTATAGCAAATTAAAAATTAATAATAACAATACATAAAATTAAATAAATAATTCTTTAAAAAAACACCTGGGCCCAGCTGTGGTGGCGCAGGTGGTAGGATGCCACTGCATGGTACTGAGCCATATGGGAGGCCTGGGTTTGAATCCTGGTTCAGTGTGCACATACTGGTCAGGTCTGACTGTCTGGGAGGTTGAGAGGAGGATCTCGGCATAGTGAAATGCTATTGAGGGTACCTGTGGTTGTATGTGTCTAAAAAAATAGAATAAAATTTTCCAAAGGTCTGAAGGGGGACCAACCAGATGGCATGGTGATTAAGGCAGCTGAATCCCACATGATCAACTGCATGGGTTAGAGCCCAAGATCTGGCAGCTTGGAAAATAAGCCAGGTGCGTGCATGCCCAAATTTCTGAAAGGAGAATGGAGAAAGGACTGCAGCTTGGCCATCTCCCCTGGGGGATGATTTCTCACCACCCCTTTTTCTCTCTCTTTAGCAGATGTAAATGCCCCATAGTGAATTTAAAAAAAAAAAAAAAAAAAAAAAAAGTTCTGGAGGGGGCCAACCAGAGACACAGTGGTCAAGGCAGCTGGAGCTCACACGGCCAACTGCGCAGTTTAATTCCCAAACCTAGCAGCTTGAAATACATGCTGTGTGCACGCGTGCCCAGAATCCTGGGAATACAATGGAGAAGGGACTACAGGACAACCATCCTGGGGATGCTTCTTCCCACCCCACCCTCTCTCTCCAGCGACAGCACTTGCTCTACAGCGAAAGAAAGAAAGAAAGAAAGAAAGAAAGAAAGCAAGCAAGCAAGCAAGCAGGCCTGGAATAACACATTATAGTAGTTACTTATTTGGAAGGGGTAGAAGGTCAAGACTGGGAGGAAAATGATCAAAAAAGACAAGCTTTATATGAAAAAAATTCAACTTTTTGTTGTTGTTGTTAATTTTTTTTTCCTACAAGGAGCATGCACTTGCCAGAGAGAGAGAGAGAGAGAGAGAGAAGGAAAGTGAGAAACCACCCCACAGGGGGACGGCCATGCCACAATCCCTTCTCCATTCTCCTCTTGGGGTTTTGAGCATGTACACTCACGACTGGCATGAGTTTCAAGCTCTGGGTTCCAGATTCAAAATGTGGAGTCGACTCTGTGGGTCCAGAGCCTTAACCTCATTTTTCTGTTGACCCAGAAAAATGATAATTTTTAAAAAAGAAATGAGATTCAACAAGTATTTGCATGATTAAAAATTTAAATTTAGGCTGGCTTGTAGCCCAGGTTAAGGGAGCCAAATTCCACATACTTGACCATGGTTCAAATCCTGGCCCTGATGACTTGAAAAATATGTTAGATGCTATGCATTGGGTGCCCCAAACCCCTACTGGATGGAGAAATGGAAGAGAAGGGATTGAGGCATGGCCATCTCCCTGAAGAGAGACTTCTCACTCTTCTCTCTCCGGGGGGTGCATGCACCCTCTGGAAATTAAAAACAATCACGTTCAGATGCACCAACGTAGTAGTGGAAACAACGTACTTAGAGCTCTTGCTCTCCAACCCTTGCCCAGGGGCACGTGGCAGATGCTGTCTTCATCTGGGCTGTGTGAGGATGGCTGGTGTCCATCCAGACCTCGCTGGGCCTTGTGGGGAAAAGAGCCAACAGGCAGCCAGCTCAGCACCCTCCGCACGCCCCCGGCCTGCCACGTGAGCTAGGTCCGTGTGGGGAGCTCTCGGAGCTCAGATACCCAGAACCACAGTGTGACACACAGCGTGCTGGTCAGTCCGGAGTGCCAGATCTGGTCTTGGGATAGTCCTCAGTCCTCAAAACACTGGTGGGAAGTTATGTTGAGAATCTATTGTCTTCCTTCTTTAACCCAGAATCCTCAGTCTGTGCCCCCAGCTCACCCCAACCACAGCCCGTGTCACCACCCTCGCGGCCAAGTCCTTTCCCCAGTTTCTGCTGCAGTGAAGAGGGCAGTCCTGCCCGGCCAGTCTTCCTTGGCACGTGTGCGTCATTGACACTATTAACTGTCCCATTTCCATACAAGTTTATCTACATGTTTTAAAAAATAATTGTTTATTTTTAATTTGATTTATTCATTAACTTATTATTTTTTAATGACCAGAGAGAGACACAGAGAGAGAAAGAGAATGAAAGAAAGCAAGCTACCAGGTCCAGGATTCAAACTGTGGTCGGCCATGTGGGAGTGTCCAGCATCTTAATCACCACGCCAACTGCTGGTCCCCAATCTACATTTTTTTTTTTTTAATTGTCAGAGAGTATGTGCTCATGAGAGAGAGAGAGAGGGAGAGAGAGAAAGCACCCACAATGGGATGCAGTCACACTGCAGTTCTGTTTCCTCCATTTCTCCACCCCATCAGGACTTGGGGGATGCTTACACACATGGCTGGTGTTTTCCAAGACACCTTAAATGACAGTCAGCCCTGTGCGATCTAGCTCCCACCCACGGGGCTGACGTCTGCACTGGGGCTGCCCTTTGCATTTCTAATTCACATGAACTGTGCAAGCAACCACAGAAGATGTTGTAGATCTTAATCCTTGTTAGTAACGTATTAATAATTACCTGACAACTTCTTTTAAAAAACAATATGAGCTATTTCTAGGCAGTGATTTGATCTCAACAGGAAATATCAATTTTTGGTCATTACTCCACAATTCCATACTGAATAAAATTTTTCATGAATATCAATTAATCTAAAATTTACTAAAACCCTCATCAGAGCTCCTTCCAGGAGAAGCAGGAACCTAAGGCCTCACATTTACCAAGATTGAATATTTATATATATATATATATTTTTTTTTTTGAGAGGTTTTTTGCTATAGGACGTGTGCACTCGCCAGGAAGACAGAGAGAGACAGAGAGACAGAAAGTGAGAAATCACCCCCCAGGGGGGATGGCCATGCCGCAATCCCTTCTCCTCCATTCTCCTCTCGGGACCTTGGGCACGCATGCACACGCTCCTGGCGTGAGTTTAAGCCACCAGGTCCGGGACGCGAACTGCGGTCGACTATGTGGGAGTCCAGTTAGCCATTACGCTAACTGCTGGTCCCATGTATTTTGAGAGCTTTTTGTGATAAGGTATGTGTGCTCGCCAGAGAGACAGAGAAAGAGAGACAGAAAGTGAGAAATAACCCCCCAGGGGGAATGACCATGCAGCAATCCCTTCTCTTCCGTTCTCTTTCCAGGAATTTGGGTAGGCACACACATGCACCCGTCTCGAATTTCCAGCTGCCAGGTCTGAAACTTGAACCGCGGTTGACTACATGGGAGTTCAAGGATGTAGCCATTAGCTATCTGCTGGCCCCAGTATTTATATTTTGCAAGGACAGAAACATGAGAAACCAAGTGAGCTACCCTAAGCTTCCAAAACATACAAGGTCTTCAAAAAAATTCATGGAAAGTGTATATTATGAAAAAGTTATACATGGATTTCTAACATTTTCTTTTAAGGTTTTTGCCACAGAGCACATGTACTTGCCAGAGATGGACAGAGAGAGAAAACATGAGAAATCACCCTTTGGAGAGATGGCCACACCCTCCTCCATTCTTCTCTTGGGATTTTGGACACACACAGACACATGCTCCGCATTGTTTTCAAGCTACCAGGTCTGGGACTCGAACCATGGTTGGCCATGTAGGAATCCAGTTGCCTTAACCACCATACTACCTACTGGCCCCCAGGGTTTCATATATTTTCACACCAGAATAAATTTACCCTTTTAATTTCATTTTCCATGAACATTTTGAAGTCCCCTCAGTTGGGGGGGATTGCAGTGAGACCCCATCGTGTGATATATTCCATTTATAATCTCCAGTCTGGCCTTCCAGTTCAATACACACACACCCCTCCATGGCCACTGAGGCCTTCCCATGGCAGCCTCCCCTCTACTGAGGCCCAGACTGTCTCCGACGCACCCTTCCCTTGCAGCCATCCCCGTGAGGTGGGGAGCCCTTCCTGTGAGCTGGCGAGCCCTTCCTGCCCCCGCCCTGGTCTCGGCCCTCGCCTTACCCCATTCTCTGGCGTGGCCAGGGCCGAGTACAGCTTGCAGAGGGACATGATCCCACTGTACTCAGGGAGGGGCACCAGCTCGTTGCAGTTGTCCTTCTTGAAGGTCAGGATCTTGTTGATAAGCTTTTCAAACATCCGTTGAAGGGGCTCTGCCTCAGCCTGGGTTTGGATAAGAAGGGCCTCTTCACTCGCTCCTGTGTCCCGCAGGCCACCCTGGTTACTCTCCCTCTCCTGACTCCTGTCATACCTTTGGCCTCTTCTCCAACCACGACTGAACGTAGGGCTTCCAGCCCAGGTCAACATAGTCAGTGTAGACCATCCCGCAGCGAGAGACGGTGGCCGGCGAGGCCACTGCCAGGTTTTCCACCTCGAACACGAGGGACACCTGAGGGGATACTCTCGTCAGGTCTGCATCTTCCCCTCCCCACTGCCATCCAAAGTAACAAACACCCCAGAACTCTGATGCCCCAGGGATCTCTAGCAAGTACAGAACGGTAGAGACAATAAAGACCTGGGGCTTACAAATAGTTTGCTTTTTATAAGAAATCCGAGTTTTCAAGCTTATCCTTATGAGAAATCACGCTTACTCACGTTGTTGAAGTGCATGGAACAGGGTGGGCTCGTCAGCCCAGGGACTCGTCACCCTGGTGTGCGGACGCAGGCCACGCCTCATCCGTCAGGGAGACAGGCCGGAGACAGGCCGGAGACAGCCCGAGCCTGCCCGCGATTCCCCATGCGCGCTCTTTACTGGACAGCCTCCCCACATCCACGACAGGCAAAGCATTTCTTCCCTGTCACAGCTTTCCCCGAACCCAGCCTCCTCCTCTGCTCCCTCTGAGAATTCAGGAGCCGCTCTCCCAGCCCGACATGCCCCTTCTCTCTGCAGGGCCCTAGGGTGCCTGCCGCCCCCGTACCTGCTCGGGCATGGCGATGCGCTCTCCGTTGATGAGCGTCAGCACTTTGTTATCATCCATGACAGAGTTCATGCTCTCAATCCACAGCGTGTCCACCGGGCCATCAAAGAGGATCCACTTCTCATCTGGCTTCTCGTCTTCATAGAAGGTGGACGGGAAGGAAACCAGGAAACTTCCCCCTCACCCTCCGCTGCTCTCCATCTGCTACTCAGTGAGCCAGCCTGTGCTTCCCCAAGCGTCGGTGTCCCCCAAGCATTTCTCTCCCAGCCCCTTAGATTGTGGCAATCGCTCTCCCCATCCGTGACTTTGGATACCTGCACATGCAGTCCGCATGACGCTGGACAGGACGCCATCTGTCCATTCGTTAGTGCTGAGGTCATATTCCCCATACAGTTCCCCTAGGGACAACGCTTTGGGATTCAGGGGGTACTCCTGAAAATGACACCGGAAACGGTTTTTGAGCTGCTGGTATACAGAAATCTCAAGATCCCCCTTCTGTCCAGGCTCCCCCTTAAGTAGCTGCACTTGTCCCCGCCCCCATCTCTCCCAGACCTATGGACCAGGCAGGGTCATCCCTGACACCTGTGCGTTCTCACTGCCTAACTCCACCGTCCTCCTGCCACTAACCCCATGTCCCAACCGCGTACTCGAACGATGTTGAAGTTGGGGTCTCCGGCGCGGCACAGGGAGGACAAGGCGGCCTGCAGGATTCGCCACGAGGTGGTCTTGCCGCTGCCCGTGCAGCCCACGATCATGGTGGAGTGGCGGGAGTTCTTGGTCTCGTACAGCTGGAACACCTTGGTGAGAGTGAACGGCGTGCTTTGCAGGCCCATGTCGCGGATCTCCTGCTCGACGGTCTCCCGAAGCTGAGGGAAGTGAAAACGCAGGAAGTGGGGGGGGAAAGATGAGGTCCCCAAATGACTTTCAAACGCTTGCAAGGATATGTTCAAGCTGTTAGGAATGGCACCAAGCCCTTTACACTCTGGCGGTCATTCCCGAGGACGCTGCCAACTGCAGCAGCACGGACTGGGTGCAGACACACGTGTGCCCGTGACCCAGGCTTGGCTGAGCCCGGAGGTGGAGCGCGACATGGAGACCATGCTAGGGGTATGGACGCTCCCTGGCTCTGTCTCTCTCACTCATGGAAGACATCATTTTTTATTTCTTTAAAGGGAGAGATTGGACCCCGGAGTCAGCCAGCTTGATTTCCAGGTCTCAGCTAGGTGACTGTAAGTTACTTCCTTGAGCCTCAGTTTCCTCATCTGCACAGTGTCTGACACACAGCTCTGCACTTTTTTGGGTTTTTTTTTTAGTGTTTTGTTTGTTTGTTTGTTTATTTATTTATTTTTTTATGGGGTGCTTGTGCTCACCAGAGAGAGACAGAGAGAGAAAGTGAGAAAGCACACCCTAAGGGAGATAGCCATGCCTCAATCTCTTCTCCTCCATTTTCCCCTTGGGATTTTATACGTGCACACATGAGCCCAGCATGGTTTTTGAGCCATTGGGTCTGGGACTTGAACCGTGCAGTCGACCATGTGGGATCCAGCCCCTACACCATTGGCTGGTCCCACATTTATAAAAGTATTATTCAACAAATATTTACTAAACGTCTACAGTATGTGCCCAACACTGTACTGAGAACAAAGTAGATTTCATTCTATTGCTAAAGAGAATGAGTTGATGGGAGAGCTTGATTCATGATCACCTAAGTTAAACAGTAATTCTTATAGATAGAATCTTGACACATATGAATCAGTCCCAGGATAGTGACACTGTTTTTTAAGTTTATTTGTTTTGTTTTTAGAGAGATTTTTGCTATAGGGTGCATGTGCTTGCCGTAGTGACAGAGAGACAGAAAGCAAGAAGTCACCTCCCGGGAGGATGGCCATGCCACAATCCCTTCACCTCCTAGGATCTTGGACACACATGCATATGTGCCTGGCATGAGTTTTAAATCGCCCAGTCCAGGGTTTGAACTACAGTCAACTACGTGGGAGTCCAGTGACATAACCATTACACCATCTGCTGGTCCCGTTTGTTTGTTTTTAAAGTTTTTGCCATAGGGTTTGTGTGCTTGCTTGTCAGAGAGACAGAGAGAGACAGTGAGAGGGAAAGTGAGAAACCACCAGGGGGATGGCCACACTGCAATCCTTTCTCCATTCTCCTCCTGGGATTTTGGGCATGAACGTGCATGCATGTGAACCATAGTCAGCCATGTGGGGGTCTAGCGCCTGCCCCCAGATGCAAGATTTTTTACTTGTATCTGTCAAACACCACTAAGAGGCCTCACCAATGCTACTTCCTTCCACTAGCTGACAGTTACTTTTGTTAGTTTGTTTGTGTGCACGCATGGTTAGTGTCATGCCACAGGTTTTATGTCATATTTCTATTTATTCTGTTAAAAACATTCGCATTTCTTTTCTTTTTTTTTTTGGATTTTTTTTTCTTTTTTTTCTTTCTTTTCTTTTTCTTTTCTTTTCTTTTTTTTTTTTTTTTTTGCTATAGAGCGTATATGCTCACCAGAAAGACAGAGAGAGACAGAGAGATAGAAAGCGAGAAATCATCCCCCAGGGGGATGGCCATGTCACAATCCCTTCTCCTCCATTCTCCTCTCGGGATCTTGGGCACGCACGCACACGCAACCAGCGTGAGTTTAAGCCACTGGGTTCGGGACTCGAACCGTAGTCAGCTACATGGGAGTTCAGCGACATAGCCATTACGCTAACTGCTGGTCCCCGCGTTTCTTTTTTGACCTGGTGTTACTTAGAATTGTGTTGCCTAATTTCCAAACATTTGGGCTTTTTCTGATTATACTTGATTATTAATCTCTAGTTTAATTCTATTGTGGTCAGAGATTATCCTCTGTACTTTTTTTTTTTTTTTTTTTTTTTTGAGAGGTTTTTGCTATAGGGCGCATGCACTCGCCAGAAAGACAGACAGAGAAACAGAGAGACAGAAAGTGAGAAATCACCCTCCAGAGGGGATGGCCACGCCACAATCCCTTCTCCTCCATTCTTCTCTCGGGATCTTGGGCACACACATAAATGCACCCGGCATGAGTTTAAGCCACCAGGTCCAGGACTCGAACCACGGTCAACTACATGGGAGTCCAGCGACATAGCCATTACGCCAACTGCTGGTCCCACCTCTGTACAATTTTTTAAAAAACATCTATCTATCTATCTATCTATCTATCTATCTATCCATCTATCTTTCTATCTATCTATCTATCTGTTGTGATTTTCAAGCTGCTGGGTATGAGACTCAAACCGTGGTCAGCCATTTGGGTATCCAGTACCTTAACCACCATGCCACCAGCTAACCCCATCCTCCATATACTTCCAATCATTTCAAATTTATGAAACTTAATAACCAAGCATATGGTCAATTTTGATAAATATTCCATGCGTACTTGAGAAGAATACGTATCTACAATTGTGGACACAATTTTCTGTTGTGTTAGGTAAAATCTGTTAAAAGCATTAAAATACGTGTGTGTGTGTGTGTGTGTGTGTGTGTGTGTATATACATACACTTGTTTTTGAGAGAGAGATTTTTACTACAGGGCTTGTGCATTCACTGGAGACATAGAGAGAGACAGAGAGACAGAAAGCAAGAAATCACTCCCTGTGGGGGAAAGCCATGCTACAATCCCTTCTCCTCCATTCTCTTCTCGGGATCGTGGACACGCAGGCACACACGCCCTATGTGAGATTTAAGCCAATGAGTCTGGGACTTGAATTGCAGTTGACTATGTGGGAGTCCAGTCATGTAACCATTACGCCATCTGCTGGTCCCTACATACACTTTTTTTTAAAAGGTTTTTGCCATAGGATGCTTGCACTTGCTGGAGAGAGACAGAGAAAGAGAGAGGATGAGTGAGAAACTACCCCCTGGGGGGGATGGCCTCACTGCAACTCCTTCTCCATGGTCCTCTTACGATTTGGGGCATGTACACACACATATGCCCAATGTGAGTTTCAAGCTGCCAGGTCTAGGACTTGAACCATGGTTGGCCATGTGGAACCCAAGCACCCTAACAACCATGCCACCTGCTGGCCCCTCAAATCTGTATCTTTATGGATTTTTTTTGTTCTGGTTGCTTTATCAATTCCTAAGAATACCGAGTTCTTTTTTTCTTTAAAGAATTACTTATTTAATTTTATTTATTATTATTTTAATTTGCTATAAGGTACACACACTCACCATAGAGAGAGAGAAATTGAAAAAGCAAGCCACCAGGTCCAGAACTCAAACCATGGTCAGCCACGTGGGAGTCCAGCACCTTAACGTCTACACCACCTGCTGGCCTCCTGAGGGCTTTTTTTTTTTTTTTTTTTAAGCTTTTTGCCTTTTGTTTTAATTTTTGATATCGGGTGTGTGTGCTTACCAGTGATAGGTGGGGTGGGAAGGATAGTAAGAAAATACTCCCCAGGGAGGGTGGCCATACCACGATCCCTTCTCCGTCTTCTCAGGATTTTGGATACGCACTCACATGTGCGTGCTTTGTTTTTCAGGTCATCTGGTCTGAGATTCGAACTGGGGAGTTGGCCCTGTGGGATCCAGCAGCCCTAACCATGCAATCTGAGGGGTTTTTATGTTTGTTAGTTTGTTTGTTTATAACTTTTCTCCTTCTCTCTCCATTATCCATTTTCTTCAGTTTGCCTCCCTCCTCCTTTCCTGTTAGAGGCTCTCCCCAGGTATCTGGTAGCCTTGGCTTTCCACTCATATGAAAGAGTAGAAGGCAAAAGGCTGAATGGAACCGCTGAGTGTGGGGGCTGGCTTGTACTGTGAGTGACCCTGATTTATCCCAGGTTGTTTATCTGGGACTTTCACTGGGAAATCTCCATTGTCTTGGTCATTCTTCTTGGGCCAGAGAGATTAACCATTTTCCTGTCTGGCTGCCGCCTTTCTGGGAGCGGGGTGAAAGGCCAAAGGTCTCAGCAGTCAATGCACAAACATGCACTTCATGGCCAGCTGTGCTGGGGCTTGTTCCCGCCCTCACCTGTACCTGGCGTTCTCCAGGCCAGACACCTACTGTCTTCCCCTCTAGTCGTCTGCCCAAGCAGAGGAGGCACGGTCACCTGCAGTCACAGAGAAGGAGATCTGCAGAGCTAACTGCTAACCACACAGCTAGCCTCTGATCCTCCTCCCCTGCCTACCCGGCACTCACAGAGGTAGCTCATTCTGCAAATTCTTGACCTTTTGAAAACTGCCTGCTGAGACCAGCAGATGGCATAACACTGGACTCCCACAGAGCCGACCATGGTTTGAATCCTGAACCTGGCAGCTTAAAACACACTGGGCATGTGTGCGTGCATGCCCAAAATCCCAAGAAGAGAATGGAGGAGAAGGGATTGTGGCATGGTCACCCCCCTGGGGGGTGATTTCTTGCTTTCTGTCTCTCTGTCTCTCTGGCAAGCGCACACGCCCTATAGGAAAAAAATCTCTCTTAAAAAAAAAAAAAAAGAAAGAAAACTGTCTGCCAATTTCTCCCATTTCCAGCCTTCTCAAGCTTGCTAAGTAAGCCACAGCTTATTAACTTGTTTCCTATGTCTAAAATTTAGTTCTCGCAGAATCTTCTCACATTCTCCTTAGGCCTTTGGGTATGTATGCCTTATACTGGGTTGTTGGAAAAGTCATGACGTATTTTTTATGCATCATGACTTTTCCAACAACCCAATAAATGAATTTCTTTAGTGTAGTTGTAGTGTATTTTTAAATTTTTAATTTATTATTACTATTATTATTTTAAAATTTGGTATAGGGCACATATGTGAGAAAGAAAAAGTGAGAAAGCAAGCCGCCAGGTCCAGGACTTGAACCAAGGTCAGTCATGTGGGAGTCTAGCACCTTAACGACCATATCACCTGCTTGCCCATTGTAGTGTATTTTAATCCACTATCTTTACCAGGAAGTCCTCTGTTTCTCTATTGAGGTTATTTTTTCCCAATTGTTGTATTTTTCATTTCTAGAAATTCTATTAGCTCTTTCACAAATCTATTTTTGTCTGGCTCAAGCTCCCTTTTTAAAATTTCTTTAAACATGGTTGTTTTTAAATTCTGCACCTATTCATTTCAGTACTGAAGTCTTCATGGGGCTGATTCTGCTGTTTATCTTCTGGCTTCCATTCATGGGATTTTGTTTCATTGTGTGTTTTGTGATTGTCGAGCATGAGTTACTCACTTTCTTGGGCTTTTATCTGTGGGAATTCTTTGAGACATAAGTTAACCTTTAATTCCTCCAGAAATAATTTGCTTTTGCTTTTGCTTCTGCCAGTCATCTGGGGGCACTAACAACCTCGAACTACTTAAAATTAAAATCTAAGCCTGAGAGTTTCAGTTACAGAACAGAATACATTGTAAATGGAGACCATGTGAAGGCTGGTTTGTGGTCAGGAAATCTCCAGGGAGATTCTACCCCTTCCTTCTATCATCAGTCGTCAAGATCAGCAAGTTTCTGTATGTACCTCTCTAAATGGCAGTTTTTCCATTTTCCCGTTTACCAAAGGTGTCCCTTATGAACTGATGTTCATGCAGCCCTGGGTTCCCCGTTGTACCTCCAGTCTTGGGCTGCTTTATCTCCTTTCCCTGGTGCCTGAAGTTTGACAAAAGTTTTCAGATAGAAAGTCAGTTTTGGCACTCACTTTCCTCTTGGGGTTCCTGTTTTTATCAATACACTCCCCAACTCCCAGAATTCTTTCTTTCTTGCCAGCTTAGCAATACATTTAAAATGATGAATTTTTATCTAGCAGTTCGGTGGTCTAATTGAAAGGATCCTTCAGGGTATGTAGACTACCACACTGCCAGAGAAGACAGTTGTTATATTTTCTAAGATATCTCTTTCCTTCCTCCTACTCCACAGCTCTCACATATCAAACAATTCCTAGCAGTCTTTCTTCAAAAGCCCAAGAGTGGTACAGTGGTAAAACACAATGCTAGGCTAAAGCAATCCCATATGGGAAGGTTCCTGGTTCAAGTCTGGAGACCTTCCTGAGTATGCTGGGCACACGCCTGCTCATGGTCCAGGACTGGCTGGAGGCGGGGGGTGGAGCTCAGTGTCAGGACCCTATTGGGATTTCTGTCTCTCTCTTCTCCTTCTCCCTGTCTCTGTCTCTCTCACTCATGAGAAGAATAAATTAGTACTTTTTTTTTTTTAAAGAGATTTTTGCTATAGGGTGCATGTGCTTGCCAGAGAGACACAGAGAGACAGAAACTGAGAAATCACCCTCCAAGGGAGATTGCCATGCTGTAGTCCCTTCTCCTCCATTCTCCTCTCAGGATCTTCGGCACGCATGCACATGCACTTGGCACGAGTTTCAAGGCGCTGGGTCCAGGACTTGAACCACAGTGGACTATGTGGAAGTCCAGTGCCTTAACCACTATGCCACCTGCTGGCTCCAATCAGTAAGCATTTATTAAAAGTCCCTGAATGAGGAAAGAAATAGAGGCAGAGGGCCGACGGGTATAAGGAGAGTGGAAAGGCCAGTGGATTTTAAAGACTTCAGTGAAGACAGAGAATTGTAGCATTGACGTTCTGAGGCTGGTAGGTCAGGGTAAGGTTAGGGAGCTGTGAGCCAAGAGCACAATGCTCAGATAGGTTTATGTCACGTTACAGGTAAAGGAAGCTGACAGAGAGGGCAATGTCTCACTCAAAGTCACAGCTAGTGGACGGCAGAACAAGGCCTGGAAGCCACGTTCCCTGTCCCTGGATGCACATTCACAGCGAGGCCAGGGAGAGTATTAGGAACAAATACCTTGCCGTAGTCGATGACAGGCAGCTCAATGTTGGGAAATAAATCTTGCATGATGGCATTGAACAGTGGCACATCGACTGAAGTGAGCTTGGCAATATTCATATCTCTCATGGACAGCAGGAGAACCTGGGTGGGGAAAGGCAAAGACTCAGGTCTGAGGAGCCAGGGCCTAGGTACTCATGAGGCCCTTCTCTGAAGGGCTTGGGGCAGCGGCTGAGAACATGGATACAGCAGCGTCTGTCTCCAGCAATAGAGCTGGGAGAACTCGGGCCACACGGGACAAGGCATGAGGATGGGGCCCAATTTGGGAAGGAAGAATCCGAAAAACTTTGATGAGGGCACACAGGACCAGAGACGATGCAGCTGAGGTCCAAGGGTTGTGTCCTCAATCTACCTCTTCATCTGCCAGGTCCGGCTGGAGGCGGCGCTTCTTGCCAGCGTAGCGCAGGAGGGAGGTGAGGGCACGCAGGCCGAAGTCGTAGTGGTCCTGTCTGGAGAGCTGCTGCACAGCCAGCGAGTACAGTGTGTACACTTTCTTGGCCAGAACCTGAGGAGCCAAACAGAGGGGGAAGCAACCTCTCTCTCCATAAATCCTTCTGCTTTGTCTGGGCCCCTTAAGGATACAGGGAGGGTCAACAGGTGGTGTGGTGGTTAAGGTGCTAGATCCCACGGGGCCAGCTTTGTGGTTTGAGACGGGGATCCAGCAGTTTGAGAATCATACCAGGTGCACGTGCGTGCATGCTCAAAATTCCAGGAGGAGACTGGAGAAGAAAGAACCGTGGCATGACCATCCCCCCAGCAGGGATGATTCTCACTTTCTCTCTCTCTGACTCTCTCTGAAGAGTGCACATTCCCTATAGCAAAGTTAACACACACACACACACAAGGAGCTAGGTCCCAGACCTGAAACAGCTAGAAGGTGCTTTACAGACAACCCTCACAATAAGATCATGTCATTTATGCCATCATCAATTAGTGACACTGTAGAGGGGAGACCTCCCTTCTTCTGCCTCACATCCTACTGACATAGTCAGTTCCTTATAGGACAAGCCAATTGTAAGGCCTTCAGAGGGTTCCTCTGTTCAAAGAATAACTATAGAAGGAAAATAAAATAATTGGGCAAAAGGGATTATCAGAATACCTTGCAGTTGCCAAAGCCCTCCCCAAAGAGAATGATTTCTGCGATAAGGACAGAGTCAGGCACCACCATGGCAATTGGGCGGAACATGGATTTTAGATTATCGGGAAGCTCTGTACGGCCAGCGTAGCCTAGAAAACAATGCCATTCATTTAGGATTCACGTATTTCCCAGTTTTGACCCATTTTCCAATCAGTCCCACTTCCCCCATCTTTTGTCCTTCCCTACTTTCTCTCCAGCTCCAACTCCAACTCCGCAATCACTTCCTTTCCCATCTCTGCCTCGGTTCTGCCCATTGCACTGGGGTCTTCTTTCCTATCTCTGGTCCTTTCCTTACTTTCTGCTCGACCCTTTTCAAACTCAGATCATGGCAGTGTCATTTTCCCAGCTCTCCGAGTTCTATGTAGACCTCACATCCATCCTGACGGGAATTGCAGCTGCCGCTTTGGTTCTCTCAGTACCTAAACCCCTTGCCACGCCTCTTCTCTCCTAGACCCTTCCCCCAGAGACGTTCCTAGAGAATAGCGGGTTCTCAGGCCTGTGCTTTAGCAGGATTCTTCCACTCTGCACGGGGGCTGGCAGATCCACCAGAACTCCGGGAGCCGGCCCAATAAGAGAAGGTAACTAAGGACCTTAAAAGACTAGGGCCACATCTGCACACATCAGTGGTCACTAGTCCCTTCAGGGTGAACAGTAAGATGGCTCCCCTTCTTCCAGAAAGTTCATCCTTCTGTCACCCTCCGTCATCTGTAGCCTTGGCTAAGTACTTTGGCGTGGAATGTGGAAAGGGAGGATGCAGTTATTTGCCCTAGGCCCCGGTTCTCTCCCAGGGCCTGTCACCTACCAGGATTCATGGTAATGAAGATCCCACAGGACCACACCAGATTTATTTCAAAGCCCTCAAAATAGAACCGGGAGAGGTTGGCAGCCAAGGCAGAAAGGATGGACAGGATCTGCTGGGCCACCACTGACAGCACCTCGATGTTGATGCGGTTGAACTCGTCAAAGCAGCCCCAGGCTCCGGTCTGCAGATGGGAGGCAGGGTGAATAGGGGCACCCCAAGGCACTAGGAAGCATGCCCTTCCTGAAAATGTTTTAGTAGGCAAGGGGGCCTCCAAAATGGGAGGGGGGGACATGCACCAGAACAGTACTGTTGTAGCTTCTGGCCAGAATGTCCTGTCAGACAACCTGGAGTAGAGCTGGAGAAGCTGGAGGCTGCACCAAGACCCATGCACTGAGTGCTACACAGATGGCTCATGTGCATTCTTCTATTTAATCCTTACATAATCTGTTATTGAGCAAATGAGCAGCGTGAAGCTCAGGGAGGCAAAGTGACTTCCCTAGTTATAAGAATGACCTGAGGCGATGCAGCGCTATAAACTACAAAGTACCGAACCAGATTGGGATTTCAACTGAGTTTCTGAGACTAAGAGGTACGTAGGGGGACTCCGGGACAGCGCAGCAGGAGACTGACCTGGGCCAGGCCTGAGTACATTCGGCCCATGGACTTATAGTCCAGGCCCTCAGAGCAGTTGACCACGATGACATAGATCCCGAGGGCCTTGCCCAGGTCCTTGACTGTCTCCGTCTTTCCTGTCCCTGCTGGACCTTTGGGTGAGCCTCCTCGATGTAAGTGCAATGCCGTGGTCAGTGTCATATAACACCTGAGGATTGAGGGCAGGACTGAAATCAGACTCCTGGAAGCCTCTTGGCTCCCACGCCCCCTTCCCCAACCATCTGGTTCATTTCACATAGCAGACCTGTCAGTCAGGGGGGTGATGACAAGCCGGCCAGAGTTACCCAGGTACTCATAATTGTACTGGAATTGAGTGTTGGTCTGGCGGACCACACAGTCATCAAGATCCTGGGGGAAACAGGGCAGAATAAGAGAGGCGGACTTGGAGGAAGAGTAAGAACTGAGGGGTGTGAGAGCAGGGATCAGGGACGGCAGGGAGGTTGCAGTTAGAACACAGGGGCTCCACCCTAGAATTGGCAAGAGAGGATGGTTTATGGCCGAGATGGAAAAATGGGTTTCACTTGCATGTCCACCCCAACCCATTGCAGCGCTGCCTGGAGTCTCTCTGTGTCCCCAAGTGGCACCCATAGTGAGCACTGACTGGAACAATGATCTGCCACTCTTGATTCAGGAGGTAAGACAGGGTTAAGAACCAGATTAGAGCACTGTGTTAGGACTAAGGGCTGGGTTGGATGTCACTGTATTTAGGGATTCATTAAAGCATTAGGATCGGGTTTCAGGTAGGAGAGTAGGGAGTCGGTCCATCTGGCACCTTCTCCCAGTAGAACCGAAGCTGGCTGAGCCAGTCAAAGGAGTTGACATCCATGAGGCCACTCTTATAAAGCTTCTCCAACACATCCCGGGCGTGGATTTCTATTGTCACCAGAGCCACGATTTTAAGCCTCATGATCTTGGTTAAGTTTCCCCTGATGGCTTCTGAATACTTATTCAGTATTGACACCTGCAGAATGAGGCCAGGAGGGACAGAGCCTAGGGCAACAGCAATGCAGCCCGTGCCCGATCACGTGCCCAATCACAGCCATCCCTGCCCAGCGCTAGTCTCAGGCCCAGCAAATCGGCAATCTGCACCCCTCCAAACTTTCCTCACTGGGTTTCCATCACAAAGCACCCTCCCTCTGGCCCTCCCCCACCAGTCCATCTCTAATTCTGGCTGGAACTAATCACCTCCCTCCCTCCAAGTCCACTCCGGGCCTCTCCTAGACCCATAGAGCTCCCAACCTGCTTCTTCTTCATGACCTTGAGGATTTTCTTGTCTCCCCGCTCCTTAGCTGTCACCAGGCACTTGGTGACATCGGCTGTCCACTGGATCTGACTGGCCGTGATCACCACCTGGGCATGTGCAGAAGCTGTATTCCGAGGCCCTGTCCTTGGCCACCACATAGCCCGGCGTCTTCCAGGATGCCCCTCACCTGCTCTGAAGCGTGGAGTGTGTGCCTACGGTAGGAACTAAGGGTTCAGCATGTAGGGGCGAGTACAGCCCAGAGAGGGGAACTAAGACCCTGTGTTTTGTGAGATTGAGTTTTGTTTTTTGTTTATTTGGTCAGAGGGCATGCGTGCTTGTGAGAGTGACAGAAAGAGAAAAAAGGAAAGTGAAAACTGCCCCCCTTGAGGGATAGCCACACTGCAATCTCTCCTCCTCCACTTCTCTCTCCTTTGGGGATTTGGGGCATGCATGCACATGTGCCCTGGATGTTTCTCAAGCCTCCAGATCCAAGACTTAAACCACACAGTTGGCCATGTGGGTTCCAGCCACCTTAACCACCACACCACAGACTAGCCCAAGACTCAAGATTCTGTCTCTCCATTTGCGGCTCCTTTTAGTTCCAGCTTCCTGATTCCCCCACCTCTATCCGTCTCAGCTCACCTGGCCGGCCCACTCCTTCACCCACTTGTCTCTCTTGTTGAGGAACTTCTTGAGAGCTATGCGGCAGTTCCGGAGAAGGTCCCGCAGGGTCACCCTCATGGTCCGTTCCACCTCGCCAAGCCAGGACTGGGGGGAGGTGAAAGAACAGGATGGCTCGGCCTCAGGGTCAGAGACAATGTTCTCCTTCAAAGGGAAAGTACTCAGGAAATAGGGCTCCAGGGCTTGGACCCTCACAGGAACTGGGCCATAGTGGCCTGAGCCCCCAAGAGCAATGGAGGCTAGGCGGCAAACCCTCTGACTTTCAGAAGGAAACTGAGGTTCAAGGCAGAGAGGTCTAGTTGTCAGGAATGGCAGGTGGAAGGGGAAGAACAACCAACGGCCCTTCACGAAAATGTCCTCTCCTCACAGAGCCAAGGGAACTTTCTAAAGGGAAGAAGAATCAGCCTGGCTCAGACCCTCACCACAACTCACCTCCACAGGCCCTTCAAGAAGTACTGAGTGGAGGAAATCTATATACTCGCCGTCACCCGAGAACATCCCCACAGCTTCCCATTTGCTGCTGGGTCCCCCAACCTGTGGAAAAGAGACACTATTAATGGCCTGCTATTCTTAGAATCACCTAGAAGTGGTTGGGCCTTAAAAAAAAAAAAAATGGTTTATTTCTTTCATGAGAGAATGAGAGAGTGAGAGAAAGACACACATCCCCAAAACACTCTCACACCACAATCCCTCCAGCCCTCCCAGCCAATCAGACTCATGGGCACATGTCTCGAGTGAACAAGCCGACCAGGGTCCCGAGCCTGTGATCTTCCATATGGATCCACGTTACCACTATACCACCAAGTTGGCCCTAGTATTGGGCCTTTTGAGGGGATTTTCTGCTCCTGTGCCCTCCTCTCAACCATACCAATTCTAAAAAAGGTTTAGCCCTTGAGGATGGAATCATTACTCAATATCACCCTCCTGTTGGAAGACATGGTTTCCCACAAAGCCTTGAATACCCTGATAGCGTCCTCCTCCACACGCCCTCCACCCCATCATGGCCACCTCTATTGACCTTCTGGATCCTCAGCAATTTGATGTTGTCGAAGCATTTCTTGAGGTGTGGTTGCACGGCCTCTGGGTTGCGCGACTGGCCCAGTATCTCCAGCAGGTCATCATTGGACAGGAAGTAGAAGCGGGGGAAAATATGGCGCTTGGTCTCTAAATACATATCCAGGGACTTCTGAATATCCTCCAGGATCGTGTTCATTTCTATCAAGGTGTCCAGAAGACCTGGGGGGAAGAGTAACGAATGGCATTTGATGGCCTTTTTACCATTGCCCTGAGGAGAACCGGGATCCCAACTTTGTCAGCTCCTGAGTGTGAGGGTACAAATTGACATAAGGTCTTTGGAAGAAAAGAAGCATCCCCGATCTCTATCATGCTTATTTCATTCTCTCCACTAATCCGTTACTGAGTGTCCATTATACACTAATGATACCTCATCTGTGATTCGTTAACATAACTGCATCTCACATCAGTCTAAGAACAGCAGTCCTACTCCACTGAGAGTGCGAGGCTGTGCTGGTCATCCCAAGAGGTCCTGACAGTTAGAAATTATTGTGTTTGCACAATCTACCATGTTAAACTATTAGATTTAAATACCTAACTCAGGGTCAGCAAATGGTGCGATGGTTAAGGTGCTGGACTCCTACATGGCCAAGTGCAGTTGAGGCCCAGACCTGGCAGCTTGAAAATCACGCCAGACACGTGTGCATGTGTGCCCAAAGTCCTGAGAGAATGGAGGAAAGGAGATTGCAGTGCGGCCATCCCCCCACGGCATTATTTCTCACTTTCCCTCTCTCTGTCTCTTTCTCTCTCTGGCGAGCGCATGTGTCCTATTCCAAAAGCTTAAAAAATAAAAATAAGTAAATAAGCAAATACACAACTCATGCACTTGATAAAGGAGGACTGCAACAAATGAGGATGCCAGCGTCCCTCATGACCGAGGCGGAAGCCCACCACACAAACGGCAGAGCTTTCACTTGCTCATGGGTCGAGTAACCTCTGTGAGCTTTGACTTCTTTGTAAAACGGCAGTAAGGTCCATCTCAAAGGACAATTCTAGACATTAAATGAAATGTATTTACATTTGTAGGTTCTTGGAAATCTTGGTTTCCCTCCAGCCTTCATCCTCATACCTTAGGTTTTGATTAGTTTTTCCTCTTGTCTTTCTAGTTTCTAGCTTTCTGAAGAAAGTATGGTACCTGTACGTATGAACAGGGTCTTTAGGAGCTTTGAGTGACCACCCCAGAGAACAGAAGTTCCAAACCTGGTGGCTTGCTTTCTCTCTCTCTCTCTTGCTCTGTCCCTCTCTAGTCAAATTTAAATAAATAAATAAATAAAGTTTTAAAACAATCATTTTAAAAATAATAATTTTTAAAATATTTATTTATTTATTTATTTTTGAGAGAGATTTTGCAATAGGGCACATGAGCTCATCGGGGAGAGAGAGACAGAGTGACAGAAAGCAAGAAACCACCCCCCAGGGGCAATGGCCACACCACAATCCCTTCTCCTCCATTCTCCTCTTGGGATCTTGGGTGCACAAGTGCCTGGCGTGAGTTTTAAGCCACCGGGTCTGAAACTCGAACCGTAGTCGGCTACATGGGAGTCCAGCAATGTAACCATTATGCCATCTGCTGGTCCACATAATAATTAAAAAAAAAAAAAAAATCTTTGTAGGGACAGGCCTCATAGCCTGGTGGTTAAGGGAGCCTATACCACATGGCCAAGTATGGTTCTAGTCCTAGCCAGGTGGCTTGAAAAACATACCAGGCACGTGGACCCAAATCTGGACAAGACAGAAATGGAGAAAAAGTGATTATACCCCGTTAGGTGGTGCGTCCTCCCTCTCTTTCTCTCTCTGGCAAGTGTACACATACTCTGACGATTATAAAAGAAGTTTAGGTGTGTATACTCAAGGCACTTGGGAAAATGAAGACGTGGTAGATGGCCCCTAGGCAGTATAAAGCCCTTTGCCAGAAGGCTTCTCCTCAGTAGGCCTCACTGTGTACATCCCCGGCCCTATCCCCAGGCCTACCGGAGTACCTGCCCTAAAGACTAGCTCATCTAATAAACTAATGAAAGTCAGAGTCATAATAACAGAAGTTCTCAGTCACCAAGGCCTTAGTCTGTGCCGTTTGATGTGACAAGTGCTGTGTCTGTGCTGTCCCTTTTCACTCGCATTATCTCACCGATCATACTCACCGTGTGAATCAGCTCAGAAGAACCCGTCCCAGCCAGGGCTTATGAGGTCTGGAGCTATCACTCCAGCACTAAGTCCATGGTGATGCTGTAGTGTGAGTACCACATCTTTACTATCCCTACAAAACCCCTTCGAAATAGCTATTATTTAATTTAATTAATTTATTTATTTTAAGATTTTTGCCATAGGGCATGTGCATTCATGGAGGGGGACAGGGGAGAGAAAAAGTGAGAAATCATTCTACAGAGGGGATGGCCACACTGCAGTCCCTCCCCCTCCATTCTCCTCTCAGGATTTTGAGCATTTATGCACATGTGCCTGGTGTGTTTTTCAAACTGCTGGGTCCAGGACTTGAACTGCACAGTCAGCCATGTGGGATCCAGCTGCCTTAACCACCATACCACTGGCTGGTCATGATTCTTCTTTTTTTTACTTTCATTTTTTTATTTCTTCCATGGGAGAGAAAGAGAGACAGAGAGAAACAGCAACCCCGACAGGGTCTTTGTGCTGCAACCTGCCCCCACCTTAGCCAGCCCAGATCACATCAGGGCACACACCCAGTGTCAACAGGGAGGCCTCAGATTTAAACTCGGGGCCTTCCTGTGTGGGTCAGACATTGCAGACTGTTGCATTACCAATAGCTAGTCATGAGTTATTATTTAATGTTTAGAAGATGGGATAGTTAGGCTGGCCCCATAGCACAGTGGTTAAGGAAGCTGGATCCCACATGGCCAACCGTTCAAATCCTGGCCCCTGTAGCTTGATAAACATGCCAGGAGCATGCGTGTGTGTGCCCCAAATCCTGACTACAAGGAGAAATGTTGAAAAGAGGAATGTGGCATGACCACACCCCACTGAGGGATCCTCTCTCTGCCTCTCTCTTTTTCTCTCAAATGCACATGCCTCTGGCAATAAAAGCAAAAAAAGTAGGGCCAGCCCATGGCCTGGTGGTTATGTAAGCTGGATCCTACAAGGACCACTGCTCAGTTTAAGTCCCAAACCCAGCAGCTTGAAAAAGCATGCTCAAAATCCAGAAAGGAGGAAGAAATGGAAAAACGACTGTGACATAAACATGCCCCACGGGAGTGCTTTCTCTCTCTGCCCCTCTCCCTCCCTCTTGCCCTCCCTCACTTCCTCTCCGGTGACTGCATGTACCCTCTGGCAAATTAGAAAAAAAAGATAGGAGAAAATCAAAAAGAGGCAATGGTGATGGGAGGTGCTGCGCTACGGTATTTAGTACGGCAGCCTGTCTGTCCTAGATGAAGCACGTGGCCGTGAGGTCACCTCCACGTTAGCTCTACCCGGGAGGCTGCCAGGGCAAGGGGTCCGTCTGGAGCACTGACCGGGGTGGTGGGTGCTCCGGAGAGCATTGCTGTCCTTGTTCATCCGGTCCATGATGGCTTTCCAGTTGCTGTTGACCTGGTCAAATAAGGCTGATTCATTGGGCAGCTGCTTGCGGATATCCTCTCCTAGGAAGATATTCTGAAGGACAAGAATTAGGAGACGTGGTTTCTCACACACTCTCCACCCTCTGCTCCCTGTCCCCAGACCAAGGCTGACAGCTGAGTAGAAAATGCAGAGCACTGAGGGACAGCAGGTGGCGTGATGGTGAAGGTCCTGGACACTCCTACACCATGGTCCGAGTCCTGGACCTGGTGACTTGCTTTCTCACTTTCCCTCACTTTCTCTCTGTCTTTCTCTGGTCAAATTAAAATAAATGCATGAACAAATAAAATTAGTAATTCTTTTTTTAAAAAAAGAAAAGAAAATACAGGACACTGGAAGCCAAAGGCCAAGATGCTCTTGTTCTAGAAAGGAAGTTGGAGTTGGGAGGCCAGGTACTTGGGGCCAAGAAGAAAAATGGAGTAAGAACAAGGGAAGACGAGCAATGGATTGTCGGACGAGAATCTAAGGTGAGCAGTAATAACTAAGGCACAGATGGCTGGGTCCTAAGCAAATCGTGGCTTTAAAGACAGGAAAACAAGGCCAATAACAGCACAGACAGCAAGGACCAGACCAAATAAAGGAGAAGCAGCAGGAAGTAGGAAGGGCTCGGGCACACGTCCTGACCTCCAGGTACATCCACTGACGCTGCACGGTGAGCACCATCTCGATGACCTCCAAGATGAGGGAGAGGCAGCGTTCCCAGTGGTCCACTTCCTTCTCAAAGGCCTTGACGAAACGAGATGCTTTCATGGTAGACAGAGCCACCTGGTTATCTTCCAGTGCTTGGAATACTTCTTCTGTACCTCTGGGACACAAAGAGTCAAAGTCACAGTCCCTCCTCATCTGCCCAACCGTGGTCCCAGGTCCGCAGCCCGCGTCACACAGCCCTCTGCTCTCCTAGAACCCCAAGCCCCTCCACCTGAGCCGGTGATGGCCCTTATCCTTGTAGGGCACTATGTCCAGCTGAGTCACATCCCAGGTCTTGGCAATGTTTTGTAACGCCTGTGGAGAGGAATGGGGAACAGAACAATCAACTGTCTAGTCCCCAGGGGGAACAGGAGCTTGGCAGGGCCATCAGTTGGAAGCCGGGGTCAAGGGAGAGGACTGGGCCATACCAGTTCTATAGCCAGCTCTTTTGTTGCTGAGGCAGAGATCTCCCCAATTTTCTCCACGTGCTGATCCATCCCAAGCTGCACGATCTGTTCTAAGGTGAAGCTTTCAGATTCCTGATCAAAGTCCCGTTGGATCTCATCCCTGACCTGGTCCCAGTGCCTGCAGCCGAGACAGGAGGTCTGCTCAGGAGGCCGGACGCCAGGGCCTCCTGGGAAGTGTAGCATTGCTCTCTAGGCTTTCTCTCACTGAGACACTGATTCTGTGCATGTTCTAATTCACAATTCAACCCCTTTTACTAAACAGGCTCAAAGACGCAATCTCACACACAGGGCTGAAACAAAGGGCAAGGTGATCCCTCTAGGAGCAGGTTCCCTGGAGGGTGTGAAGGCACCTACCACGTGTGCAGCGCAAATTACTGTGCCCGGCTAAGTGATTTACATGACACACCTCATTTAATTCTCACAACCATCTGTAAGCTAGGAATTGCGGGGATCAGTAGATGGCGTAATGGTGATGCTGCTGGGCTCCCACATGGGTGACTGCAGTTCGAGTCCCGGATCCAGCAGCTTGAAACTCACACCCAGTACATGTATGTGCATGCCCAAAATCCCAAAAGGAGAATGGAGGAGAAAGGATTGTGGCATGGCCATCCCCCTCAGGGGGGTGATTTCTCATTTTCTGTCTCTCTGTCTCTCTCTGCCTCTCCAGTGAGCACACGTGCCCTATAGCAAAATATCTCAAAAGAAAGAAAGAAAGAAAGAAAGAAAGAAAGAAAGAAAGAAAGAAAGAAAGAAAGAGAAAGAAAGAGGGAGGGAGGGAGGGAGGGAGGGAGGGAGGGAGGGAGGGAGGGAGGGAGGAAGAAAGAAAGAAAGAAAGAGAGAGAGAGAGACATGCATGTGGATGGAGGAGAAGGGAGAGCTACAAACACCACGGAGGACAGAATTGAACAAAGCGAGCGATGGCACAAGCCAGAGGGAAACAGAGCAGTCACTTGTGCGGGAGAGCAGCCTCACCTGTCTCTCAGGGCAGGGTTTCGTAGGTCTGAGATGAGAGGCATGGTCCTCTTGAACTGCTCTATTTTTGAGCGAGTGGTTTCAATGATTTCCCAGTTTCGGTCCTGAGCAAAATTGGGAAGCATCAGAAGACCCAACGACCTTCCCCTGCTGGCCCCGTTCTCAACCAGCTTGTCTGCTGCCACCTCCTTCAGCCTCCTCCTACCTTGTACTCTTTGGCTAGTCTCGTGAGGCGACGAAATAGCCCATGGGCCATAGTCTCCATGGCCTCCGTTTGCAGCGTCAGGAACCGGCCGGTCTTCCACTGGTTCCAGTTCTCCTCCCAGTCCCGTGTGATCTCCCAGACTTGCTGGAGAGCATCGAGCTCCTACACAGCCAGAGCAGCAGGGCATCAGGGACAGCGGCCCCTGCCCTCTCCCGCACCGACAGCCCACAGGTCCTTCGCTCCTGTCATCTGCAAAGCTTTCCCTCCAGAGCTGCCTCCCCTGCACATTTTTCCTCTACTGGCTTGCCGTAAGAGCTCCTCGAGTAACAAGCACGAGAAGATCCTCAACATCATTAGTCATTAGGGAAATGCAAATCAAAGCCTTGGTGAGATACCACTTCACACCCACTAGGATGGCTAGAAGCAGTGAAAAAAGGAAAATAAGTGTTGGCAAGGATATGAAGAAACAGGAACCCACGTACACTGCTAGTGGGAATGTAAGATGGTGCAGCTGCTGCGGAAAATAGCTTGGCAGTCCCCCAAAAAGTTAAACATAGACTTTCCGTATGATCCAGAAATTCTACTCTTAGATTTACATCCACAGGAATTGGGAACTGAGGCTGGCCCTGTGACCTGGTGGTTAAGAGAACTGGGTCCCATATGGCCAACTGCCCGGTTCAAATCCCAGCCTTAGTGGCTCGAAAAACACACCAAGTACATGTGCATGTGTGCCTCAAACCCCTACAGGATGGAGAAAGGGAGGAGAAGGGATTGCAGTGTGCCACACCCCATTCGAGGGTGCTTCTCTCTCTCTCTCTCTCTCTCTCTCTCTCTCTCTCTGTGTGTGTGTGTGTGTGTGTGTGTGTGTGTGTTTCTTTCTGGCAAGCACACACACCTTCTGGCAAAAAGAAAGAGAAAAAGAATTGGGAACTAATGTTCAAGCCAAAACACACAGACACATGTTCACAGCAGCACTGCTCACTATCGCAAAAAGAGTGGAAACAACCTAAATGTCCATCAGCTGGAGAATGGATAAGCAAAATATGGCAAATTCGTACAATGGACTGAACCATTGCTACAACGTGGATGAAGCTTGAAGACATGCCAAGTGAGAGAAGGCAGGTACAAAAGGTCACATGTACAGTGCAGTTTCTACGGAAAGTCCATAATAGGCAAATAGAAAATAGATTAGTAACAGACAGGGGCAGGGGGGTGGGGGGCAGCGAGGGTGGGGAGTGACTGCTAACGGGTATAGAGTTTCATTCTGGGATGATAAGAATGCTTTGGAACCTGATAGAGATGATGGTAGCACAACATTGTGAATATACTAAATGCCACTGAATTGTTCACTTTAAGTGGTTAATTTTGTTATGTGAATTTTATCTCAATTGCAGAAAAGGAAGAAAAAAATCCAAGCTCCCCATGAGCCCCCTCCCTGGTTCCAGCTGCTTTTCCTGGCACGTAGGACCCATTCTGCTGTTCCCGGCCCCTTGTCCCTGGCTAGGAGGGGTCTGGCTCAGCACATCACCTTCTCCAGGTTCTGAAGGTCCTTGGAGGCCGGCTGCTCGATCTTGAAGATGCCCAGGTTGGAGCGGAGGAGGTTTTCTTCCTCCCGCATGGCCATCAGCGTGGCCCGCACCTGTGCGATCTGGTCCAGGGCAACTGCATACCCCACGTTGCTGGTGAAGGGGCCTGTGGGAAGTTCAGGATGCAGCTCAACTTCCCACCCAAGGCCACAGCAAACTGAAAGGGACAGCCATGGCTCTCCTCTCAGAGAGCAAACCTCACTTCTCTCCTCACAGGCAGAAGGAGAGTAACTGGGACCACATCGGAAGGACGATGGTTAACCTTAGTGAAAATTGCTAACTGTGGCTTAAGAATCAGAAGCGCTGGGACGTGGGAAGTCAATGTAAGAAAACTGGAATCTTTGCGAGCTGGCCTGGTGCCTTCCAGCCAGAAGTCAACAACAACAGGTGTGCTTGTCGCCTCTTTTCCCAGCAGAAGCCCCAAACGCCACAGCCCTTTCCCTTCCCCAGAACAGTCTGTGTCCCCATCCAGCCTTTGTTCTCGCCTTCCCAGGACTGAAGCTTTGAAGACTGACAGCAAAGGCTAAAGGAGGAAAGAGGTGCAGGCCAGCCAGCGATACGGTGGCTAAGGTGGCTGGACCCCACGCCGGCTGTGCTGAGTCCCAGTCCCAGTGATTTAAGGAACATGCTGGGTGCATGTACGTGCATGCCCAAAAATCCCAAGAGGGGAATAGAGAAGGATTGTGGTGTGGCCATTCCCCCAGGGGGTGATTTCTCTCTCTCTCTCTCTCTCTCTCTCTCTCTCTCTCTCTCTCTCTCCCTCTCTAGAGAGCACATGCATCCTATAAAAAACTTAAAAAAAGAAAAAAAAAAAAAGAAAAGAAAAGAATAAGAGATGGGAAGGATGGTGTAGTGGTTAAAGTGCTAGACTCCTACACAAGCGACCGCATTTTGAGTCCCAGACCTGGCAGCTTGAAAATCACACTGCTGTGTGTGTGTGCATGCCCAAAACCCCAGGAGGAGAACAGAGGAGAAGAGATTGCAGTGTGGCCATTCCCCCTGGGAGGTGATTTCTCACTTTCCCTTTCACTGCCTCTTTTTGTCTCTCTCTGGTCAAGTGCACATGCCCTGTGACAAAAATAATTAATAAAATAAAATCTTAAAAGATTAGAAAAAGAGAAGAGATGGAGAAAGGAGTACCTTTCATTTCAAAATCCTCCAGCAGATTATGTGCTTTCTTCTTGAAATCATCGGCTGAGTGAATAAGGCCTGTCTTGAATTTCTCCTTATGTCTCTTCAGCATCTGTTCGCTGTCCAGCAGCGTTTGCTGGAAGATGACCCACTCCCCATTGAGGCTTTCCAGCATCTCCAGCACCTGGGGACAACAAAGAGGGAGGGTCGACCCATGAGCAGGAGGGCTGTGCTTCTCCCTGGAGCTCTTACGGACTCTTTTCTGACCCTCCAGACTGGAGCCCACAGACAAGTGTCACATGTGCCACCAGTGAGGCCCAAAGAAACCAAGCAGTGCGTTGCTGGGAGTAAAAGGAACCCACAGGTGACTGGAAATACCATTTACATTAGCTTTGGCTCTTAGAGGCATTTAAATATTTTTACGTGTCTTCATTTTAAACTTTTTTAAAAAGTTTATTTATATATGTTTCCATGTGAGAGAGAGAGAGAGAGAGAGAGAGCGAGAGAGAGACAGGCACATCCAATAGGATCTTTTTTTTTTTTTTTTTTTTTTTGGAGAGATTTTCGCTTTAGGGCGCGTGCGCTCGCCAGACAGACAGAGAGAGACATAGAGACAGAAAGCGAGAAATCACCCCCCAGAGGGGATGGTCATGCCACAATCCCTTCTCCTCCATTCTCTTCTCGGGATCTTGGGCACGCACGCACACGCGCCCGGCCTGAGTTTTAAGCCACCGGGTCTGGGGCGTGAACCACGGTCAACTACGTGGGAGTCCAGCAACATAGCCATTACGCTAACTGCTGGTTCCCTCCAATAGGATCTTGATGCCATGACCCACCCTGAACCTCAGCCAGCCCAGGATCAGGGGTACACACATGCCCAGTGCACTCGGGGATGTCTCCAGGCATGAACCTGGAACTTCCCCACGTAGGTCAGCCTCACAGAGAGGCACATTATTGAGAGTCTTTTTAATTTGCCAGTGGATGTGTATGCTTGCCAAAGAGAGAGAGAGAGAAAGTGAGAAAGTATCCCGCATGGGGGATGGTCATGTTACAATCCCTTCTCCTCCACCTCTCCCTTCTTTTGGGATTTTGGGCACACGATAACATGGGCCCAACATGCGTTTCTTTTTTTAAAAAATATATTTATTATTATTATTATTGTTGTTGTTATTATTATTATTTAATTTGACCAGAGAGAGAGAGAGATGGAAAGCAAGAAAGCAAGTCGCCATGTCTAGAACTTGAATCATGGTAGGCCATGTGGGAGTCCAGCACCCTGACCACTACACCACTGGCCAGCCCCCCTAAGCATGCCTTTTCTTTTCTTTTCTTTCTTTCTTTCTTTTTTCTTTTTTTGTTTTTTGTTTCGGAGATTTTTTATATAGGGCAGACGCGCTCACCAGAGAGACAGAGAGACAGAAGGTGAGAAATCACCCCTCAAGGGGATGGCATGCCACAATCCCTTCTCTTCCATTCTCCTCTCAGGATCTTGTGCACACATGCACAGGTACCCAGCGAGAGTTTTAAGCCACCGGGTCTGAGACTCAAACTACAGTTGATTACATGGGAGTCCAGTGAAATAATCATTACACCATCTGCTGGTCCCTCCCCTCACGCTTTTCAAACTGCTGGGTCCAAAACTCAAACCACAGTCAGCCATGTGGGATCCAGTTCACTTAACTACCAGGCCCAAGAGGCATATTTTACCACCGTGCCACCATCAGCCCCCATTCTGAACTTGAGTCTTCCCTTCCCACAAAACTACTCTTCGCTCTTCCCCCTGACAACACAAGGGTCACCCACAGTGTGCTGCCGGCCTGGGCCCGGCTCAGGGTGGACCAAACACCACTGGAACTCACACTGTCCTGAACTGGCACCTCGTACTTCTCAAGAATGGCGAACTGCTCATGTATGGGAGGGATCTGGGTCTCTAGATTGGGCAGGTCATGCTGCAGGGTCTCCATGAGCTGCAAGCTGATCCCCAGTTCCTCCAGGGTCTGGGGAGGGTGGCTGATTCTGAAGGCAAGCAAAGAGGGTACGGGTAAGTGGGAGGCACAGGGCCTGCCCCTGCCCCGGGCCCACCCGAGCCCGTACTTCTCTGCGTTCTCCCTCAGGTAGGTGTGCAGCTCCAGGAGCCGCCCGGCGGCCATCTCCTTGAGCAGAGTCGTGAACTTGTTCTGCCACTCGTTGCAGTGCTGCACCAGCGAGAACTTGAGGTGCGAACAGTCCAGCAGCACGAACTGGATGTTGAGGACCGTCTCCTCCTTCTGCACATTGTTGGCGACCTCCGTGTAGCTGTAAGGACCCCAGATCCCTGCTAAAATGGATTTTTTTTTTCTTTGCAAATTCCCCCCCCCCCCCCGCACCAGCTCAACTTCTCATTTCCTTCCATCCAAACCTATACAGCAATTCTAGAACATTCTTCTATCACCAGGTGTCTTCCACTTCCATCCAGTCCAGACATAAGACTATGACTGTGTCATTTTTTGCCAATCACTGGCTACAAGATAGCAAGCTGCCTAGTCTGGCATTCAAGGCTTTAGAGTCACATAGATCTGGGCTGAGCCTACACCCTGCGGCCTCCTAGCTCTGAGACCTCGGGCAAGTTTTCGTCTTTTTTTTAAAAAAACTGTTCTGAGCCTCGGGTTCCTCACGTGTAATAGCAATGATAACAGAACCTACCTTACAAGGACGTTGAGAGAAGTCAGTTGGCTGCTGTGTATAAACCCCTTTGCACACTTCCTTTTCTGTTCTAGACCACCCACTACGTGGTGAACAAGCTCAAATGTTCCCATCCTTATGCCTTTTTTAAAAGCTTATTATTTCTTTCATGAGTCACAGAGACAGAAAGAGACACAGAGTCGGCACCCCCACACAGGGTCCCGATGCTGTGCTTCACTCCCAGGCTTCACCCATCCCTGGGTGGTGGGCACATCTCAGTGTACCCAGGGTGATCTCCAGACTTGAACCTGGAACTTCCTGTGTGGACCGGTCTCACTGAGTGTTGCATTTGACTGCCGTGCCGCCACCTGGCTCTCCTTCCCATTTATGTGCCTTTTTTTTTTTTTAATTTTTAATTTTGCTAGAGGGCACATGTGCTTAATGGACAGAGACACAGGAAGGAAGTGAGAAAGCACCCCCCCGCCCCCTCGCCCATGGAGGATGGCCACGCCTCAATCCTTTCTCCTCCATTTCTCTTTTTGGGATTTGCGCAAACACACACACATCTCTGGCGTGTTTTTCAAGCTATTGGGTCTGAGGCTCAAACCACAAAGTTGGTGATGTCGGATCCAGCTGCCACAACTGCCATGCCACCAGCAGGCCCCTATGCACCTTTGTTTACACTAGCTCCTTCGCATGGAATACCCTCCCAACGCCCATCTCTGCCTGTACCAATCTGCCCACCCTATCTATAAAACCCAGCCCAAAGTTACCTCCTTCCTGAGGTGCCCATTCAGAAATTCTCTCTTTCCCTCGAACTGCCTTGTCACCTTGTGATACAGAACTCACCACAGGGAAGCTTGTATAAGTATATTCACACAGTGCTTCAGGCTTTACAGTGTTTTAATGGATTTTCTTAAAAGAATTATTTTATTTTACTTTGGCCAGAGAGGGACAGAGAGAGAAAAGAGAGAGAGAGAGAGAGAGAGAGAGAGAGAGAGAAAGCAAGCCACCAGGTCGAGGATTTGATGGTCAGCCATGTGGGAGTCCAGTGCCTTTAACCAGTGCACCACCTGCCGGCCCCTAACTTACGTTTAAAATCTCACTATGTTCTTTTTTTAAAATTTGTTTTTTGGAGAGGCTTTTGTTATAGGGTGCATGCATTCACCAGAAAGATAGAGACAGAGAGACAGAAAGTGAGAAATCAGCCCCCAGGGGTGATGGCCACACCGCAATCCCTTCTCCTCCATTCTCCTCTTGGGATCTTGGGCACACACGCACATGCACCCGGCATGAGTTTAAGCTACTGGGTCCGGGACTCAAACTGCGGTCGACTACATGGGAGTTCCAGCAACATAGCCATTATGCCAACTGCTGTTCCCCACTATGTTCTTTTTTTATTTATTTTTATTTTTTTTTGAGAGAGAGATTTTTGCTATAGGGCATATGTGCTCACTGGAGAGACATAGAGTCAGAAAGTGAGAAATCACCCCCCAGAGGGGATGGCCACGCCACAGTCCCTTCTCCTCCATTCTCTTCCTGGGATTTTGGACATGCACATACATGTGCCTGGTGTGATTTTTCAAGCTACTGGGTCCAGGACTCAAACTGCAGTTCACCATGTGGGAGTCCAGTGCTTTAACCACCATGCCAACTGCTGGCCCCTGATGTTTTTAACTGCCCTACTGTATTAGAGCCCTCAAGAGGAAAATAACTTATTCATTTATTTCATTCTGTCTTTTAATTCCATTTGGGCCATAGGACAAAACCAGAGGACCAGGAAAAATGAGAGTTAAGATCAGAATTTACGAACATTCTTCAACTTAACTCCAATCTGCTTTCTTAGAGTGAAAGTGCTCATTTTTCATCTCTCAGACCCCTAGCATTTCTTCTTGTGCAAATGAACCTTACTGGATACACCCCCAAACAACTGCTTTTCCCCTAAGTCTTGTCCAGCTCTTCCTTAATCTTTATCCCTTGAAAAACACAGGCCCAGAACCAGCAGATGGTGTAATGGTTACGTCATTGGACTCCCACATAGTCAACTGCAGTACAAGTCCCGGACCTGGCAGCTTAAAACTCACACCAGGCACGTGTGCATGCATGGCCAAAATCCCGAGAGGAGAATGGAGGAGAAGGGATTGCAGAGTGGCTATGCCCTCTGGGGGGTGATTTCTTGCCTTCTGTCTCTCTGTCTCTCCAGTGAGCACATGCTCCCTATAACAAAAATCTCTCTTAAAAATAAACACACACACACACACAAATAGACTCAATGCCCTAGATCCTGTTCTTTTTCTGTAGTCGAGGGCACAATTTTCTGTACCTCCCCACCCCTGATAGCTCTTCCCAAGTCCCTAGCCGGAGCATCTTCCTCCAATTCTGTACATCGTGTGGACAAGCTTCCACATCCTCCTTCACCACTCACCGGGCAATGTCGGCATCAAAAGAAGAGACTGGGGGGTTGAGGCGCTGGTAACGACGAATGAACGAGTCCTTGTTGATCTCCCAGATTTCGCGGTACATATCCCAGGTCTTCAGGTAGTTTTGCAGCAGGCTGGCATTGTTGGTCATGCCGCTGCTGATCTGAGCCTGGATCTTCTTGATGTCCTCATCTCGTTCTTCAAAGGCACCAGAAAGATGCTTCTCACTGACTCCCACCACAACCCAGGCTCTCAAGCCGCTGCACCACACCATCTGCTACTCCAGCGCCCCAAAGGAACACAGCTCAAACATGAACATTAGGATTTAGGGGTTGGCAGGTGGCACGGTGGTTGGGGAGCTGGACTCACACATAGCCGACCACAGTTCAAGTCCTGGACCTGGTGATTTGCTTTCTCACTTTCTCTCTTTCTCTCTCTGGTGAGTGCACATGCCCTACAGCAAATGTAAAGTATTAATAATAATTGGGAACCAGCAGCTAGCGTAATGGCTATGTCGCTGGACTCCCACGTAGTCGACCGCAGTTTGCGTCCCGGACCCGGTGGCTTAAAACTCACGCCGGGCGTGTGTGCGTGCGTGCCCAAGATCCCGAGAGGAGAATGGAAGAGAAGGGATTGCGGCGTGACTATCCCCCCTGGGGGGTGATTTCTCGCTTTCTGTCTCTATGTCTCTCTCTGTCTGTCTGGCGAACGCACGCGCCCTATAGCGAAAATCTCTCCAATAATAATAATAATAATAATAATAATAATAATAATAATTTATACAATTAAATAATTTTTAAAAAAAAAAGAATATAAAGGAGGCAGAAAGTGAAAGTACAAGTCTTACTGTCTCTTCCATAAGATCAGATGTCTCACCTGCTGGGAATGAGAACGCAGGCCCAAACTTGTCTTTCCTCATCTCCCACACTCAAACTCAAATCCCTTGAGCATCAGCCTCCTCATCTCAACCCCATCCCTGCCCCTGCTCTTCTCCTAATCTGGCCCCTTGAGCTGAGTTCCCACTAGTCATGGAAGTGATGGCCCCATCTGTCTGAAAACAGCCCTGCTCTCTCCTGGCTCAGCCCATTCTTAAGCCTCAGCACCCCTGCACTTGCTCCTGCCCATTACCCACTCACCCACAATTATATGGATGGGTTCACGATGGAACTTGCGCTTGATGAGAATTTCAGGGAGGTGGCGGAAGACAGAGATGGTGGAAAAGAGATGATTGCCGATGTCGTTGACCACGCCTGCCAAAGTCTGCAGAGTAGGTGAGAATTCCACCTGAGGGGAACACAGAAGAGGGGGCCTTAGCACGCCCATGGAGCAGACACGTCTCAGGCCTGGTAAGGTGGGCATCTCAGAACCAGGCCCAGAAGTCACGGGATAAAGTCAAGGCCAAGGTGAAGCTTAGGAGAGCCGGAAACTGACAAATAGGATGTGATAGTTAGCGGGTATTTGGGCAACGCGGTCCGCACCTGTGCCACACCTCCTTGCACGTCATTCTGCAAAATGACAAGGACTCTGAAGAGTGGATTTGGGGTGGTCTTCCCATCCCCATTGATAGCCTTGGACAACTCCAGCAGTGACCACTTGACGTTCAGGCGCAGGGCGTCCTCCATCATGTGGTCCAGCCGAATCGTGTAGAGCATCCACTGGTGCTGAATCTATGGGGAGAGGGGGACGAAAACCTTAGGGAAGACAGGTCAGGTCTGAGGGTCAGCCAGCGAGGAAGGGAATAAGCTCGGGCGACAGACAGGTAGGACGCCGGGCCCTGAAGGAAGAGCTCTGCCAGACTGAAGGCTGGGTCAACCAAGACTAGAGCGGGGTGTTTGAGAAGCACGCACTGATCAAGAAAAAGAGGAGGGGTGCAGGAGGACGAGAGAATGGTCCTGCGGGGCCAGGAGACTAGTTCGTTCACCATGAAGCCCTGGCCACAGGAGCCCTACCTCCGGGCCGTCATTCTTGAAGACCTCATAGGAGTTGGCCATGATGTCCACCACATCCTGGTGCAGGCTCATCAGTTTCTGCTGTACAGCTGTCCGATGCTCTTTTTGGTCCTCCTCGAATTCCAGGTCCCTATACACCCGTTTGCCGCTAATTCGCACCAACAGTGTCTCGGACATCTCCTGGGCTCGCCAACCGATGGTCAGAGTGGACGCCTTGAAATCATTCACGATCATCTGCACCTGGAGTGGGCCCCACCCCCGGGGCGTCTGAGCCTGGGAAGAGAGCTTCCCTCCTGCTCTCTACGGGAGTTGCTGACCTAAGGAAAGCACTTCCCCCAACACGTGTCATTTCGTTTACACCACTGCAGGCCTCCGCCACTATCCCGGACGTGGCGGTATCACCCGGGTACCAGCCATCACGGCAGCCTCACGGACCTCGGGCCTAACGGCCACAGCCCACCTTGCTGGCATGTATGCGGCACTCCGTGATGAAGAAGGCGCTAGCCCCCTTGAGGGCCCAGTGTAGTTTCTTGAGTCCAGGGTGGATCTTCTTGTCCAGAAATCGGATACGTTCTTTGAATAGAGCCTGTTCATCTGGGGACAGCATGGCAATAATCCTGCGTGTAGAGAGGACAGGATGGCTGGTGGGGAAGAGCTCCAAAGACCTCTCCTCCACACCAGAAAGCTTGGCAGAGGAATCTGGAAGTTCGTCGCTCTAGACGAGCGCTTTCGCAGAAGGCTTCCTGGGGTATGAAGTGTTTGGTGACCTGTGCTGTCCAGTACAGAAGCCAGTAGTCACATGGGACTAAGGGCCACTCGATAGGTGACCTAGTAAATGTGCAACCAAATTTTTTTTATTTTAATTGATAAATTAATTTCAATGGAAATAGCCTCACATAGCTGGAAACTATTGGGTTGTTGGAAAAGTCATGATGCATTTTTGTATGGAAAAACAGAAAAATGTGTCATGACTTTCCCAACACCCTAATATCACACTGGATATTGAGGTTCAAACAGGACCGTTGGTTCCACCCCCTGGACTTCAACTGGGCTGAGAAAGTTACCCAGTATGGTCTGATTGTGTCTCTCCCAAAGTCACATGTCAAAGTCCCCTCTGGAGGGGGTTTGGGTGGGTTCTTTGGGAGGTGATTAGGTCATGTGGGTTCCACCTTCGTGAATGGGACTGGCTCCTGACAAAAGAGGCCTGGGACGCTCCTTTGTCTTACTCCGTCATGTGAGGCCACAGTGAGGGGATGGTCATCTATGAACCAAGAAGTGCGCCTTCACCACATATTCACTGAACCAGCGCCCGGATCGTGGACTTCCCAGCCTCCAGAACTTTTAGAAAAACGTTTCTGTTGTTTTTAAGCCATCCGGTCTGTAGTAAATTTTTTTTTTTTTTTTTTTTTTTTTTTTTTTTTGGAGAGGTTTTTGCTATAGGGCGCGTGCGCTCGCCAGACAGACAGAGAGAGACAGAGAGATAGAAAGCAGGAAATCACCCCCCAGGGGGGATGGCCACGCCGCAATCCCTTCTCCTCCATTCTCCTCTCGGGATCTTGGGCACGCACGCACACGCGCCCGGCGTGAGTTGTAAGCCACCGGGTCCGAGACGCGAACCGCGGTCGACTACGTGGGAGTCCAGCGACATAGCCATTACGCTAACTGCTGGTCCCTGTAGTAAATTTTTTACAGCAGCCCAAACAGACTACCACAGTACCTAACCCCTTAGGACCAGCCCAAGGGAGTTCAGAGAACAGGGTGGGCCTGGCTGCAGGGCAGCACTGCCTTGGTTCAGTGAGGCTGATGTCGCTCTGTGCCACTATCCTAACACCACCCCTGTCAAATCCAGAGAGGTGACTCAGACCTAGAACACAGATAGTCTAAGTGGCTGCCTCACTCTCTACCCTGCAGCTGAAAAACAAAACCACAAGGGACAAGGATACTCACAGAGCCACAAGACAGAGTATGGGAAACCATTTTTTCAAGAGGGACAAATGCAAAGGACAGAAAGCACAGGAAGTGGACGTCATGGGCAGGTCAGCAGATCCGAAGGGATGGAACAGCGGGGGAAGGGCCGGTGGAGCCCGGAGCCCACCTGTTGTAGTCCCGGGCGACGAGCAGCAGGTTTTCCCGCAGGATGCGCAGGTCCTCTGCCCGCTCCGCCACGTTCACCACGTAGTGCGGCGTCTCGAACAGCAGCCGCTCCCAGTAGTCGATCTCCACAAAGAGAATCAGAAGGGACCTTCGAGGGAACCAGCAGTTAGTGTAATGGCTATGTCGCTGGACTCCCACGTAGTCGACCGTGGTTCACGTCCCGGACCCGGTGGCTTAAAACTCAGGCCAGGCGCGTGTGCGTGCGTGCCCAAGATCCCGAGAGGAGAATGGAGGAGAAGGGATTGCAGCGTAACCATCCCCCCTGGGGGGTGATTTCTCGCTTTCTGTCTCTATGTCTGTCTGGCGAGCACAGGCGCCCTATAGAGAAAACCTCCCCCCCCCCCAAAAAAAAAAGAAGGGACCTTCGAGAGAAAGCAAAGCGGTCGAGGGGACCATACAAGGGGGGAACTTGAGCCAATAATGAACGAAGGGGTGCAGGGCTGGGAGGCACAAAGAAATTTAGAGACAAGAAAGGAAGCAGAACCTCCTAAAGCAGAACCAACTAAAAAAGGCTGGAAGTTCACATTTGCTCCCTCCCAAACCAGTAAAATGACAGTAAAGGACTCCCACGTAATCAACTGCGATTCGAGTCCCAGACCTGGTGACTTAAAACTCATGCAGAGTGTGTGGGCATGCATGCCCAAGATCTCAAGGGGATTGGAGCGTGACCCTCTCCCTTGGAGGGTGATTTCTCACTTTCCGCCTCTCTGTCTCTCGGGCACACGCCCTATAGCAAAAATCTCTCCAAAAAAAAAAAAAAAAAAAAAGGAAGAAAGAAAAAGAAAGACACTGAAGCTGCTCTTGGGGCCAGACAAAACAGTGGTAAAACCAACACTCTGCAAAGCTGACCCACATGGGAAGGTTCTTTGTTCATGTCTAGAGACCTCCCTGAGTACACAGTACACTTGAGGGCTCATGAACTGGGGGTAGATTGCAGCATGGAGACCTTGCTGGAAGTGCTGTATCTCAGTGTCTCTGTGTGTGTGTGTGTGTCTCTTTCTCTTGCTCACGGAAGAAAAAAGAAAGAAACTTTTTTAAAAAGAGGCTGTATGGTGGCACAGTGGCAAACACAATGCTCTGGGGCTAATCCACATGGGAAGTTTCCAGGTTCATGTCCCGAGACCTCTCTAAGTACACCAGGCATAGATATGCCCATGATCTAGGACTAGCTGAGGCTGGGGTGGATCACAGTATCAAGACACTGTTGGGGGTACTGTCTCTCTTTCTCCCCTCTCTCTCTGTCCATGAAGTCAATACCTAAACTTAAAAAAAAAAAAGAAAAAGAAAAAAGAAAAAGGCAGGGCCCAACGGGTGGCATGGAGATTAAGGTGGATGGATTCCACAATGGCCAACTGAATGATTTGAGTCCCAAAGCCAACAGCTTGAAAAACATGCCGGGCACATGCATGTGCTTGCCCAAAATCCTGAAAGGAGAATGGAGGAGAAGGGACTGTGACATAGCTATGCCCCCAGAGGGTGATTTCTCACTTTCCCTCTCTCTGTCTCTGCGTCTATCTCTGGCAACAACATGCACCCTATGGCAAAAATTTGAAAAACAAAAAGAAAGAAAAGAAATCCAGATATCTCAGGCAAGTGCAGCTCAGGTGTGCTGATGAGCGGCATTGCCATTGTCCTCAAGCTGAGCTAAACAGAGCATGCTCCGTCTGAAGAGCCTCGGGCCCAGGGCTCCAGGCAGTGGCTGACATTTGGGAGTGTGGGCTCAGCGTGACCACATTTTCTGATTATTTTCAAGGGAGACCATAAAGTGAGTTTTTATATAAAATCTCCTGAGTTGTAAGTGTTGACAAGAAATTCAACTGAAAAATGATTGGAGGAGAGGCTTCTTAACTGCTGGCAATGTTCTGTCCTTGACTCAGGTGATAGCTACCAGGGTGTTTATATTGCGATTACTTGTTAAACTGGACACACATTTTAAGTATGTCACTGTGTGTATAATATACGTTGTAATAAAATGTTTTTATTATGTTTTTATTTATAAATAAATGTTTTAAATAAAACATTTATTTATTTTAAGAATTATTTATTTTATCTTATTTACTATTATTATTATTATTATTAGGGACCAGCAGTTGGCATAATGGCTATGTTGCTGGACTCCCATGCAGTTAACCACGGTTCAAGTCCCGAACCCGGTGGCTTAAACTCATGCCAGTGTGTGTGTGTGCGTGCCCAAGATCCCGAGAGGAGAATGGAGGAGAAGGGATTGCAGCGTGGCCATCCCCTCTCGGGGGTGATTTCTCGCTTTCTGTCTCTCTGTCTCTCTCTGTCTGGCGAGCGCCCTATAGCAAAACCTCTCAAAAAAAATATTATTAACAAATTTGACCAGAGAGAGAGAGAGGAAATGAGAAAGCAACCTGCCAGGTCCAGGAATCGAACTGCAACTGACCTTGTGGGAGCTCAGCATCTTAACCACCACACTACTTGCCAGGCCCAGGAAAAATTTATTTTAAGCAATAAGATACATGTAAAAGTAGCTGGATATAAAATTAAGTTATACAAATCAAAGCATTCTAATATAAAAGTTGTACCCAGGGGCCAGCAGGTGGCATGGTGGTTAAGAGCACTGGACTTCCATATGGCCAACCATGGTTTGAGTCCCAGACATAGTGGCTTACTTTCTCACTTTCTCTCTCTCTCTCTCTCTTTCTCTCTCTCTCCCTCTCTGATCAAATTAAGATAAATAAACAAATAAAGTTAAATAAAATAATTTTTTTAAAAAGTTGTACCCAGGGGCTGGGCAAACACTATGCTCTGCAAGGTTTGCCCACATGGGAAAGTTCCAGGTACACATCCAGAGACTTCAAGAAATCCAGCAGGCATGCAAGTACCCATGATCCAGACTAACTAGAGCTGGGGTGGACATCAACACTGAGACCCTGTTGGGGGTGGTGGCTCTCTTTTTCTCTGTTGCTCATGGAAGAAATAAATAAACTTTAAAAAATAAATAAATAGGGGCCAGCAGGCGGTGTGGTGGATAAGGGCATTGGATTCCCACATGGCCAACCATGGTTCAAGTCCCGGACCTGGTGGCTTGCTTTCTCACTTTCCCTTTCTCTCTCTCTCTCTCTCTCTGGTGGTCAAATAAAAACAAAACAACAACAACAACAACAAAAAAAAACACAAAAAAAAAACAAAAAAAATTAACAATAACAAATGGAATGAAATCAATAAAACCATTCTTTAAAAATAAAATAAAATTAAATAAATAAATAAATAAATAAATAAAAAGGAGGGGCCAGCAAATGGCATGGTGGTTGAGGCATTGAACTCCCACATGACCCACTGCAGTTCAAGTCCTAGTTCTGGCAGCTTGCTTTCTTACTTTCTCTCTCTCTCTCTCTCTCTCTCTCTCTCTCTCTCTCATGAGCATGTGTGCCCTATAGCAAATTTAAAAGTAATAATAATTTAAAAAGTAATTAAATAAACAATTCTTTAAAATATTTTACACACACACACACACACACACACATATATACACATTAGAGAAAAGGAGACCAATGATACTTGAAACAATAAAAATAAAATGCCAAGGGACCAGCAGTTGGCATAATGGCTGTGTTGCTGGACTCCCATGTAGTCGACCATGGTTCGAGTCCTGGACCTGGTGGCTTAAACTCACGCCGGGCGCATGTGCGTGCATGCCCAAGATCCCAAGAGGAGAATGGAGGAGAAGGGATTGCGGTGTGGCCATCCCTCCTGGAGGAGTGATACCTCACTTTCTCTCTCTCTCTCTCTCTCTCTCTCTCTCTCTCTCTCTCTCTGTCTTTCTGGTGAGCGCATGTACCCTAGAACAAAAACCTCTCCAAAATAATAAAATAAAATAAAATGCCAAAAAATTTAATTGCCAGAGGGCATGTGCACTTGCCAGAGAGAGACACACAGAGACATATAGAGAGAAAGAGAGAGGGAGAAAACAGCCTCTAAGAGGTATGATCACTGCACAATTCCTTCTCCTCCATTTCTCCATGCCATCAGGATTTGGGCCATGCATGCACACACACTTGGCATGCTTTTCAAGCTGCCAGGCTGGGGTTTGAACCATAGTCAACCATGTGGGATCCAGCTTCTTTAATCACTAAGCTATGGGTCCAGTTCTAAAATACCAAATATTAACCAGAAATGGCACAGATATGTGTATATCTCTATCCAGCTACAAAAAAAATTGCTTGTACACGAAAAGTACTTAAATAAATTAAAAGAGAAAAATGCTATTTTTGGATTGAAAGACTCAAAATCATAAATATGTTCACTCTTCTAAAGTTAATCCATAAATTTAACCCAATCTCTGTTCCTATAAAAATAGAAACAGGATTTTTTTTGGAACTAAACAAACTGATTCTAAAATTCTTATGGGAAATATATATATCTTAAATAGCCAGGAAAATTCTGAAAAAAAAAAAAAAGGAGAATAATGAGGACAATAATTAAAACTGATTCTTGCACAAGAATAGATAGACATACTAGAACAGAAAAGTGAATCCCAAAATAGACATAAATATACTTGGGACTTTGTTATTATAAAGGTAATAGTCCCATAAATGAGATTGGGTCAACTAGTTAGCCATCTGGGAAAAAAACAAACTACACAACTCAAGTCAAATCTGCCTCCCTTCCTGCACCAAAATAAATGTCAAATGAATCAAAGATCTAAATATAAAGAATAAAATCATAAATACCAGAAGAAATATGGAATGTTTAAAATAAAATAAAATATGGAATATTAAAAATGAAACAATCTCGATCCCAGGCACAGTGGCACACTGTCAAGACTGCTCCAGGGGCTGGCAGGGGGCATGGAGTTTGGGGTGTTGGACTCCCACATGGTTGATGTGGTTCGGATCCCGAACCTGGATGCTTGCTTTCTCACTTTCCCTTTTGCTCTCTGTCTCTCTCTCTGTCTGGTCAAATTTTAAAATTTTTTTTTTTCGCTAGGAAAAGAGATAGAAAGCAAGAAATCACCCCCTAAGAGGGATGAGCAAGCCTCAATTCCTTCTCCATTCCTCTCTTGGGATTTTAGGCATGCACACAATCATGCCTGGCGTAAGTTTCAAGCCACCAGGTCTGGGACTCAAATCATGGTCAGCCATGTGGGAGTCTAGAGTCTTAACCACTATGCCACCTGCTTGTCCCAATAAATAATTTAAAAAAAAGACTGTGCTCCAGAGGCCGAGATCTTATAGGAGCCCTCAATTCCCAGTCTAACCTAAGGGCAGGCCAGGATAGTATGTGCCTGTAACCCCTGTGGCTGGGAGAGACTGAAGGAGGAGAATCACAGCTTGAGGCTGGCCTGGACAACAGAACAATAACTTAAAAGAAAAAAAAAAAAAAAAAAAAACAGCTAGGCTTTGTGGTGTAAACTGTAGTCCCCGCTGGGAGGTTGAGGCAGGGGGATTACACCATAGTGAGAGCCAATCTAACAACAAAAAAAGGAAAGTGGGCCAGGCAACGGTATGATGTAAGGGCGCCTTGATCCCACATGGCCGACTGCATGGTTTGAGTCCTGGACCTGGCAGCTTGAAAAACACACTGGGTACCTGTGCATGCATGCCCAAAATTCCAAAAGGAAAATGGAGAAAAAGGACTGCCATATGGCCACCCCCCCCCCCCCCCGGGGGATGATTCCTCGCTTTCTTTCTCTCTCTTTCTCTGTCTCCCTCCAGCAAGTGCATGCATCCTATAGCAAAACTAAAATAAAGAAAAACTGAAAAAGAACTACACCAACATAAAATTATTCACCTCACAAGCTGTCTCTGTGGAGTGGTTGTTAAGGCAGCCAGATCTCGTATGGCCCACCTTGCAGTTCAAGTCCTAGACCCAACAACTTGAGAAACAGGCCAGGAGAGCGTGTATGCATGTGTGTGTGCATGTGTGTGTGTGGGTGTATGTGTGTCCAAAATCCCAAAAGGACGATGATATGGAAGAGAAGGGATTATAGCATGACCATTCCCTATGGTGGGGAGGAAGAGTTCTTCCTTCTCTCCCTCTCTGTCATCTCTCTCCAGAGAGTACATATGCCCTCTTGCAAAAAAAAAAAAAAAAAAAAAATTAAATAAAATTACTCAGCTCAGCAGTAAGGAATACTAACAGAGTCATAATAAGGTAAACACTAATTTTTGGGTTTTTCTGGAGAGGTTTTTGCTATAGGGCACATGCGCTCATCAAAAAGACAGAGAGAGGGATCAGCAGTTAGCGTAATGGCTATGTCTCTGGACTCCCATGTAGTCAACCGCCGTTCGAGTCCCGGACTTGGTGGCTTAAACTCAGGCCGGGTGTGTGTGCGTGCGTGCCCAAAATCCCGAGAGGAGAATGGAGGAGAAGGGATTGCGGCGTGACCATCCCCCCAGGGGTGATTTCTTGCTTTCTGTCTCTCTGTCTCTCTCTGTCTGTCTGGTGAGCGCATGCACCCTATAGCAAAAACCTCTCCAAAAAAAGAAAAGATAAGGAAGAGAGACAGAAAGAGAGAAATCACCCCCCGGGGTGGGGGGGGGGGGTGGGAGGGTGGTGGTGACCATGCCACAATCCCTTCTCCTCCATTCTCCTCTTGGAATCCTGGGCATACACACACACACACACACACACACACACGACCAGCATGAGTTTAACTCACCAGGTCCAGGACTCAAATAGTGGTCGACTACATGGGAGTCTAGTGACATAGCCATTATGCCAACTGCTGGTCCCTGAATATTGATTTAACCAAAAATTGTGTTATAGTACACAGAAAAGATGGAGGAGTGGAAACATACATGGGAACATTTCAATGACTATATTTTCACATTCTTCAAACTGAAGGCCTTGAGTTTGCCTATGTTGGTAAATATCAAACATGCCCATTTGGGCATGTGTGCTGGCCAGTATTATACCAAGATATTTCTTCATTCCTCACCTTTTGCCAGTATTTTCAAAATAACTTTAAGACAAACTTTTAGATTTTAAGTTTTAGATATTGGGCTGAAAATCCTAGGAAGATTTTTCTTAGTGATGTTTTTGACAGAAGTTTATTGATACATTTCCAGAATATAAATTTAATTTTATTGGCAGATACAATTTCTTTTAAAAATGCACTTGCAGAATTATATTTGCAAAATCTTTTATATTTTATCCCCACAGGAGTGATCAGTAGAGATAAGAAAATGTGGCCAGGGGCTGGCAGGTGGTGTGGCTAAGGGAGCTGGACTGCCATATGGCTGTTAGAGTTCCAGACCTAATGGCTTGCTTTCTCGCTTTCCCTCTCTCTCTCTCACTCTTTCTCTCTGTCCCTCTCTGGTCTAATTAAAATAAGTAAATAAATAAATAAAAGTTAAATAAAATAATTCTTTTTAGAAAAGAAAGAAAATGTGGCCACTGTGCTCAGTGCTGATGGCTCAAAGTGAACTGACCTGGGCAGTACGGACGATATGATTGGGAAAAACAGAGAAGAGGAAAGCCCTACAAATAACACACACCCAGGCATCCATGTCCCCCTCCTACTCTGGGGAAATTCCATTTTGCTCTACATGGAGTGGTAACAAAGCTCTTTCAGCCAGGGCGTAGATAACATCTGGAATATGTTTGCATTAAGTGCAATCCGTAAAGCTGGTCTGGCCATAAAACGTGGTAAAAGCCAATTTGGACTTCAGAGTTCAAATATCTGGGATATAAGGTGGGTAACAAAATACCTTGGAGGATCAAATAGTTGCTACTAGGGATTGGAAGGCCCCCAGAATTCAGAGAACCAGGTACTTCAGAGGACCATCAGGACATTTGAAAAGTAGGCTTGTTTCAAGATTTTAACCAGACGTTGAACACAAAGAGTAAACTTGTTAAAGTCACCTGCACTTCCTTGGAGTGTTAGTGAGTCTCGGAAGCTGAAAGTGTCTTGGGTTTTTATGTCTTTTTTGTTTTTTGTTTAGTTTTGTTTTGTTTTTGTTTTTTAACTGGGTTGACGAACCCAGATTTTTCAAAATCCTTCACTCTGATCATTTTCTTTTCTACCCATTATTTTCTGAATCGAGGCAGTTTTTTTCTTAACACCACAAAATGTTAAGTATCTTAAAACTTATCTCTTTAGAAAACAGTTGCCAAAGGACAGGAACAGGAACCTCTCCTATCTGGGAAAAATGTCTAGCCATTATTTGGGTTTCAGATAAACCCAGGCCACACATTTTTGACCAGAAGTTGCCTTGTTAAGTTCTACTATAAAGATTATGCAAAAGGTATTCCAGATAAGCGAAGGTTACAACAGAGAAATCGCTGCCTGTATCCATCCTAATTAGATGCGCCCTGTGCTCAAGCAGCAGGCAAGCACACTGCGATAGAGGAAGGGAACTAGTGAGGGACACCCAGGGAGACCTTCCAGTACTGGACATTCGAAAACTTTACAGAAATTGCACAACTTATAAACCCATCAGTAGTGGACTGGTTGGTTGAATAATAGTACAGCCATACCATGGAATACCATAAGCCATGGAAAAAGAATTCAGTTCTATGGGACCAGCAGATGACGTAATGGCTATGTTGCTGGACTCCCACATAGTTGACTGCGATTCGAGTCTCTGACCCGGTGGTTTAAACTCACGCTGGGCGTGTGTGTGTGCGTGTGCCTAAGTCCTGAGAGAAAAATGGAGGAGAAGGGATTGCGGCATGGCCATCCCCCCTAGGGGTGATTTCTTACTTTCTGTCTCTCTGTCTCTCTCTGTCTTTCTGGCGAGCGCACGCGCCCTATAGCAAAAACCTCTCCAAAAAAAAAAAAAAAAAAAAAAAAAATTCAGTAGTTCTATATGTACAGAAAGGAAAATCTACAACACATGCGAATCTTGAAAAGAGCTAATTGCTGGGGCCAGCAGGTGGTGTGGTGGTTGAGGCCTCTGGACTCTCACATGGCCAACCACAGTTTGAGTCCCGAACCTGGCGACTTACTGCTCTCTCAATTTCTCTAGCTCTCCTCCCCCCATTTCTGGTCAAATTGAAGTGGATGGATGGATAGATAGATAGATAGATACATAAATAAAAGAGCAAACTGTAAAAATACTACTCGTAGTGCAATCCTATCTTATGTGTACAGTATATGTTTTTGATTACATGATATTCATGGTCACCTCTAAGAATTGGAGTTGAATGGTGGACTTTCACTTTTTCCTTTACATATTTCTTCATCGAAATTTTTTTTTAAACAGTGACTATGCTCTGCTTTTATTATTTAAGAATACCCTGGGGACCAGCAGTTAGCGTAATGGCTATGTCACTGGACTCCCACGTAGTCTACTGCGGTTCGCGTCCCGGACCCAGTGGCTTAAAAACTCACGCCGGGTGCGTGTGCGTGTGTGCCCAAGATCCCGAGAGGAGAATGGAGAAGGGATTGTGGCATGGCCATCCCCCCTGGGGGGTGATTTCTCGCTTTCTATCTCTCTGTCTCTCTCTGTCTGTCTGGCGAGCGCACACGCCCTATAGAGAAAAACCTCTCAAAAAAAAAGAAAAAAAAAAAAGAATACCCTGTAAAGATTTAAAAGATTTTTTTTTGAGAGATTTTTGCTATAGGGCGCGTGCGCTAGACGGAGAGACAGAAAGTGAGAAATCACCCCCCCTGGGGGGGGGGGGATGACCACACTGCAATCCCTTCTCCATTCTCTCGGGATCTTGGGCACATAAGCACACATGCCCAGCATGTTTCAAGCTACCGAGTCTGGGACTCGATCCTTAGTCAACTTTGTGGGAGTCCAGTGACATAATCATCACTCCATCTGCTGGTCCCAGATTAAAAAGATTAAGGGAGGCCTGGCCTTGTAGCACAGTGGCTAAGCTGTGTGTGTGTGTGTGTGTGTGTGGTGTGTGTGTGTGTGTGTGTGTGTGTGTGTTCAGGGAGCCAGATCTCACGTGGTCAACTGCAATTTGAATCCCAGATCCAATAGCTTGAAAAATCTGCTGGGGAGGTAGGCAAGTATGCCAAAATCCTGAGAGAACGGAGAAATGGGAGAAAAGGATTACGGCGTGACCATGCCCCATTGGGCATCTCTCTCTCTCTTTTTAAAGTTTGCTATAAGGCATGTGCATTCTCTGGTAAAAGAAAAAGAAAGTGAGATATCACCCACTAGGGGAGATAACCATGCCACAATCCCCTCTACTCAATTCTCCTTTCATGATTTTGGGCACACATACACACATGCCCAGCATGTTTTTCAAGCCACCAGTCTGGGACTCAAACCATGTAACCAGCCAAGAGGGGGTGAACACACACATCCTCTGACCAAAAAAGAAAGAAAGAAAGAAAAAGGTACAAGTTTATTTTGGTGCAAAAAAAATTGAAATCCAAACATAGTTTTATAATAATATGCATTTTCCATGAACTTTTTGAAGACCACATGTATCAGCCCCTCCTCCTTACCCCTTTTCTAATTGCCAGAGGGTGCATGTGTTCACCGAAGAGAGAGAGAAACTCCCGGCATGATCACACAACAATCCCTTCCCCTCCATTTCTCAATCCTGTCAGAATTTGGGGCAAGCACACGCACCTGGCATGTTTGTCAAGCCATCAGGGCCAGGGCTCGAACCGCAGTAGGCCAAGGGGAATTCAGCTCCATGTGCCCAGCCCTTAACTGTTGCACTATGGGGCTAACCTATATTTGCCCTTCTTATTTTCTTTCCTTTTTTTTTATCTTAAAGATTTATTTATTTAATTGTATTTGTTATTATTTCTTTTTTAATTTTACCAGAGAGAGAGAGGGAAAGGGAAAGTAAGAAAGTAAACCACTAAGTCTGGGAATTGAACCATGGTCAGCCATGTGGGAGTCCAGTGCCTTAACCACCATACCACCCGCCAGCTCCTATTTGCTCTTCTTAAAGGTTAAAATGATTTAAAGGTTAAAACTGTTAGACCTCCCACTAAATTTGTTTCAAAAATACTGGGGTCATCACAGGAAAAATAATGCTTATTGCTTATTCTTTGTGAGGGCCATCATCCACGCCACATCCGCTCATTACAACCCAAAAAGGGTATGTTATGTAAGTGAGGACCTCAGGCTCAGATGAATGTATCACTTGCCTGAGGTCTTGTGGCCAAATAGAACTGCCCCAGGGTTCAAACTCTATACACTCTCTGGCATTGACAGTTCGCTTGACCCCATCACTGCTGCCCCTGAGGATTCGAAGGAAGTAGCCACCAACTGGGCTTACAGATTTCTTTCCCTCTTTCACAATCTGTGTGTTCTCTCATTTAAAATGTAAATATTGATCATGAGTGTTTAATGGAATCTGTTATTTACATATAGTATTTCACAGGGAACGGGCAAACGGTGGACTGTGTCCTCATATTCACATTACTCCAGAGAACCTGGGTATCTCTGGGGGTTCCCAGCCTAGTGGGAGAACGGGTCTTGCAGATTCAACCCCACCCCATTCTGTGATCTCAGATGTCATAACTAGGTACCTCTGGCCTCGTTTTCTGTATGTTCAAAATCTTACCAATTTATGGAGCGATTTTTAAAAACTGCACTTGCCAGAGAGACAGAAAGACGGGGGGGGGGGGGGGGGGGGCACAGCTCAGTGGGGTGTGGTCAGGCTGCAATCCCTTCTCCTCTTCGGCCATACACACACATCTGGCATGTTTTTCAAGCTGCTGGGTCCAGGATTCAAACCATGCAGTTGGCCATGTGGAATTCTGCACCCTTAACCATTAGGCTATGGGTATTGTCCTGGAGCAATTTTTATTTATTTTATTTTTTTGAATTTGCTGTAGGAATGTGCTTGCCGAAGAGAGACAGAGAGGGGAGGAAAGTGTGAGAGCATCCCTCAAGGGGATAGAGCTACACCTGCTACACCTCAATTCCTTCTTCATTCTCCTCTCTGAACTTTGGGCATGCATGCAATGCACTCGCACCCAGCATGTTTTTCAAGCCAACATGCAGTTGACCACGTGGGATCCAGCTTCCTTAACCACCACGCCAGGAGCAATTTCTATACTGTTCTGGTTGGTCATTCCTCAAGCTATTTCTCATAATACCATAGAGCTCACTAAAGCACCCCTCACGGTCAAAGCCTTATCTTTATTCTTTATTCATAACACAAAGTATGCACACACACACAAGAGGGGGAGACAGAGGAATATCTTTGGCAAGGTCTGGTCATGCCGGGATCCCCTTCCTCCAGTCCTCCAGCCTGTCAGATCATGGGTACTCATACACATGCCAAGCACGTTTCAGGCTGACGGTCTGGGGGACCTGAACCATGCTACCAGGAAGATCCAGCTCCTCCTGAGCAGTGCATTACCACTGTGCCATGGAGACGGCCCCAAGTCTTGTCTTAACCCTCCTAGCCTTGCCTTCTTCACCTGTTTCCTGATCCATGAAGCACCTGACATTCTGACCTTCTCACTGAGCCTTCGCCGCACCCCTCTTACCTGACACCCAGCACTTGCTTGTCCCTCTCTGCTCTTTTGCTTCCTTCTTTAGCTATAATGAGTCATCTTACCCTAGTGAGGTGGCCTTCAGCTGCCCAGGACAGGCACACGCAGTCTCATCTGCCCTGGGACTCCATCACCACACAGGCTTCCGCATGTGCCAATAAATACAGACATTTTATGACTTAAAACCAATGCTGGGGGCTGGCAGGTGGTGTGACGGCTGAGGTCCTGGACTCCCACATGGCTGACCATGGTTTGAGTCCCAGTTGTGGTGGCTTGCATTGTACCTTTCCCTCTGTCTCTCTCTGGTCAAATTAAAAAAATAATAATGATGATGAATAAAATTAAATAATAATTTTTTAGAGGTTTTTGCTATAGGGTGCGTGCGCTCGCCAGAAAGACAGAGAGAGACAGAGAGATAGAAAGTGAAAAATCACCCCCCAGGGGGGATGGCCACGCCGCAATCCCTTCTCCTCCATTCTCCTCTTGGGATCTTGGGCATGCACACACACACGCCCGGCACAAGTTTAAGCCACCGGGTCCAGGACTCGAACCGCAGTCGACTACATGGGAGTTCAGCGACATAGCCATTACGCTAACTGCTGGTCCCAATACTATATATTTTTTTAAGATAAAAGAAATGCTAGAAGCAACAGCCTAGAAGCGTGGGAAACAGCTCTGATGACAGCATAGCTGAGGACAAGAGTGAGCCCAAACCAATCAAATGGAAACTTATCCCTCCTGATTAGGAAAGACACCTGTCACCAGAAGGTCTGTAATCTCTGCAGGAAGATGCCTCGCATAGTTACTTCTTACATTTTCTCTTCTGTGTGTTGCGTGGACAAGAAGCGCTGCTCCTGGGATAGAACTGCTGACACAGAGGGACAGCCTACCCTCCTGGAGGGCAGGGACTTTGCCATCTTACACATTTCAGTTCATAACATGCAAAAGGCACTTGCCATATATTTTTGAATGAAGACACAGATTAATTGCATTTGAAATAATTATCATGTGAAAATGTCAGTATTATAAAGCTGTAGGAGAGGTAGTAAGAGTCCATCAATCCCAGCAAAGCCCAGATAGACTCCGAGCCTCAGGGTTTGAATGAGTTAGCTGAGCATTCATGGCCATCTAGTGGCAGAACATCCATCTACATCATTGGTTTAGTAGATTAGTGGGGTTTTTTTGTGTTTTTTATTTTTACTTGAATTTGCTACAGGGCGAATGCATTCACTAGAAAAAAATGGAGAAAAAGAGAAAATGAAAAAGCAACCCCTAGAACATGGCCACGCCACAATCCCTTCTCCTCCATCTTTCCTCCTTTTGGGTTTTGAGTATGTACATATGCTGGTCATGTTTTTTAAGCTACCAGGTTCAGGACTATGTAGTTAGCTATATGGGATCCAGCCAACTCAACTATCACACCACCAGCTAGTCCAGTTAGTTGTTGTTGTTGTTGTGGTTTTTGTTTTTTAATTTATTGGGACCAGCAGTTGGTGTAATGTCTATGTTGTTGGACTCCCATGCGGTCAACCACGGATCAAGTCCCAGACCCAGTGGCTTAAACTCACGCCAGGCACTGTCTTTGTCTTTTTGGCAAGCGCACACATTCCATAGCAAAAACCTCTCAAAAAAAAAAAAAAAAAAAAAAAAGAATGATTTATTATTATTTTTTTAAATTTGCTATAGGGCATGTGCACTCACCAGAGAGAGATAGATACAGAGGGAGAGAAGGAAAATGAAAAAGCAAGCCACCAAGTCTGGGACTTGAACCACGGTAGGCCATCTGGGAGTCCAGCACCTCAACCACCACACCACTTGCTGGCCCTAGTGGTTTCTTTCTTTCTTTTCTCTTTATTTTTTTTTTTTAACTTTTTGATATTTTCATTACTCAAAAAAGTGTCATTTTAAATTTAGCTTTCTGACTCTGTGCTGGTGCCTTCAAAACTTTCACTACGGAGGCCAGCAGGTGGCTTGGTAGTTAAGGGCGCTGGATTCCCACATGGCCGACTGTGGTTTGAGTCCCAGACCTGGCAGATTGCTTTTTCACTTTCCCTTTCTCTCTCTCTCACTCTGCCCCTCTCTGGTCAGATTAAAATTAGTTAATTAATTAATTAAGTTAAATAAAATAATTATTTAAACAAAAACTTTCACGACAACTCTCTGCTCCTCTACAAGGAAGGCACACTTGATGTGGTCATGGACACATTCGGCGCACATGGAGCCCGTAGCCGTGCTAACGTGCTTCTTCATTTCAGACAGCCTTATAAGAACTTTTGGTCTCCCAGCATGAACCCCTTGGAATCGGCCCGGGCACACGCCCCATGCAGATTTTGGTGCTTTCTCAACCTTCTTGGTCTAAAGGTAAACAGTCCTATTACCAGGGGTTCGGGACAGCTTAGTTTTGTTGGAGTCTGTGTTATAGGAAAGCCTATGCCAACAGGTCAAATGCTGGATCATTGTGAGTACCTCTAGACACTGTACCCAGAAGAGCCCTAGTGGGTATTCTTTAAATCAGCTTTTTTTTTTTTTCTTTTTTTGCTATAGGGCCCACGCGCTTGCCAGAGAGACAGAAAGCAAGAAATCACACCTGAGGGGGGATGGCCACACTGCAATCCCTTCTCCTTCATTCTCCTCTCAGGATTTTGGGCACACACACACACGTGCCCAGTGTGAATTTCAAGCTGCCAGGTCCAGGACTCGAATCATGGTTGACCATATGGGAGTTGGGCACCTTAACCATTGTGCCACCTGTTGACCCCTAAAATCAGCTTTTTTGTAGTTAAACTATAAAATTAAAATTAATCAGTGACAGCAAATATATCATAGGGTAAGAGACAGAAAAAAGTGGGGAAAAAAAGAAAATAAAGAACAAAAAGGAAAAATAAATAAACATATGGTGAGAGAGAAAAAAGAAGAATGGAGAGAGAAGCTAAAAGATGAGACTTGAACTCTTAGGAGGGGTAGAGAGGGACTGGTACCAAGACTGGCACTAAGTGTGAGGAGGAGGGACCACTTTGGGTTCCGTACTTGTCGAAATTGACATCCAGCATGCCTGCCTTCTCCTGGCTGATCCGTAGCAGTGGTGTGTCCAGCCGCCGAATGCAGTCCTTGTCCAGCGTGGCTGTCCACTCTTGGAAGGTTTTCCGAACCAGTTCATCAATGGCCTGCACCATCTGCTGGTAGGTGTGCACGCTCTCCTCTCCAGTCCCAATGTGGGGCAGGAAATGGGCACTGGAAAGGCACTGAGGGGGTAGAAGGATAGATGGGTGGAGCCTGTTGGCCACATTCCTCTAGACAGAAGCTGCACAAGCCATACACACACGCGCACACACATGCAAGTGCACACATGCACATACCCCAACATTCGTACAAGGTTTGCTATGGAGACTGAGTGTTTTTGACACCTCAAAGGAAAGACAGAGTCAAAAAGAAAGGTGAGAGGGACCAGCAGTTAGCATAATGGGTATGTCTCTGTACTCCCATGTAGTCGATCGCGGTCCGAGTCCTGGATCCAGTGGCTTAAACTCACGCTGGCACTTGTGCGTGCGTGCCCAAGATCCCGAGAGGAGAATGGAGGAGAAGGGATTGCGGAGTGGCCATCCCCCCTGGGGGGTGTTTTCTCGCTTTCTGTCTCTCTGTCTCTCTCTGTCTGTCTGGCGAGCGCACACGCCCTACAGCAAAAACCTCTCCAAAGAAAGAAAGAAAGAAAGAAAGAAAGAAAGAAAGAAAGAAAGAAAGAAAGAAAGGTGAGAGGAAGAGACCAAGGCACAATGAGAAAGGGGGTCAGGACAAGGAAAAAGAAATGAAGAGCTTCAGGTCAAGAAAAAAATTGGGAGAAAAAAGTAAATGACAAAAAGTGAAGGTTTAAGAAGTACAATGTGGAAAACCAGTATCAGGCATTCATAACTCCAGTCGTCCACTGATTCTTTTTTCTTCCTTTAGGTTTAATTTTTTGCCATAGGGCACATGCGCTTAACAGAAAGACAGTGAGAAATCACCCCAGAGGGGATGGCCATGCCCATGTACCCTCTCCTCCATGCACAGTATTTTGGACATGCATGAACATATGCCCATCATGATCCTCAAGCTGCTGGATCTGGGACTCAAACTGCAGTCAGCCATGTGGGAGCCCAGCACCTTAACCACTACAACACCTACTGGCCAGGCCCATTGATCCTTAAAAATCCTCCACTTATCTGTAGTCTGCCTTACCCTTTCTCAGAACCCATGGGTGGTAGCAGGTCAGTACCTCATTGACTTACAGTCACAAATTTTTTAAATTATTGGGACCAGCAGTTAGCACAATGGCTATGTCGCTGGATTTCCATGTAGTCGACCACAGTTCACGTCCCGGACCCGGTGGCTTAAAACTCACTCTGGGCACGTGTGCGTGTGTGCCCAAGATCCCGAGAGGAGAATAGAGGAGAAGGGATTGCAGCGTGGCCATCCCCCCGGGGGGGGTGATTTCTCTCTTTCTGTCTCTCTGTCTCTGTCTGTCTGGCGAGCGCACACGCCCTATGGCAAAAACCTCTCCAAAAAAACACATTTTTAAAAATTATTTATTTTATGTTATTTTTTTAAGAATTATTTTAACTTTATTTATTTAGTTTAATTTGACCAAAGACTCAGAGCAAGAGAGAGAGCCAGAGCGAGAGAGAGAGAGAGAGAGAGTGAGAAAGCAAGCCACCAGGTCCAGGACTTGAACTACGGTTGGCCATGTGGGAGTCCAGCACCCTTAACCACCATGCCACCTGCTGGCTATTATTATTGTTATTATTATTCAACTAGAGAGAGACAAGAAGAGAGGGAAAGTGAAAAAGCAAGACACCAGGTCTAGGACTCGATGCAGTTAGCTATGTGGGAGTCTAGTGCCTTAACCACTACACCACCTACTGGTCCCCCACAAAATATTTTTTAAAAATTTATTTTCAGGGACTGCCCTGGAGCTCAGCTGTGGGTTCAAAACTCTCAACAGGGAGCAGTGAGGAGGGAATCCTGCCTGGCATCCTGGGCTCACCTCAGGACATGTGTGCTCACTGGAGAGAAACAGAGAGGGAAAGTGAGAAATCACCCAGCAAGGGGTATGGACACCCACAATCCCTTCTCCATTCTCCTCCTGGGATTTTGGGCATGCACGCACATGCAGCAGGTGTGAGGTGGTCAAGCCACTTGTCCATGACTTGAACTGCAGTCAACCATGAGGGAATACCCATGACACCTGCCTGTCCCATAATTAATGTACTTAAAAGTTCAAGTAAATTTGGAAAAATTCAAGGAAAATATTATTTTCAGGACCAGCAGATGGTGTAATGGTTACATCACTAGACTACCACCTGGTCAATAGCAATTTGAGTCCTGGACCTGGAGGCTTGAAACTCATACCGGGTCATGCGTGCATGCCCAAATCCTGAGAGGAAAATGGAAGAGGAAGGATTGCAACATCCTCCTGGGGATGATTTTTCACTTTCTGTCTCTCTGGCAAGTGCACATGGCTATAGCAAAAATCTCTCCAAAAAAAAAATTATTTTCATCTGTTTCTTTGTGCCTGCTCTTCCAGAGAGACAAGGGCCTCACCTGTCCAGCCCTTGGAACCATGAGGCTGTATTAGTCTTTTGCTGGCCAGACTCCCCAGCACTGGTCCTATGACTCCTCTCCATCTTGATACAAAGTTCCTAAATGACCCATGTGCTAGCAGCCACAGTCACCATCTCCACAAACCCAAACCTAGGGCCTGCCTCACTAAACTGAACCTGCTGTTCTTGTCCAATTTAGTCGCTGGTCATGCAAACTCCATAGGGAAACTCTCTGCACCAGTCTGCCATCCTTCCCAGCCTGCCTGGGGCACAGCCTGCAAACCCTGCCGGCTGGCTGAGGGCAGACTTCGGAAAAGGCCAGGACTTACGTTCATGACTCTGTCGATGCGCCGCCGCAGGATCCGCACCCAGTGCGCCTGTCCGGAATAGTGGGCCATGTAGGGCGCCAGGTACGGCCATTTCTTGTTCAGTTCACGGTTCACGAGGGCCAGTTCACTATTGAACAGCATGTAGAGATCCACCGCCTTCTTATCGTACGTTCGCTTGATGGCCTAAGGCAGGAGATGGCATGTGCGCGGGGGCAGGTCCCCGAGTTGCACTTAGCATGGACACCAGGGAGACAGAGGGAAGCAGAGAGGCACTGGAGATTCAGGACATGGGAAAGGAACAGATGGAGGTAGGACGATGTCTGATCGGCCCTAAAGGGAAGAGCGAGAGACCGGGCAGGGCACGGGGCGGACTTACTTCGCGGGTGGCGAGCCTGTGGAAGGTGTCCAGCAGCAGCACCCCATGCTCCACATCGCGGACTAGCTCAAAGGCCGAAGTGATCAGGTTCTGGGTCATCACCTCCAGGTCCTTGATTCCAGCACGGAATCTGCCCCGGCAAAGAATATTGACATGTGGAGGCCCTCACCAGCCCCCCGAGGACACCCCCTCAGCGAGACCTGCATAAGCTGTTGTGTACTAAGGGCTTCCTGCGTGTCAGGTGCTTTACATCATCCTCAAAGCAACGCTATCAGATAGATTCTATTGCTAGCCTTGTTTTATAGATGCGAAGGGAGGCACCAATGAGTGGGGTAACTAACGTGCCTGAGTCACACATCTGGTACACAGCACAACCAAGACTTCAGTCCTGAAAGGCCAACTTCAGGACCCTGAACCTCACCAGTGACCTCCCTCCCTTACACTGTCCTGTTCTCCCCATCCCTGATCTGTCCTTCCTTCCACCATGCCCTCCATACATCCCACCACTCCTTCCATTCCTATTTTTCAAAGTTTATTTATTTCTTCCATAACAGTGAGAGAAATGGGGGGGAGAGAGATACAGAGACATAGGCACCCCAACAGGGTCCTCACTCCACCTCAGCCATCCTGGATCTTGGACAACACACGTAGACCGGCTGTGCACAGAGAGGTCCCAGGATGCAAACCCAGGACCTTCCTATATGGGTCTAGGACCCATATAGAGTGGCATGTGCTCCTGCCATGCCACCACAGGGCCCCACTCCTCCCATTCTTCTCGCCCCTGAGCTCCCTTCCCCGCCAGCCCGGGCATCGGCTGAGTCACTCACTTATTGTAGTCTTCGTGCCAAGAGGTGTTCTTGACGTCCAGGATGCCCCCGCGGACAGCTCGCAGCGTGTGCAGGTTTTTATGAAAGATGTCCTCGATCTCCAGCAAGTTTCGTGTTATCTGTGGCCCCTGAGCACCAAAGAAGCAAGGAAGGGGACCTTGCGTGCCGTCTTCCCAGCGGGCGAAGTGGTGCTGACAGTCGCATACCTAAAAAGAAGCCAGCATGAGGGTCTGCTGTCCTTTCTGCATGTGTACGTATGTCCTGAGCTCTTTAACTTCAAATGTCTAAAAACGAGGGCGGGCCGACCAGATCCAGGGACTGCAGGGGTGAACTCTGCTGCAGAACGAGGTATGTGATAGCAGGGTAGTGACGACGCAAAGCCAAGAACAGCATGGTTCTAGGTTTTGCCTCTTAATAAGCGTGTCCGCCCCATCTGCCCTGGGTCCTGGAGGAGAACATTCTGGATGGCCTGCTGTTGGCTTTTGATTCTCCCCACCTCAATAAGGTCCTTGCAGCGTTGCACAAAGGCATCAACCTGAGCAAATATGCTGGTCTGGTCCAGGACCCAGCCCCGACTGGAGAACCTGTGTTAGGAGAGAAGTGACCTGAATAAAAAAGCGGGAACACTAGGGATCAACTTGCTTGTTGGGGTCTGGTTTCCCAAGGCTCTCTCTGACCCTAAGGCTCATGGTCTAGCACTTTTCCTGAGTCCTGAGGTAAGAGATTCAAAGTGAGAGGAACAAGGTGAGACATAGCATCTAAGTTCTAGGAGAAGGTTCATGTGCAGTGGAATTTTAGACTATGGAGCCAAGATAGGAGGAAATGGCCAGGCAGGCTCCTAAAATCAGGGAGGAGAGATCACTAGAATGAGGAGAACCTGGAGCTGGGAGCTAGAGTATCTGTATCCAGACACAAAACTTGGCCAGATATACAAACTCCCAGGTCTAGAAAAATACGATCCATATGCCCTGGCTGGCTCCGTGTCCTGGCGGTTAAGGCAGTAGGATTCCACCTGGCCAACTGTGAGGCTCAAGTCCCAGACCCAGTGGTTTGAGAAACATGCTGGGCATGTGTGCACATGTGGTGGAAAATCTCAGAAGGAGCAAGAGGTGGAGGAGAAGGGATTGCAACACAACCATTCCCCATAGAGGGTGCTTTCTCCTCTTCCTCTCTGTCTTTCTCTGATGAGTACATGCACCCTCTAGCAAACACACACACACACACACACACACACACACACACACACACACCATAGGCTAAAATCACACAGAATCTGCCCACTACAGGGTAATACATGGGATGTGAGGGAAGCGTATCATACTGGGTATGCATGTGCACAGCTCGAAGGTAGTGATCTTTCCAAGCATGACAGCAGGAAATGCAGCCTTGCAGATCCTCCTTGCTGGAAGTGACATATCCCTCAAAGATCCGGTCCAGGGAGATGGCGTTACAGCACAAGCGGATGATCTCATTGCTCATCTGCAGAGGAGCCCCGGCAGCTTCAGTTCCCAGCCTATGCACCTACTTCCTTCTCTGAACCTGACCATGTCTCAGATCTGTCTCCTGCTCCTTCACTTGACCCCTGAGATCATCTCGCTTGGGTCCTCCAGCACTGCTTGGGCTGGTACCTCTGCGTTCCACGTTCCCTCCTTGCCCTGGGTGACTCTTACTCTGCCTGAGCCCAGCTCTTGCTTCACTGTCCAGCAAGCTCTCAGCTTAGCCTCCCCTCTCCCTCTCGTTGCCTCTGTTCCTGGATGAAATGCACCAGGTTCCACTCAAGAGCTGGTGTTCCTTCCTAAGTCTACCCCTCTCCCATGGTGATCTGCAGTTTGGGAAATGAGGACGAGAAGGTCTCCTACACAACCCAGCCTGGGAATCTGTCCCTCCTGCCTCCCTCGCCATGCCCCATCAATTCCTCTTCTCAAAAGCCCTCTTCCTGCCTAAGCTACTTACATCTGGGGGAAAAAAATCCAGCCCAGCCCTAGCTCTGAGTACCACTAAGGCCGATGGTGCAGGAGAAGCCTTTAGTCTCTGACCTGAAGGGCAGTCCTCACTACTTCCTCACACACAGATCTGCCACGTGAACGCTATCTTCTACAGAAAACCCAAGCTTTATCAAGGCAACCACCCTCACAATCCTCCCATCGCCCTCACATACACTTACCTTCCTGAAGAGCGAGGTCAGTCTCTCCCGAGTGTTGTAGTGGGGAGAGTTGACCCAGATGATGCGGATGAGACTGATTAATTTAGGGAGCTTACTAGAGATGTCCTTAGGCCTCATGAAAGCCAACTCCTGGTACGGTTCCTTCAGGATTGATAAAAAGGTCAGGTTTGACTGTGCTTGACGAGAGCCATCCTGGCAGGAAAGAGAAACCGGGAGATTTATCCACTGGAAAGAAATGATTCAAGCAAGGGCCTTTTGCCCTCTCAAACCTCATCCTGTCTTGCCTTGCTGATGAACCCCACATAATAATGATCATGCAGGTCTCTAAGCCCTCTGGGAGGAGAGTCTGCACATACCAACTTTTATTCCCTTACTACTTTCTTTTCTTCTAGTTGGTAGAAAGTGCATGCACTCACCAGAGAAAGACAGAGGAGAAGAGGGGAAACACCTCATGCTGCAATCCTTTCTCCTGTATTTCTCTGTCCTGTCAAGTTTTGGGACATGCACCCACATGTGCCCATTTTTCAAGCCGCTGGGGCTGGGATTTGAACCGAACTTCAGTGAACCATGTGGGATCTGGCTCCCTTAACCACTAGACCACAGGGCCAGCCCTCCTCTGCTACAGTCTAGAAAGTGTTTTAACGTCTTTTCTCACGTATGAGTCCCAGTCAAGACTGGGGATTCCTCAAGCTCAGTTTTGTGTCAGTTCTTCTGTTTTCTCCTGCCAAGTTCAGAACTCTGTACCAAGAGGACACTCGAGAGCTATTGATCAACTGACTGGACACCATTTCCCTTTGTCCCCAGAGTTGTCATCCAGTCTCCTTCACTGCCCTGTTCACAACCAGGGCTGTAGATTTCTCCAGCTAGTTATGGCTCTGCTCTCTTTCTCTCTCTCTCTTTTCCCCCAGAATTATTTAATTTTATTTCTTTATTTATTTTTAATTTGACCAGAAAGAGACAGACATGTGGGAGGGTGGGTGGGAGGGTGAAAAAGCAAGCCACTAGGTTCGGGATTTGAACCACAGTCGGCCATGTGGAAATCCAGGGCCTTAACCACCATACCACCTGTTGGCCCCATAGCTCAGTTCTCTTAACACATAGCTGAAAGTTTCACCCAGGAAGAGAAGTCTTCTGTATCTATATCCTAGAGATCACTCTCATCTCGTGTGTGATCCAGCACCAACATAATCAGCTTATATCAAATTTACTCTGTGAATGTGTTTATCTCGTAACCCTCTTGACTGAACCACGTGGCTCATCTTTGGTTCCACGCCAGCCAGTAATCCTGTTTGTGCAAGTCTTACTTTCTCAGCTGAATTACAGGGGTTGAGATCCCTAGAAAGGTCCTCAACATATACTGCTGATGAACTAGATGTCTCCCACCCTAACTATAGCTCTTGGGCACCCTGCGTTCTACTTCTGTACTCTCCCACAAGTTCAAGGCCAGACGCTGGGGGGTCAGTTATGCTGTCAGCGAGTTCGCCGGCCCCCTTCTTAGCCCGTTTCATCCTGACCATCGCCCGCTCCTTGCTGAGCCTTCCTCCTTTGATCCACTCACAAACCTGGATCTGCTGGGCCAGTTTCAAAAAGGGTGCCAAGTAGGATGACTTGGCAAGGCGCAGGATGGACTCGATATGCTTCACTCCCTGCTTCACCAGCTGTTTGCTGATGCCAGACAAGTCCATGCATCGGTTGCGCCAGAACTCGATCTCCTCCAGAGGACCTAAATTCTCTCCTGTCTCCACAGTCTCCTGCGCGCTGAGCACCTCCTTTATCTGCCGGGTCCAGTGGATCATGGAGGCTGCAGGACAGGGTACACAAGGCAGAGTATGGAATCTCCTTCAGGGCCAGTAGACGGCATGGAGCTTAATGCAGCTGGGTCCCACGTGGCTGGCTGTGCAGTTTGAGTCCCAGACCTGGCGGCTTGAAAATCATGCTGGGCCCCTATGCATGCATGCCCAGAATCCCAGGAAGAGAATGGAGGAGAAGGAATTGCGGCATGGCCATCCCCACCCCCTGAAGGGGGGATGATTTCTCACTTCCTCTCTCTCTCCCTTTCTCTCTCCAGCAAGCACATGCATCCTGTAGCAAATGAAACAAAACAAAACAATCTCTTGCATTTATTTCCCCCGCTCTCCCCACACAGCCCTCCTCACCCGACTGACTCCCCATAGTCAGTGTCCCGGCTGCTCCTCCTCCTCGCTGCCGCTGGAATCCCCACCAGACACAGCAGTTCGGGCTGACCACTCACTCTCTAGTCGCTGCACCAGCTCTTTGTCCTTTACCACCACCTCGGGCTTCATGTTCACGGCCTCTGCGGGGATGTAGAGGACGGTGTGCCCCTCCAGCTTGTACCGCGTGTCTAAGGAAGGGGCAGGGTGGAAATTCAGAGAGGGATGAATGTTCGCCATCCTGAAATCAATCGTGGTGATGATGGGGGGAAGTACATGCATTTTAGGAGAACAGGCAGGAGAAACTATGACTCATTACTTCCTTGATATTAAGAGAAGAACTGACAGAAGCAAGAGGGAAACCTCCTGAAATATAACAAGAAAATGTCATAGAGTAAGGGCAAAGATCTGAACCATGCCCTCGACACTCGCCACCACAAGACCAGCAAGGCCCCCAACACCACCTACATTTCCCCCTGATCCCTCATGGACTCTTAGAAAATTTCTATTCTGGGGCCAGACATTGGTGCAGCATTAAAATGTGATGCTCAGGACCAGCAGTTAACATAATGGCTATGTCGTTGGACTCCCTTGTAGTCGACCACGGTTCCAGTCCCAGACCCAGTGACTTAAACTCACACCGGGCGCATGTGTGTGCGTGCCCAAGATCCCAAGAGGAGAATGGAGGAGAAGGGATTGCAGTGTGGCCATCCACCCCGGGGGATGATTTCTTGCTTTCTATCTCTCTGTCTCTCTCTGTCTTCCTGGCGAGCACACACGCCCTATAGCAAAAACCTCTCCAACAACAACAACAAAAATGTGATGTTCTGCAAGGCTGACCCACATGGGAAGGCTCTGGGTTCGCATCTAGAGATGCCTAGAGTGCGGAGGGCATTCACGGGCCCATGATGGGGTGTGGCTGAGGCTGGGAGGTGTGGATCATGGCATCAAGATCTTGTTGGAAGGACTAGCAGATGTTGTAGTGGTTATGTCACTGGACTCCCATATCGTCAACCACGGTTTGAGGCCCAGACCCAGTGGACTAAAACTCACTCCGAGCACGTGTACATGCATGTCCAAGATCCTGAGGAGAGTGGAAGAGAAGGAATTGTGGTGTGGCCATTACCCTGGGGGGTGATTTCTCACCTTGTCTCTCTATCTCTGTCTTTCCAGTGAGCTCACGTACCCTATAGCAAAAGTCTCTAAAAACAAACAAACAAAAAAAGACCCTGTTGGGAGTACTGTCTCTCTCTGTCTCTGCTTTCTGTCTCTCTTGCTCATGGAGGAAAAAACAAATAAGCCTTTTAATAATTTTATTTTAATTTTTTCCAGGGTTACATGTTCACCAGAGAGAGACAGAGAAGGGGAGAGGGGAGTGAGAAAGCACCACATGAGGGATGGTTATGCTGCAATCCCTTCTCCTCCATCTCTCTCTTAGGCTGCCAGGTCCAGGACTTAAACCACATAGTCAGTCATGTGGCATCCAGTCACCTTCAACACCACACCACCAGCTGACCCCTAAAAAAGATTTTTAAGAGAGAAGTTTCCTGGGGGCCAGCAGGTGACACAATGGTTAAGTTACTGTACTCCCACATGGCTGATTGCAGCTTGGGTCCCAGAGCTGGCAGCTTGTCGCCTCAGCTCCTCTCTCTCTCTGTCCATCTCTGGTGAGCACACGTACCCTATAGTAAATTTAAAAAATAATAATAAATAAGGATCAGCAAATGACATGATGGTTATATCACTGGACTCTCACTGAGTCAATCACTACTCAAGTACCAGACCCAGAGGCTTCAAGCTCATGCCAGGTGTGTGTGCCTGCGTGCCCAAAATCCCAAGAGGAGAATGGAGGAGAAGGGATTGCAGCATGTCCTTCCCCGCCCCCCAGGGGTTGATTTTTCACTTTCTGTTTCTTTGTCTCTCTAGCAAGCACACAGGCCTTATAGCAAAATTCTCTCTAAAATAATAATAATAATTAATAAAATTAAATAATTCTGAAAAGGAAAAGAAAGAAATTTCCTGAGCCAGCAGATGGCATAGTGGTTGAGGCACTAGACTCCCATATGGCTGACTGCAGTTCGAGTACCAGACATGGCGGCCTGAAAATCATGCCAGGCACGTGTGTGTACGTGTCCAAAATCTCAAGAGGAGAAGGGATTGCAGTGTGGTCATCCCCCATGGTATGGATGATTTCTGACTTTCCCTCTCACTATGTCTGTCTCTCTCCTGTAAGTTGCATATGCCTTATTGTTTAAAAAAAAAAAAAAAAAAAAAAAAAAAAAGGAAAGAAAAAGAAAAATTGTTTTCTATTCTAAGTTTGAGCAGATACAGCCCACCAGTTCTACAGCAGAAAGGTGTACCTGGTTTAGAAGACAGGTGCGATACCCAATTTTACTCATTCAACACATACCGGTACCTGTTCTGTGTCACACAACGGGGGCATTCAGGAGAACCCTGCACCTGCCTCACCAGGCCAGAGGAGCACGAAGGGGAAACTAGCCACTTCAGCCTCCCACTTACCTGTCAGGCAGGCCAGGAACCTGTGTAGATGAGAAGCAAAATGATTGCGAATGCTCTCAGGCCAGGTTGAATTTGAAAAGATTTGAGGGGCAAAGACACCGGTGAGTAGCCGAAGCAGGGCTGGGATGTAGGGACCCCGCACAGTCCCGAACTGCACAGTCGCCTCAAAGTTCTCTGGAGTGATGGGAACTGGTGCTTGACGAATGAAGTAGACAATCTGATTCTGGGTCTGCAGGAAAGACAATGGATCAGAGTTCAACCTCTGGGCCCAGCCATGACACGCAACGGAGTCATGAAAGCCTCGCTCTTTGCCATAGTCCCTTATGTTCCCTGATCCTTCTCTAGATGTTCCTTTCAGAAATGTAACAGATTCTATACCTGGAGATGTGGAGAGGAAAAATAGAATGTGACCTGAGGGCAAGATCTGTGTGTTTCATCCAACTTGACTCCACCACTTAGTACAACGCCTGACACACACAGTTCATGCTCAGCAATTGTTGGTGGAGGGATGGATGGATGAATGGGAAGATGGAAAATAAAAGATGGAATGGGTGAAGCATTTCGGCCGTAGAAAAGCAGGAGGAGGAAAGATTGGAGTATGAGACAACTGTCTAGGGTTTCCCATTTCTGTTGTGTATACTTTGTCCCCAATTTTTCATTTATACTTCAATTTTGTTTATGGAGTTTTTGTTGTTTACATTCAGAAATGCTTAACTTTCATGTAGTTAAGTCTAAAATTCTTTTTTTATTTTAGAGGTTTTCGCTATAAGGCACATGCGCTCGCCAGACAGACAGAGAGAGACAGAGAGACAGAAAGCGAGAAATCACCCCCCAGGGGGGATGGCCACGCCGCAATCCCTTCTCCTCCGTTCTCCTCTTGGGATCTTGGGCACGCACGCACACATGCCCGGTGTGTTTTAAGCCACCGGGTCCGGGACGTGAACCGCGGTCGACTACGTGGGAGTCCAGCGACATAGCCATTACGCTAACTGCTGGTCCCATGTCTACAATTCTTTAGAGTTCTGACAGGGCCAGTTGGTCATGTGGTGGTTAAGGTAGCTGGATCCCACAGGGCTGACTTTATGTTCGAGTCCTGGACCCTGACTTGAAAAACATACTGGGCACATTTGTGCATACCCAAAATCCTGAGAGGAGAATAGAGGAGAAGGGATTGTGTATGATCTCTCACTTTCCTTCTCTCTCTCTCTCTCTCTCTCTCTCTGTCTCTCTCTTTCTCTGGCAAGCGCACATGCCTATAGCAAAAGTTCTGACAGCTACATATTTAGAAAGGGCATTGCCAGGACCAGCAGGTGGCATGGTGATTAAGGTACTGGTCTCCCACATGACTGACCACAATATGAGTCCCAGACCCGGCAGCTTGGAAATCACACTGGGTGCATGTGCATGGAAGCCCAAAATCCCGAGAGGAGGAGAGGGGACTATAGCATGACCACCCTCCCCCAAGGAGTTATTTCTCACTTTCTCTCTCACTCTCATTTCTCTCCAGCGAACACAAGTACATGTGCCCTATGGCAAAAAAAATAAATAAATAAACAAATTAGTCTTTTTTTAATACATTCAATCACTGTATATCATTACAAAAAAACTAACTAAATAAATGAGTCTTTATTTAATGCATTTCATCACTGTATATCATTACAGCATGCAAAATGAATTTCCCCAGCATGACTCCACTGTATATTAGTCCAGTTAAAAGATATTATCATACATCGGGACTAATAGTTGATGTAATAGCTATGTTGTTGGACTTCCATGTAGTCGACCGCGGTTCGAGTCCTGAACCTGGTGGCTGAAACTCACTGGTGTGTGTGCGTGCATGCCCAAGATCCCAAGAGGAGAATGGAGGAGAAGGGATTGCTTTGTGGCCATCCCCCCAGGGGGTGATTTCTCACTTTCTGTCTCTCTCTGTCTTTCTGGCGAGCACACACGCCCTATAGCAAAAACCTCTCAAAAAAAAAAAACAAAGATATTATCCTACATGTTAATCATCAGTAGATAATATTCTATTTTTGTGTCCCTTAAATGTTTTGCTTCCTTCTTTTTCCCCTTGATTCCCTTTCTCTCACCCTGCCCCATTTCTCACCCTCCCCCTATACTGTTTCTAGTCTCCACAGTGGCTCTCCATGCCTTTTATACCTTCCAACCTTTTAGTGTCTGCCAGAGCGCAGACATTTGGTATATATTGAGTGGGGACATCCAATGCCCTCTTTCATAGTTTGGCTTGCTTTGCTTAGCAGTAAATCTTCCATATTCATCCACTTTCTATCAAATGCCAAGGCCTCATTTTTTTTTTATGGCTGAGTAGTATTCCATAGTGTATATGTGCCACAGTTTTTCAATCCATACATTTGGTTTGTAAATATTTTGGCTGGTTCCATGTCTTATAAATTGTGAATAATGCAACAATAAACATAAATGTGGAAGTACTTTTCTGACTGTTTTCCTGTCCTTTGAGTAGATACCCAGGAGTAGAATTGTTGGATCATATGGTAGTTTTATTTGTAGGGTTTTTTTTTCTTTTTTTAAGAATTATTTTATTGGCGCCACGCAGCCGCAGGGGCCGGCCGCTGCCGCTGCAGCCTCCCGCGGCGCGACCCGAACCTTCTTTCCCAACAGAGGTCCCAAAATGAAAAGCAGACCTATTTGGAAGAAATGCATTTAGAAGACACCACCAGATTCTGTCCACAGGAAGAAAGAGAAAGTGAGCAAACATCTTTCAGCGACTAAAATCCCGTAAATGGGAACGCATCTGGTGAAGATTTCTGTGGTCCTTGGGGCTGGTGGTGACATCAAATCTTTCCCATTTCCAGGTCCAGTGGATCAGAATACAGGGAAAAAACTAATGAGAATCCTTCAATGGATCCTTCACCCACCAAACAAGATTTCTTCAGAAACCGACTTGCTCTTGCAAATGACTTTGACCAAGGAACAGCCGTGTAAAACAAACTTAAAGTTGTATTGTCAAGTGGTAAGAAGAGGATAAAAAGCTTATATATATCTGTTTAGGAATACGCGCGCGCGCACATACACACACACACACACACACACACGTGTATAAATCCCTGAGGAGAACTAATATAAATACTTACATATGAAACTAAGTCAATGTACAAGACATTGAAGAGATGAAGATTAGTTTATGTTTAAGACCTTGCCTTTTGGGAACCAGCAGTTAGCGTAATGGCTATGTCGCTGGACTCCCACGTAGTCGACCGCGGTTCGTGTCCCTGACCTGGTGGCTTAAAACTCACGCCAGGTGCGTGTGCGTGCGTGCCCAAGATCCCGAGAGGAGAATGGAGGAGAAGGGGTTGCGGTGTGACGATCCCCCCTGGGGGGTGATTTCTCGCTTTCTGTCTCTATGTCTCTCTCTGTCAGTCTGGCGAGCGCATGAGCCCTATAGTGAAAACCTCTCCAAAAAAAAAAAAAAAAAAAAAGACCTTGCCTTTTTGAACCTCAATACTGGAAAAAGGGAAATGAAGACTTTTCACACCATTACATAAAAACACTATACATTTGAAGGAAAATAAACATTTGTAAGAACAAAACAAAAAACAAAAAAACAAAAAACAAAAAAAAAGAATTATTTTATTGGGGCCGGCAGGTGGCATGGTGGTTAAAGGAGCTAGACTCCCACATGGCCGACCACAGTTTGAGTTCCAGATTTGGCAGCTTGCTTTTTCACTTTCTCTTTCTCTCTCTCTGGTCAAATTGAAGAACAATAATAATAAGTAAATAAAATACTTCTTTTTTTAAAAAAAGAATTTATTGGGACCAACAGTTGGCACAATGGGTATGTCACTGGATCCCATGTAGTTGACTGAGGTTCAAGTCCCGGACCTGGTGGCTTAAACTCACACCGAGCATGTGTGCGTGCGTGCCCAAGATCCCAAGAAGAGAATGGAGGAGAAGGGATTGTGGTGTGGCCATCCCCCCTGGGGGGTGATTTCTCGCTTTCTGTCTCTCTGTCTCTCTCTGTCTTTCTGGCGAGTGCACGCGCCCTATAGCAAAAACCTCTCCAAAAAAAAAAAAAAAAAAGAATTTCTTTAACTTTATTTATTTATTTATTTTAATTTGATCAGAGAAGGACAGAGAGAGAGAGGGAAAGTGAGAAAGCAAACCGTCAGGTTCAGGACCCAGACCAGGGTCAGTCATGTGGGAGTCCAGTGCCCTTAACCACCATACCACCTGTTGGCCCCCCATTTTTTACTTTTTTAACCTTAGCCATGCTGACTAGAGTTAGGCAGTATCTCATTGTGGTTGTGATCAGCATCTCCCTTATGATGAAGGATTATAAGCATTTTTTCATATGCTTTTTGGCCATTTGCATGTCTGCTTTGGAGAGTTATTTGTTCAGCTCATTTGCCCATCTTTTAATTTTTTTTTTTTTTTTTCAGTTAAGCCACTTGAGTTCCCTCTGTATTCTGGATATTGGTCCCTTATCTAACTCCAATTCTGAGTGTGGTCGATTCACTCTAATTGTTTCTTTTGCTGTGCAGAAGTTTTTAAATCCAATGTAGTCCCAATTGCCTATTTTGGGGATTATTGCCTATGATTGGGAAGTCTTATTTAAGAAGTCTTTGCCTACTCCAATGTCTCCAAGAGTTTCCCCTGTGTTATCCACCAGTAGTTTTACAGTTTGAGGTCTTAGGTTTAGATCTTTGATCCACTTGGAGTTGATTTTTACTAATGGTGAGAGACAGGGACCCAGTTTCATTCTGCAGGTGGATAAACCAGTTTTTCCAGTGCCATTTGCTAAAGAGATTTCTTTTTTTCTTTTTCCCACAGGATTGTCTGGTGTCCTTTGTCAGAAATCAGTTGACTATACACTTTGGAGTTTATATCTGGGGTCTCTATTCTGTTCCATTGGTCTACCTTCCTGTTTTTGTGCCAGTACCATGCTGTTTTGATTATCACAGCTTTATAATATGTTTTGTAGTCAGGGAGTGAGATGCCTCTTACTCCACTCTTCTTGTGCAGGATTGCTTTGGTGACATGGAGTCTTTCATGATTCCAAAACAAATTCTTTTTTTTTTTTTTTTTTTTTTTTTTTTTGAGGTGTTTTTGCTATAGGGCACATGTGCTTGCCAGAAAGACAGAGAGAGACAGAGAGACAGAAAGGGAGAAATCACCCCCCAGGGAGGATGGCCACGCCACAGCCCCTTCTCCTCCATTCTCCTCTCGGGATCTTGGGCACACACGCACACATGCCCGGTATGAGTTTAAGCCACTGAGTCCAGAACTCAAACCATGGTCAACTATATGGGAGTCCAGCGACATACCCATTATGCCAACTGCTGGTCCCTGATTCCAAAACAAATTCTATGGCTGTTTTTTCTAAATCTGTGAAGAATATCTCTGGTAGTTTGATTGGGATTGTATTAAATATCTATATTAATTTGGGACCGGCAGTTAGCGTAATGGCTATGTCCCTGGACTCTCATGTAGTCGACCACAGTTTGAGTCCCAGACCCGGTGGCTTAAACTCACGCCGGGCGCGTGTGTGTGAGTGCCCAAGATCCCGAGAGGAGAATGGAGGAGAAGGGATTGCGGCATGACCATCCCCCCGGGGGGTGATTTCTCGCTTTCTGTCTCTATGTCTCTCTCTGTCTGTCTGGCGAGCACACGCGCCCTATAGCAAAAACCTCTCCAAAAAAAGAAAAAAAAAATCTATATTAATTTCGGTAGAATTGACATTTTGGTTATATTAATTCTTCCAATCCAGGAAACATGGGGTATCTTTCCACTTTCTTGTGTCATTTTGTTTTTGTTTTTGTTTTTCATATGAGTAAATTTTATACACACACACACACACACACACACACACACGAAAGGCATTTCCACCATCACATCACATTGATCTTTTTTTTTTTTTTTCAGTGTTTGTGTAACAATTCTGCTTTTTGTTAACTCATCAAAGAGATCATGTGCTCTCTGGAGCGAGAGAGAGAAAGAGAAAGAGTGAGAAAGCTTTTCCCAAGGGCTGGCCACACTACAACCCCTTCTCCATTCTCCTCTCAGGATTTTGGGCACACACATATGTGCCTGGTGTGTGTTTCAATCCGCTGGGTCCAGAACTTGAGCCACACAGCCAGCTATGTACGATATACCTGCCTTCACCACCATACCACCAGTTTGCCCTTATAACTATTCTTTATAATTTGTTTAATTTTAAAAATTTAAAATAAATGCTGCCAGCAGGTATTATAGTAGTTAAAATGTTGGATTCCCACATGGCCAACTGCAATTCAAACCCTAGACCAGGTGGCTTGAAAATCAAGCCAGGCTGGGCCAGCAGGTGGCACAGTGGTTAAAGATGTTGGACTCCCACATGGCAGACCACAGTTTAAGTCCTGGACTTAGTGGCTTGCTTTCTCACTTTCTCTCTTTCTCTCTCTCTCTCTCTCTCTCACTTGCTCTGTCTCTCTCTGGTCAACTTAAAATAAATAGATACATAAATAAATCAAGTTAAGTAAAATAATTCTAAAATAAATAAATAAGAAAGAAAGAAAGAAAGGAAGAAAGAAAGAAAGAAAATCAAACCAGGCATGGGTGCATGTGTGCCCAAAGCCCCAAGCGGAGAATGGAAGAGAAGGGATTACAACATGGCCATCCCCCTCAAGGGGGGAGGGGTGATTTTTCACTTTCCCTCTCTCTGCCTCTGTCTCTCTAGAGAACGCAAGTGTCCAATGTCAAAAACAAACAACAAAAAAATGGAAATAAAGTACAAAAGAAAATTTAGTCTGTCTGTCTTTCTTTCTTCTTTCTCTCTCTCTCTCTTTCTTTCTTTCTTTCTTTCTTTCTTTCTTTCTTTCTTTCTTTCTTTCTTTCTTTTTCTTTCTTTCTTTTACTTGCCAGAGGACATGTGAACTCTCCAGAGACAGAAAGGAAAAATGAGAAGCGCTCCCACCATGGGGGATAAGAAGTTAATTACTCATTTTTCCACTACCCAGAAATAAATCTTGGCATAGTGTGTCCATTTTTAAAAAAGATTAACAACTGTTATTTTTACTAAGATTATATATGTTGGGACCAAAGCACTGGACTCTCCCACATGGCTGACCATGGCTTGTGTCCCGGACCTGGCAGCTTGCTTTCTCAATTTCCCTCTCTCTCTGTGTCTCTCTTTGGTCAAATTAAAATAAATGAATGAATAAGTAAAATTAAGTAAATAATTCTTTTTTTCAAAAAAATAGATGATATATGTTAACTATACATAACTAAATCAATGCAGAAAAATACAAAAATAAAAGCAAAAGATGCCATTTAAAATTCCACACTCAGAAATTAATATTGTTCACATTAGGGAAAACATTCCATTTTTCCATAGATACATACATATAAAAAAATTAAATGATTCTTTTAAAATAAAATCGTACTATTTTTATTAAAAATATTAAATGTAAGGACCAGCAGATGGAGTAATGGTTATGTTGCTGGACTCCCACATAGTTGACTTTGGTTTGAGCTCTGGACCTGGCAGCTTAAAACTCATGCTGGGCACATGTATGTATGTGCCCAAAATCCCAATAGAAGAATGGAGGAGAGGGGATTCTGGCGTGACCATCCCCCCTGGAGGTGACTTCTCACTTTCTCTCTGTCTCTTTCTGTCTCTCCGGCAAGTGCACGCATCCTACAGCAAAAATCTCTCAAAAGAGAGAGAGAGAGAGCTGGATCCCACATGACCAATCAATCAAGTGATTCAAATCCCAAGAACCAGTGGCTTGAAAAATATGCCAGGCACACACATGTGTATGCCTGCCCAAACACGGGGTGGAGAAGGGATTGTGGCACAACTACGCCCCATTGCAGGAGTGTTTTATCACCCATCACCTGTCCCTCTCCAGAGAGCACACTCACCCTCTAATGAACTTAAAAAAAAAAAAGTATTAAATTAATTTTATGGGCAAGTAGGTACCGTGGTGTTAAGGTGCTGGATTCCCACATGGATGACTACGGTTTGAGTCCCAGACCTAATGGTTTGCTTTCTCACTTTCTTTCTTTCTCTCTCTCTCTCTCTGGTGAGCATACATGCCCTATAGAAAATTATGAAATCAAAGTAATAAATAAAATGAAATAAATAATTTTTTAAATTTTTTTAATTTTAAATTTAATTTTACTTGAATTTAATAGAATAAAAAGAAATTGAAGTGATTATAAAAGAAGTGTTGACCTTCAAATAAATGTTTCTTTAGACAGGTTTCTTTTTATTTATTTTATTTTTTTTTTTTTGAGAGGTTTTTGCTATAGGACGTGTGCACTCACCAGAAAGACAGAGAGAGACAGAGAGACAGAAAGCGAGAAATCACCTCCCTCTCCCCGCAGGGGAATGGCCATGCCATGATCCCGTTACCTCTATTCTCCTCTTGGGATTTGGGGCACATATGCATATGCACCTGGTGTGAATTTTAAGCTGCCAGGTCCGGACTCAGACTGCACTCGATTATGTGGGAATCCAGCGACATAACCATTATGCCATCTGCTGGTTCCCCCTATGTTTTATTTTGAAAAATAATTCCAAACCATAGAAAAGTCACAGGAAAATTATAATGCACAACAACACACCTTCATCTAGATTCGTTAATTATTAACACTTTGCCATATTTGCTCTCTCTCCCACGCTCCCCTCTTGGCTGAGCCATTTGACAGTTAACTACAGACGTCGTGATATTACACCCTTAGATACTTCTGCATATATCTCGTAAAAGCAAGGATATTCTCCATACCACCCAACATTGTAATTATTATGCTCAGAAAAATCAACATTATACAATACTGTATATAATACACAGGCTGTATTCCATTTTTTCCAGTAGTATGAATAATATCATTTATAGTTGTTTTCCTCCCCATCAGAATACAAACTGTGATCTGTGCTCGCTTTGGCAGCACATAAGCTAAAAATTAGAACAATACAGAGAAGATTAGCGTGGCCTCTGCGCAAGGATGACATGCAAATTTGTGAAATGATCCTTTTTTTTTTTTTTTTTTTTTGGAAAATATATTCAAAGTGTTAAGTGAAAAACAGGTTCAACCAAGAATACTATACCTGACAAGATTATCCTTCATGTGGGAAGAAAAGATAAAAACATTCTCAAATAAAGAAAACCTGAAAAAATTTACCAACTCCAGGCCAATTCTTCAAGAAGTTCCAAAAGGAGTACTTTACCAGGAAAACTACAGACACAAGAAATAAGAGAACAAAAGGCAACCAAGAAAATGACCAACTTAATGCTAGGGACAAGAAATATCAATAACGACACTGAATGTTAACTTCTAGGATTTAAACGAAACGATCAGACCACAGTAACACTGAAAATTCAACAGAAGAGAGGTTAATTATATAAGACTGAACTGGTGAAATACAATTTTATGACTTTTGGGTAGGTTACTGATTTTTTTTTTTTACTATGCTTTGCTTTCCCAATTTAAGGATTTTGCTTTCTTTTGAGCTGTTGATAGATTCAGTAATTTGTTAAAATGTTTTTTCTGGGACCAGCAGTTGGCATAAGGGCTATGTCGCTGGACTCCCACGTAGTCGACCGCGGTTTGCGTCCCGGACACAGTGGCTTAAACTCACACCGGGCGCGTGTGCGTGCGTGCCCAAGATCCCGAGAGGAGAATGGAGGAGAAGGGGTTGCAGCGTGGCCATCCCCCCTGGAGGGTGATTTCTCGCTCTCTGTCTCTCTGTCTCTGTCTGGCAAGCGCACACGCCCTATAGCAAAAACCTCTCCAAAAAAAAAAAAAAAAAAAAAGTTTTTTCTTCTTGTTTGATTGCTTCTTTTGATGGAAACATAAACTTTTCTCCCTTCCTGAACTCTCTGGAATTGGAAAATATTTGGGAGTATTCTTATTTTGTGGCAGAATGGTTATTTGCATAAGTTCAATAATACCTGTTGCCTTGAATCAGAAATTGGAAATATTCAATATTGGACAGGGCTTTGACTGGAATGTCGTATCTGAAGATTAAACCAGAAAACTATGGAACTAAGGTAGATCTCAAGTAAGCCAACAGAAGCTCTTGGAAAGATGGCCGGGCACCATAAACAGTTCTGCCTGGCAGAGAGGATTAGAGAAGCTATGAAAGAATTCGTACCATAAAATAACCTGGGCATTTCCAGCCCAGCATTGTAATTAGTAGAGACTGTAAAAGAGCAGCCACAACCAGAGGATTAACTTGAGGAAGACTTTGAAGGAAGAGAGACTGATCTTTGGTAGCAGATGGTATATCACAGAATACTTGGTAGGCAGGGCTGAAATGAGAAGATTTAATGTGTGAATTGTGTGCTGGGTGTTTGCTTTTCAACAGTTTGAGTAGTTGACATATAAATATTTTCTCAAAAATTATTTAAAACCATACTGTCTCTGTTGTTACAGAGTCACAAACAAAATTCTAACAAATATTTCAAACATTATCTTTAAAAAAAAAAAAAAAAGGAATATAAACCATGATTGGGACTGGCATGTGGCATGGCTGGATTCCCACATGGCTGATCACAGTTCAAATCCTGGACGTGGCAGTTTGCTTTCTCAGTTTCTCTCTCTCTCTCTCTCTCTCTCTCTCTCTCTCTCTCTCTCTCTCTCCCCTCCCTCCCTCCCTTCCCCCCTCTCTGGACAAATTAAAATAAAGAAAGAAGGAAAATTGAAATAATTTAAAAAAAAAAAAAAAAGCATTCAGAATACAAACTGCGATCACAGGTGATCCTGTCTCCTTAGTCTCCTTTACATTTTGAAAGTTCTCCAGACTTTTTCTCTCTTTCATGTCATTCATAGTTCTAATAGTTCAGGCCAGATTTTTTCCAATAGGTCTGCATCTCTCTCTCTCTCTCTCTCTCTCTCTCTCTCTCTCTCTCTCTTTTTTACAAAGCACATGCACCCAAATGAAAAAGAGAGAGAGAAAAGCACCCCCAACAGGATCTGGTCAGACTACAAACCTTGTCCTAGTCCTCTAGCTCCTCAGGATCCTCGGTGGCCATGTACATGCTTGACATGCTTTCAAGTCCATCCAGGGATCTGAACTCATGGTCAGCCATGTGGCTTCCAGCTTTGCAGGGGGGTGGCATTACCACAGTGCCACAGAGGCTGGGCCCCAAAATGTCTATGTTGGATTTATCTGGTTGGATTTATCTGACTGTCTCGTTTTTAGATTCAAGTTAAATATTCTTGGCACGGGAACCAGCAGGTGGTGTGGTGGTTAAGGCGCTGGACACATGGCCGACCAGGGTTCAAGTCCTGAATCTGGTGGCTTACTTTCTCACTTCCTCCCTCTCTCTCACTCTCACCCTCTGTCTCTCTCTGATCAAATTTAAAAAGTGAATGAATAAATAAAATAAAATAAAATAAAATAAAATAATTATTTAAAATATATATATTCTTGGCAGGAATACCACATGGGTGATCCTCAAAACTTCATTTCCAGACCAGTTCTATAGCTTAATGGTTAAGAGAATTGAATCCCACATTACTGAACACAGTTTGAATTCTGAACTGAGTGGCTTGAAGAACACACACTGGGTGCATATGCCTGTGTGCCCAAGGCCCCTACAGGATGGGGAAATGGAAGAAAAGGGATTATGGTATGACCACACCCCACTGGGGAGTGCTTTCTCCTTCTGTCCCTCTCAAGCAAACACACAGGCCCTCTGGTATTAAAAAATAATTGCCTTGAATTTTAGCACTTTAATTAAGATGCCTATAGACGCTACACGTTGCACAACAAATATTGGGGGATATAATGTGACCTTTTGATTCCAAGATTCAGATCCTTCTGCATTTCAGAGCAATTTTTTGTATTTTATCTTTTAAGTGTACATTGTTTCTTTTGTTGGTTCTCTATACTAGCTTACCTGTCTGTCTTTCATATCTATTAGCTTCTCTGTAATTGTGCTAATGTCTTCGGCATTTCCTTCTGCATACACTGTGATTACCTCAAGCCTCTCCTCTATGTCAATGATAGGATTTTCAGCAATAGCTATTCAGTTCCTTGCTGTTTCCAATCCACTAGTTTTGTAACATGCTGCTTTATTCATTTCCTAAAATCTGCACTCTCCCTTTTATCTCATTCTCACATTTTATCATTTCATCGCTCAGCTTTTTAAAAATTGAATTCATCTTCTTATTAAGTTGTACTATAACCGATGCCGTTGTGAAGAATTTCCTTCGGTTCGTGCGGTTATGTTTTCCTCTTTTGCATGCTTTGTTCCTTTTTCTTTTTTTTTTTTTTTTCTCCTTGATGTCATATGCTTGCAGTTGCCATGCGATTTCTTTTCATTTTGCTCATGCTTGGGCAGCTCTGTGAATTAATTCTTTTTGCTCTAACATACCGCTGGTGACTTCTTGACATCCCACTGTGAGAGACCAGTTTATTTTGCCCCTCGAAGTTAAAGTGAAAGGGCTAGGTACTTTATGTTTTATTCACTTTTCTCTAGCCTAAGAGAATTGCATGAGGGGATGGATGGCAGGTGGTTAAAGCTAATTTAAGGCAGTGGGGGGAAAAAGTCTCAGTTAAAACACCTAGGCTCTTTCTCTCTTTTTGAGATTTTGTTAAATTCTCTAAGGTTCGCTCCATCTGGGGGAAGGGGTGCACCATTCCTGTGGGGAGAACAGTTCTTTGATTTAATGCAGATGCTTTTCATTGATCACTCATTTTTTAAAGTTTATTGGATTAGATTCTGTCTCTGTCCTTCTTTGTTTACTCTTGGAATTTTTGAATGTGTGGTTTTTGTTTGTTAGTTGGTTGGCTTTTTTTAATTTTTGCTCATTTTACTTTTTGCTCATTCTACTAGGTTTTCAGAGGGTAATGAGTTTCATGCTGGAGGGAGTACGCAGAAAGAAAGAGAAAGCACTGTCCGATAGAGCCTAGTCATACCTCAGTGCTTTTTCCTCCAATTTCCACTCCATTAGGATCTTTGGCATACACCTATGGCTCCCGAGGTGTTTCTCAAGCTGACAGGCTGTGACTCGAACCGTGGTCGACCATGTGGAAGCCAGATTCCTCTGTGTAGTGCTTAACTGCTATGCTGCAAGGCTGGTCTTCAAGGGTTGTTGTTCATTTGTTTTTGTTTTGTTTTGTTTTGTTTTTTAAGATTCTTTTTCATAGGGCACATGCACCAGAGAGAGAGAGGAAATAAGAAATCACACCACCTTGAGGGTAGCCACACTGCAATCGCTCCTCCTCCCTTCTCTCTGGATTTTGAGCACGCACGTGGCGTGTTTTACAAGCTGCCAGGTCTGAGACTCTAACTAGGGAGTTGGCCATGAGGGATCCAGCATCTTAACTACCCCATGCCACCTGCTGGCCCTAAGGTCATAATTTTTGTTGTTGTCTTTACATAAATTAACCCATTTATTGTAGGTTAGTGATATTCCAAAGGTCTATGGAGCTTCTACTGGTCTTTCGATTCCTCAGTCCTCTGATGGTGGACTTTATTGTGACAACCGAAGTGGTGGTGTAGGTCCAGGCACCACCAGCTACTGTTCTTAGGCAGGAACCACAGTGCCAGATCCCCACAGCCCGTCTCTTCATCTCAGTTTTACCACAGGAATAAGTGCATTTGGCATGCTGGCTGATTTCAATTTTCTTCGCTATTTTCTGGAGGAAGGGACCATAGTCGGCCCCATATTTATCCACAGTGCCAATCTTCTTGGTGCCTTTAGCCATATCACCACCAGCTAGGCCCAAGCCCAGAGAGGAAGAGACTCCCAAAGGTAATAATTTTGTTTTTAGAGAGATTTTTGCTATAGGGCGCATGCGCTTGCCAGAGACAGAGACAGAAAGCAAGAAATCACCCCCCAGAGGGGTCAGCTACACTGCAATCCCTTCTCCTACATTCTCCTCTTGGGATTTTGGGTATGCACACACATAGACAAGGGAGGAGTTTTAAGCTGCTGGGTCCAGGACTCAAACCATGGTCAACTATGTGGGAGTCCAGAGACATAACTATTATGCAATCTGCTGGTCTGAAAGGTAATAATTTTTTTTTTTTTTGGAGAGGTTTTTGCTATAGGGCGCGTGCGCTCGCCAGACAGACAGAGAAAGACAGACAGACAGAAAGCGAGAAATCACCTCCCAGGGGGGATGGCCATGCCGCAATTCCTTCTCCTCTGTTCTCCTCTTAGGATCTTGGGCATGCATGCACACACGCCCGGCGTGAGTTTTAAGCCACTGGGTCCAGGACGCGAACCGCAGTCAACTACATGGGAGTCCAGTGACATAGCCATTATGCTAACTGCGGTCCCCCGAAAGGTAATAATTTTTAAAAGAAGTTTCTATTGGCCATCTTTTTGGTTTTAGCCAAAGGATGCATGCTCGCTGCAGAGTAAGACAGAGATATGGAGAGAAAGGGGTAGAGGGAGTAAATTCCCTCCAATGGGATGGTGGTCATGTAGCAATCCTTTCTCCTGTTAAGATTTTAGGCATACACGTGTTCGGTGTGTTTTCAGGCTGCTGGGGCCAGGGTTCAAATCACAGTTGTCTATTAGTCATCTTAACCCAGGAGAATACAATCGAGTCTGTAATCGATTTAGAATGTATGTCGACGTGACAGGCTCTATGGCCTGATGGTTAAGGCAGCTGGATTCCACATAGCTGACTGAGTGATTGGAGTCCTGGACCTGGAGGCTTAAATAACATGCCAGGTACACGTGCCTGTGTGCTCAATATCCCCAAAAGGGGAAGAAAGGGAGAAGGGATTACAGCGCAATCACGCCCTATGAAGGTGGCTTTCTCCTCTCCCTGTCTTTTGTCTCTCCGGTGAGTGCACATGCCCTCTAGCAAAAAAAATAAAATAAAATAAAATAAAAACTTTATAATCCATATGTTTCCCAGTTTTAGTCATTGAATAATCTATTCTTCCTCCTAGATTTTAAAAATGCCACTTTTATAGAAAATGCTTACATATCTGTTTCTGTACTTTCTATTTTCTGTATTTCCTATGTTTCTGTACTGTGGCTTATAAAGTATATTCCTGTCCCAGTAAACTGTTTTAATTACTGTAGTTTGATGAAAGTTTATCATATTCATAAGTCTCCTCCATTACTCTCCTTCATCATTATCTTTGCTATTTCCACACATTTTTCTGTGTGTGTGTGTGTGTGTCTGTGTGTGTGTCTGTGTAGGTATATAAATACATATACAGCTGTTTGCTTTTTTAGTTTCCATATAGGGCATGTGCACTCACCAGGACAGAGAGAGAAGGGGAAAGTGAGAAATCACCCCCCAGGGAGGATGGCCACTCTGCAATCCCTTCTCCTCCATTCTCCTCTTGAGATTTTAGGCATGCATACAGAGCATGTTTTTCAAGTCACCAGGTCTGGGATTTGAACTACTGACCATATGAGATCCAGCCCCCTTAACTTCCATGTCACCCACAGGCTCTTCCTGTATATATTTTTTAATACTTTACACAAGGAAGCTAGAGATTGTGGCAGTGGGCACTATGATTGAAACTGTATTAAAATGATATTTTTGAAAGACAAGGTCATCTTTATAATATTAAGATTCCTACTTAGGAGGCAGCTGCATGGCACAATGATAATGCATTGTTTAAGAGCTGGATTCCGCATGGCAACTAGGGTTCAAATCCCTAGGTCAGTCAGCCTGAAACATGCCAGACACACGTGAGCGCCCAAGAGCTGACGGGATGGGAGGAAGGGGATCGTGGCATGACCAGATCCTTTGGAGAGTACTCACCTTCTCTCTTTCTCACTCTCATGTGCACATGTATGTGCTTTATCACAAATAAAGAAAAAAGCATATTTTGAAAGATTTCCATTCAGGTCCAGGACTCCATAGCCTGGTGGTTAAGATAGCTGGATTCCACATGGCTCACTGTGGTTCAAGTCTCAGACCTGGCAGCTGGAGAAACATACCGGGCATGCATGCATGCATGCCCAAAATTTCAAAAGAAGGAAGAAATGGAGAAGGGACTGAGGCATGGCCATGCTCGGGTGGGTGGTGTTTTCTCTCTCTCTGCCTTGCTTTCTGTTTCTCTGTCTCTCTATCTCTAGAGAGTACATGTGCTTTCTGACAAATTTTTTAAAAAGGGACAGCAAGTGGTGCACTGGTTAAGGTGCTGGACTCCCACATGGCTGACCACAGTGCAAATCCTGGACCTGGTAGCTTGAAACTCACGCCAGATGTGTGTGCATGTGTGCCTAAAATCCCAGGAGGAGACTGGAGAAGGGACTGCAGTGTGGCTATCCCTCTGGAGAAGGGGGGGGTCATTTTTTACTTTTCTTCTCAATGTCTTTCTCTGTCTCTCTCTGGCAAACGCACATGCCCTATGGCAAAAAAAAAAAAAAAAAAAAAAAAAAAAAAAACTAACTTTAAAAAAAGAAAAAAGATTCTTACTCAGAAACAAGATATGTCTCACCATTGATTCAAATTTTCTTTTGTCACTTCAACAAAGTTGTTTCCTTTCACATATCTTACTCCTGTATTAAATACTTAAATTCAACTATAAATATTTTTTGCAAATTTTTGTTCCTTTTGTGAGTGAAGTTTTTTTTTTTTTTTTGGAGAGGTTTTTGCTATAGGGCGCGTGCTCTCGCCAGACAGACAGAGAGAGACAGAGAGACAGAAAGCGAGAAATCACCCCCCGGGGGGATGGCCACGCCACAATCCCTTCTCCTCCGTTCTCCTCTTGGGATCTTGGGCACGCACGCACACATGCCCAGCGTGAGTTTTAAGCCACCGGGTCCGGGACGCGAACCACGGTCAACTACATGGGAGTCCAGCGACATAGCCATTACGCTAACTGCTGGTCCTGTGAAGTCTTTTTTTCATTATGTTTTGTGGCTGATTTTGGCCAATACACAAGAGAAAGCCATGGCCTGTCTTGCTATCGTTTAACATGGACTGCTTCGCAAGTCGTGTCACTGTCCCACAGGGCAGCTCATTTTCATGATCATTTCAATTTTTGTATATGTGCTACTAACAAGACAAAACATAGCCTTTTCATTTTTCAACATTTTATTGCAGAATTGTTCAAATACACAGAAAAGTTAAATAAATTTTACAATAATGAACTGTACACCCACCACCCAGCTCCTACCTCTAACAATTTACTATACATCTGTGGTTTACCTATCTTCCTACCCTAGGTTTACTCTTTCCCAATGTATCCTCCACATAGCTGAAAAGTTATCTCTAAACCATAAATAACTTCAATAGCTCTCTCTGGGATACAGGCCAAATTCTTTAGTGTAACATACAAGACCGTTCACAAGCTAACTCCAACCTACCCTTCCAAAATCTTTTCCACTATGCTCCTTTTCTTTGTACATATGGTGTTTTCTACTTAATAACTCTTACCTATTCCCTCTCTCTCTCTCTGTTTTTTCTCCTTTTGGTTTTGCTATAGGGCATGTGCACTCGCCAGAGATAAACAGTGAGGGAGACAAAGTGAGAAATAGGCCACGTTGCAATCCCTTAGCCCCCACCTCTTCATGGGATTTTGGGCACGCATACACACCTATGCGCCTGGCATGATTTTTAAGCTACCATGTCCAGGATTCGAACTGTAAAGCTGGCCATGTGGGATCCAGCTGCTTTAACCACCATGCCACCTGCTGACCCTTTTGACCTATTCTTTTTTTTTTTTTTTTTTGGAGAGATTTTTGCTATAGGGCGCGTGCGCTCGCCAGACAGACAGAGAGAGACAGAGAGACAGAAAGCGAGAAATCACCCCCCGGGGGGATGGCCACGCCGCAATCCCTTCTCCTCCATTCTCCTCTCGGGATCTTGGGCACGCACGCACACGCGCCCGGCGTGAGTTTTAAGTCACTGGGTCCGGGACGCGAACCGCGGTCAACTACGTGGGAATCCAGCGACATAGCCATTACGCTAACTGCTGGTTCCCATTGACCTATTCTTGATGAGCTCCTACTTACCCTTCAGCTTCAGCTCAAATATCACCTTCACCATCAAGCCTTATCAGATTTCCGCGGCTCATCTAGTTGTTCCCGTAAAGCTTAGGCCATGCATCACAGACTGTAGTAAGTATTTATGTGTCTGTCTTCCCTGCCAGACTATGGTATCATTAAAGCAAAACCTTGCCTCATCTTTCTCTGTATCCTTGCCATCAAGCTGGGTGCCTGACACACAGTGGGGCTCAACAGGCCTCAGTCACAGGAGGTAACAAGACTCAAGGCAGATGGAAACGTGCAGAGCCCTCAGCTCTTGTTCAGACCACCTACGAGCTGGGAAAGCAGGGCACGTACCTGTATAGGCATGCCCAGATCTAGCTTCAGCCCAAAACAGGGGTCGACGAAGATGGTGAGGATGGATTCTGTAGGGTCCTGGGCAAAGTGTTCCAGAACAGCATCGTGCTCCTCAGTCCACACGGCGCCCGCCAGTCCTGTCAGTGCAGCACGTGAGAGGAAAAGGGGCTTCTACAGAGGGAGAGCAGAGAGCCAAAGTAGTTAAGGCTATTAGGACAAGTCATTTCTTCCATTTAAATCCTATGCGAGGAGGTGAGGACTGAGAGGAGAAATACACAGATTCAGAACAGTGAGGAGAAGGCTGAGGATGCACTGAATGATGGGTTTCTGAAGAAATAAGACAGTAAGATCTTCTTGCCTCCAAGTATATAAAAAAAAAAAAAGAACAGAAAAACTATGTTACATTATCTTCCCAAGACAGTCATTGATGCCTATGGTTTGGAAGATGCAAATGTAATATATTACCAAGCAAACCCTCAGCCTCAAAGGTAAAAGTGAAATAGAGGGGGACCAGCAGGTGGCATGGTGGTTAAGGCGTTGGACTCCCATACAGTAGACCATGGTTTGAGTCCCAAACCTGGCAGCTTGAAATTCATGCCAGGCGTGTGTGTATGCATGCCCAAAATCCCAGGAAGAGAAGGGAGGAAAAAGAGATTGTGGCATAGCCATCTCCCCTGGGGAGTGATTTCTCATTTTATCTCCTTCCTCTTTCTGCCTTTATTTGGTGAATGAATGAAATTTAAAAAAAAAAAAGAATTAATCTGTAGAACTCTGTGAAATAAATTAAGAAAACTAGCTGGGCTGGCAGTTGGCAAAGTGGTTGGGGCTGCTAGATTCCCACATGGCCAACCGTGGTTCAAATCCCAAACCTGGTGGCTTACTTTCTCACTTTCTCTCTCTCTCTCCTTTCTCTCTCTCACTCTCACTTTGTCCCTCTCTGGTTAAATTAAAATAAATAAAGTTAAAAGAAAACGATTCTTAAAAAAAAAAAAAAAGAAAAGAAAAAAAAGAAAAGAAAAGAAAAGAAAAGAAAAGAAAAGAAAAGAAAAGAAAAGAAACTAACTAATAAGAACATACAGTTCGGGCCAGCAGATGGTGTAGCAGTTACACCACTGGATTCCCACATGGCCAACTATGGTTTGAGTCCCGAACCCGGTGGCTTGAAACTCCCACCATGTGTGTGTGTGTGTGTGTATGTGTGTGTGTGTGTGTGTGTGTGTGCATGTGACCAGGATCCCACAGGGAGAATGGAGGAGAAAGGATTGTGGTGTGGTCATCCCCCGAGAGAGGGTGATTTATCACTTTCCCTTTCTCTCTCACTGTCTCTCTCTCTCCTGCAAACGCATGTGTGCTAAGGCAAAAACCTCTAAAAAGAAAAGAAGGTACAGCTCATCAGGGTCAGCAGATGATATGGTGGTTGTATCCCTCATAGCTGGCTGCATGGTTTGAATCCTGAACCCAGCAACTTGAAAACCACTCTGGGTGCATGTAACATGTGTGCCCAAAATCCCGACAAGAGAATGGAGAAGGAGTTATTATGGTGTGGCCATCCCCTTCTGGGGGGAATTCTTTCTCACTTTCACTTTCTGTCTTCCTCTCCCTCTATCTCTGGCTAGCATGTGTGCCCTATATCAAAAATCTAAAAAAAAATAAAAATGAAAATGACAACTTATACAGCTCGGTGAACTTGAGAAGTCACCCCATCTTTCCCCAATATTCCTAGAAGATAAAGAGAAATCACTCTTAAAGTTTCCAGGTCAAAAAAGGTCATACACAGTAAACTAAAACCTTCCCTACGTACACAAACAGGGATGAGCCAATTAGAAAAATACTAAGACCTCAATAAGTAAATAGACAAAAGGACATGAACAGAACGTCATATCATAAAAGAGGGAAATCAAATTTTAAAAATGCTCAGTTTCACTTCAAATCTAGAAATACAAGTAAAGATAGAAAAGACTTCATTGAGGGGACCAGCAGGTGGTGTGGTGGTTAAAGTGCTGGACACTCCCACATGGCCGACTATGGTTCAACTCCTGGACCTGGTGGCTTACTAATTCACTTTCTCTCTCTCTCTCTCTCTCTCTCTCTCTCTCTCTCTCTCTCTCTCTCTCTCTCGTCAAATGAAAATAAATGAATGAATAAATAAAAATTAAAATAATTTTAAAAAAAAGACTTCATTGATTGCCTATTAGTTTTTAAAAACTCTTGCTAAAATGATGACACCCAGCAGGGCTGTTTGTTCTTGATTTGAGGGGTTTGTTGAAAGGGTTTGTTGTTGGTTAATCCTAGGCCAGCTGGTGACATGGATGTTGAGGGGGCTGTCTCCCACATGGTTGACTGTGCAGTTGGAGTCCCAGACCCACTGGCTTAATAAAACACTCTGGGCTCATGTGCGTGTGTGCCTGAAATCCTGAGAGAAGAATGAAGAAGGAATTGAGGCATGCCTATCTTGCGTGGGAGGTGATTTCTCACTTTCTCTCTGTGTCTCTCTCTGGAGCATGTGCCCTATATATAGCAAACCTTAAAAGTAAAAAATATTTTTAAAAAGTACAATCTATTTAGAAAGAAGCTTGGCATTGTGTAACAAAAGATACAAAGAGGAGCCGGCAGGTGGCATGGCGAGTGAGGTGCTGGACTACCACATGACCAACTGTGGCTTGAGTCCTGGACCTGGTGGCTTGCCTTCGTGCTTTCCTTTCTCTGTCTCTGGTCAAATTAAAAATAATAATAATAATAATAACAACTAATGGGATTAAATAAATAAATAGTTCTTTTTAAAAATAGATACACAGAAATTAGAAATGTTTGGGGCCAGCAGGTGGCGTGGCGGTTAAGAGCACTGGACTCCCACATGGTCGACTGCTGTTTGAGTCCCAGACCTGGCGGATTGCTTTCTCGCTTGCCCTCTCTCTCTCTCTCACTCTCACTCTGTCCCTCGCTGGTCAAATTAAAGAAAATAAATGAATAAATAAAATAGTTAAAAAAAAGAAATTAGAAATGTTCTTTACTCTTACATCGAGTAACTCCATGTACAGGAATTTATTTTAGGAAATATTAAGTATTTCAAAAGCATTTTTTATTTGTAATATTCATCATAGTGTTATTTTGTTTTAGAGGTTTTTTGCTATAGGGCACAGAAGACAGAGAGAGAGACAGAGAAATAAAAAGCGAGAAATCACCCTCCAGGGGGGATGGCCACGCCACAATCCCTTCTCCTCCATTTTCCTCTCAGGATCTTGGGCACATACGCACACGCACCTGGCGTGAGTTTAAGCCACAGAGTCCAGGACTCAAACTACGGTCGACTACATGGGAATCCAGCGACATAGCTATTACGCCAACTGCTGATCCCTTCATCATAGTGTTATTATAAGAGAAAAAAATTGAGAACTGGCTAAATGTCCAGGGGTAATGGTTTAACTGTGATACAGGCATCTAATAGAACATTATTTAGCCATTAATAATTATCTCACAAAAAGTATGCAATAACAAGAATTCTTAAAAAATAGATTTTGTAAAGATTACTACAAAATGGTATTACATGGTACAGTTGGGATTATAAAAAAAAATAAACAAACATGTAAACCTATTCATGGAAAGAAAAAATATATCCAAATATTAACATGGGTTGTGTTTGGGCAAAACAATTTTTTTTTAAGAGAAAGATAATTTGCTCTAGGGTACATGCACTCACTGGAGAGATAGAAAGTGAGAAATCACCCTCTACAGGGATGGTCAAGCCACAAACCTGTCTTCTCCATTCTCCTCTCAGGATTTTGGGCACACACGCACACATGCCTGGCATAAGTCACCAGATCCAGGACTCAGACTGTGGTCAACTACTTGGGAGTCCAGCGACGTAACCCTTACACTACCTGCTGGTCCCAAGTTTTTTTGTTTGTTTGTTTGTTTGTTTGTTTGTTTTGTTTTGTTTTAAGATGCTACAAGGGCACATGCACTTGCCAGAGAGACACAAAGAGGGAACGAGAAAGAAAGTGAGAAAAAAAATAAACCCAAAGAAGCAATCCCTTCTCCTCCACTCTCCAATTGGGGTTTTGGGCACACACACAAATGTGCCTGGCTTGTTTCTCAAGTCACCAGGTTTGGGACTTGAACCACACAGTCAGCCATGAGAGATTCAGCCATCTTAACCACAACGCCACGTGGCTGGCCCAAAACACTATGAATTTTATTTCCCCTTTGTTTTACTTCACTGTTCCTTCCAAGTTCTTCTTTAATGAGTAGTTATTACTTTTCTCTTCTTTTTTAAAAAATTACAATGTCAGGGCCTGTAGATAGCGTGGTGATTAAGGTGCTGGACTCCCACATGGTCGACCTGTGGTCACATTTACTTTCTGTGATCAAATTAAAAACAATTTAATTTAATTTAATTTAATTAATAATTATTTTTAAAAATATTTCAATGTCAGCCTTCTGTTTTTCTCACCCAGTAGGGCTAGGGTATGGCTAGACTCTGATGCAACTTGGAAGTAAAGATACTGGGGTAGAGGCTGGCAGGTAGTGTGGTGGTTAAAAGCGCTGGACTCCCACATGGCCAACCATGGTTTGAGTCCTGAACCTGGTGGCATGCTTTCTCACTTTCTCTCTCTCACACATACACTCTATCCCTCTCTGGTCAAATTTAAATAAATAAACAAATAAATTTTGATATAATAATTATTTTAAAAAAAAGATATTGGGGTCATTTAGTGGCAAGTTCTGAAGGTTATTAAAGCAGTTTCTGTATTCTTCAGTCAAAGGAAAAAACTGAAGGAAAGGAAGAAGAGACTGTCTTTGAAATGAGTATCAAGGGCCCGCCTATGGCCTGGTGGTTAAGACAGCTGGATCCCACATGGCTAACCGCACTAGTCAAGTCCCAGACCGGCAGCTTGAAAAGCATGTCAAGCAAAACTCTGAAAGGAGGGAGAGATGGGGGAGAAGGGATTGCAGTGTGACCATCCCCCAGGAGAGGTACTTTCTCACTCCCCCTACACAACACACTCACACACACATACACGCACACACACACACACCTTCCATATCTCTCTGGCCAGCACACACATCTTCTAGCAAATTAGAAAAAGAAATTAGCATACAATTTAGGACAATATCTTCCTGGTTTGTTTGACTTGTACAGATGTCAACCCATATAACTGAGAAAGCTTATCACAATTTGACCCAAGGTGGGAACATACAGGAGGGTGGCTGAAAGTCCTGTTCTTCACTTAAAGCCCTCCTCTCCTGGAGGGGGCACAGTTGACTTTGTCTCTTGCTCAATGTCCTGGATGTATGGGGAGTAGGCTACCAGTAGAGAGGAAGTAGAAGGCAGTGATGGATTGGAAAGAATTCCTCGTACACCCTCCCACAACAGACCCTTTGACTCATCAGCTGCTGGGGGAGACATCTTTGCCTCAGGGAAAACCCAAGCCTACCAGGTCTGCCTCAGACGCCACTAATACTTCCTTCCGTACTTCAGGTTCCTCCGAGACTGGCTCTGGGGAGAAGGAAGACACAGAAATTAGGGCATTTCTTAAAAAGTTAGCACAGTCATCACTTGACCCAGCAACTGCACTTCTAGGTATATACCCTGGAGACATGAAAGCAAGGACTGAGAGAGAGTGGACGCCGATGTACACAGCTGCAGTGCTGGAACAGGCAGCAGGCGAAGACCGCGGAGTTCTCGAGTGGAGGCTCAACACGCAGTATTTACATACATGTGGGCCACTGCTCAGCCATGAACATGAATGAAGGGGTGATTCAGGCTATAACATGAGTGGACCTTGAAAACATTATGCTAAGTGAAAGGAGCCCATCACAGAAGACCACATAGTACGATTCCATTCATATGAAATGTCCAGAGTAAGCAAATTCCTAAAGACAGAAAGCAGATCAGTGGATCCCTGGACCTGTGGGGGAAAGTGGAATGAGGAGTGACTGCTAGCAGACAAGGCTCTGGGTCAATGGGTGGCATAGTAGTTAAGGCGGCTGGATCCCACATGACACAGTGGTTAAGGTGCTGGACTCGCACATGGCCAACCACAGTTCAAGTCACGGACCTGGTGGCTTGAAAATCATGCTGGATCCCACATGGCCAGCCGCAGATCAAATCATCCCAGCCCCACTGGCTTGAAAAACACAACAGGCATGAGTATCTGTGTGCCCCAAATCCAAATGGAGAAATGGAAGAGAAGGGATTGCGGCATGATAACACCCCCACCGGGGAGCTCTCTCTCTCTTTCTCTTTCTCTGGTGAGCACATACATCCTCAGGCAATTTTTTTTCTTTTTTTTTTTTTTTGGAGAGGTTTTTGCTGTGCACTCGCTAGACAGACGGAGAGAGAAAGAGAGACAGAAAGCGAGAAATCACCCCCCGGGGGGATGGCCATGCCGCAATCCCTTCTCCTCCATTCTCCTCTCGGGATCTTGGGCACGCGCGCACGCGCGCCCGGCGTGAGTTTTAAGCCACCAGGTCCGGGATGTGAACCACAGTCGACTACGTGGGAGTCCAGCAACGTAGCCATTACGCTAACTGTTGGTCCCTCCTCAGGCAACTTTTTAAAAACACAAAAACACTATACTATGCTCTATAAAAGGGTCAATTTTATAGTAAATAAATTGTTTCTCAATTTAATTTTAAAAAGCGGTTGAGGGTGCCAGGCAGTGGCACAGCAATAGCACGGCTGGACCTACAGAGAAAAGGTCCTGGGTTTGCAATCCAGAACCTCCTAGGTGACATGTGCACATACCCGCAGGCCAGGTCACCTAAGCCCAGGGCTGGACAGTGACATGAGGACCCTATTAGGGGTGCCCCTCTCTCTCTCTCTCTTTCTGAAGAAATAAATAAATGAGCCTAAACAAACAAACAGAATAAACTGACTGGGACTGAGGCAGGAGAAAGAAGGCAGTGAGCACTGAGATTATTCCAGGCATTCGGCTTCTGGCCTTCATTCTTTCCCCAGTCCTCTTCTACGTGGGGAAGCTGAGGCCCACGGGAATCTGCCCTTCTCCAAACCACCAGGCTGCTAAGCATTCGATTCTGCCATGCCCAGTCTGGACTCCCATAAAACCCAGGAGGTTCTGCTCCTCTGCCTCCCAGTCCTCTGCTCACAGGCGGTTGGAGTAAAACTGAAGTTTTCTATCCTCCATGGGCTGACAGGGAAAAGAAACAAATGAAACTGAACAAAAAAAGACTCCAGGGAACAGGGCACTCTGGCTTCCAGAAAGAAAAAGGGAAATAAGGCACAGAGGCCAAGGAAGGAAGATATGAAAAGATGGATTAGGCGATTCCAGGGTCTTAGGGGTGAGGGGGATGATCTATTTCCTTTCAGAAAACTACTGGCATTCCAGATTTCAGACAGGAAGTAGGCCAGGGGTGGAAGACTGAGACAATCTCAAGAGTAAATGGCTTAGGGGAGGATAATGGTCCAGCAGCAAAAGAGGAAGCTCTGCTGGACTGACCTATGTGGGAAGGTTCCAGATTCAAGTCCAGAGACCTCCCTGAATACACGGCACCTGTGTTCCACTGATCAGAGGCTGCCTGGGACCAGTAATAGAGCTGCCCCTCTGCCTCTGTCTCTCTTGCTTATGGAAGAAATAAACTATTTATTTGTCACGACTTTTTAAAAGAATATTTATCTAATTTTATTTATCATCATCATTTTTTTTTTAATTTGCTATAGGACACATGCATTCACCAGAGAGAGTGAGAGAGACACACAGAGAGAGAAAGTGAGAAAGCAAGCCACCAAGACCAGGACTCCAACAGTGGTCAGTCATGTGGGAGTCCAGCACCTTAGCCACCACACCACCTGCTGGCCCCTAGTTGTCATGACTTTTAAGCTGTCGGGTCCGGGATTTGAACTGTGGTCAGCCATGTGAGAATCCTTAACCTCCACATCACCAGTTGACCCAGAAATAAACCTTTTCAAAAAAGAGTAAACTGGTTTATAAAGTGATATAAAGTCTAAAACATGCAATATGATAATAATATATGACATTCACGGATACATGTAGTAAAACTTAAAACACAAGCTTGAGAATGATAAATACCAATTCAAGATAGTGGTTAGCCTCTGGAAAAGGTGAGAAAGGCTTGGTGACAGACAACGAAAAGGATTCCCTTCTTGCTGTAATGATTTATTCATATACTGGGTGGTGGTGTGGGGGGGGGGGGGTACATGAGTAGTAGTATGTTATTCTCTATATCTTTTCTGTTTTGCCTGAAATATGGGTCTACAATTCCTTATCCGAAACCCTCGGAGCCAGGTATATTTCAGAATTATAATTTAATATATTGATAGTGTGGTATATAATCCCCCAATCCTACCCACAGTGGGCTTTAGAACAACACCAAGCAATCAAACTTCTCAGATTATGAGTATGTCTGCAGTAAAACATAACAATATTTATCTTAAGTGACTTAAACAGACTATCAATGCCTTTGTGTCGGTTTAGGCTGGGTTTTAACCACCAAATAAGTTTAGATGCCAAACTTTGGGGGGGGGGAAATACTTTCAGCTATTAGAGCTTTGGAAAATTACAGATAAAGGATTAACAACCAGATTATAATAGGATTAAGTAGGAACTGAAGACCATTAAGGGAAGTAAAGGATACTGACATAGACCTCAAAGGGGGTCTCAAAGACACTATCTTTCACCGAGAAGTTTCTTGGACCCCCTCTGTCTCCAATGGAGAGGCCTCAGTCTCCCCGGTTCCAAAACTTACAGAGATTAGCTTTAGTTTCTGGGTTGCCTTGAGGCCCACATGCTCTCTGAACTCTGCTGGGGTCACAGGGCAGCTGGAAGGCTCCATGCCAAACCACACGAAGGCTTAGAGCTGGGGAGGGCAGAGATCCTTGGCGCCGGAGGCCAATGGGCTTCATTTCCAAGCTCTTTCCCTTTTCTCCTCCCTCTACTCCTCCTGGTACCCAGTTTCAGGAGCCAGTCCCATTTCACACTGCTCTCAGCTGAGTACTTGAGAACTTCACAACAAAAACGTCTTGAGCATTTCTTTTTTTTCATTTTTTCTTTTTTTTTTTTTGAGAGTTTTTTTTTTTTTTTTTTTTTTTTTTGTTTTTTGTTATAGGGTATGTGCGCTCACCAGAAAGACAGAGAGAAACAGAGACAGAAAGCGAGAAATCACCCCCCCCAAGGGGGGATGGCCACGCCACAATTCCTTCTGCTCTATTCTCCTCTCGGGATCTTGGGCACACACACACACATGCGCCCAGCATGAGTTTAAGCCACCAGGTCCAGGACTCAAACTGTGGCCGACTACCTGGGAGTCCAGCAACATAGCCATTACGCCACCTGCTGGTCCCCATCTTGAGCATTTCTAAGGTCCTGCATCCTAGGGCAGGTTCCTATGTCTCCGGAACTCTCCCACACAATGCTTAATCTCCTAATCTTTAATATTGAAGGGGATTCTATTTCTTTCCATCTTAGGCTGCTAGCAGTGCGAAGGAGCCGCATGCAAAAAGAGAAGGGCTACACTCAGCTCACAGTCCCGTCTACACCGTCCAGTGCTCTGAGAGAGCCCAGAGATAGCAACGGCAACCAAAACCTTCCCAGCCCTACTGGCTCTTGCTCAACTCAGATCAAAGCCACGAGAGGAAGCCTCTTTAAACTCTTTTCTCCCTCCATCTAGACTTCCTTTCCTGTCTTCCTGAACCTGAACCTTCACAGTCTACCACATCCCTGCCAAAATGAGGGCGGAGATACAAGAGCCTTAAACAGATGGCAGAAAGCATCAGCCCGGCTTAGGATTCAAAGGGTGGCAAAGCAGGCTGAGTCTCCATGGTGATGGGCTTAATGGGAGAAAAACATTATTTGTTTTGCCACCCAGGGTGAAAATGGGAGAAAGGAAGAGATCAAACCCTCTTCAGTGGGGTGGGAGCAATGAGGAACACTTAAAATAAGGAGGAAGCGGCTAGAGAAAGGATTGGCTGGTGAACTCTTGATGCATTGGTGGGAAATTTTAAGACAGAAAGAACCAGCACAAGGCCGGCCAAGAGGAAGACACACAAAAAGGACCCCGTGGCAGGGCTTTGATTCTGCTGAACACCCACGACTGGGGATCACTTAGCCCCAGAACCTGCTCCCCAGCCCTAAAACTCTCCTGAAATGCAAACATTGGTCCTGCGACTTTCTCTGCCCTCCGTTCCTGAGCATCCCTGGCCAGGCAAGTACCCACCAGGCTCCTCCTTGAAGGATTCAGGCTCATACTCGGGCTCAGGCTCGTGTTCGCTGGCGGGCAGGGCGTTCTCCTCAGACTGGGTTGCGGGAGCCGCCACTGCAGCTCGCCCAGCCCGGCCTCCCCGGGAACTTCCCCTGCCAATCACTCGCCGCTGCTTCTTCTCGGCTTTGCTGGCCATCGCAGTAGACAAAACCTGCAGGTACAGGAGAGCTGGGAGTCCACAGCCAGGTGCCACTTCCAACCCAGTCCTCCCATACGTATAGACCCTTCTCAGCCCCTCAATATGATACAGGAATTCCTTTTGGGTACATTGACCTCCATGAACCACAAGAGACCTGTACTCTACTCTTTACCCTGGGATACCTTCAGGGCATTGGGTTCAAAATTGATGTTGAGGGCTAGGCGGTGGTGCCGCAGTAATGCCACTGGACACACGAGGGAAGGCCCTGAGGTTGCATCCCAGGGCCATCCTCCATGCTGGGTGCAGGGGTACACATAATCCAGGCTAAGACCGTGGATTGTGGCATGAGGGCCCTTTGTGGTGCTTCTCTCTTTCTTCTCTCTCTCCCTCTCTCTCTTGGAAGAAATAAACCTTAAAAACCAAATCAAATTCAGGGTCCAGGAGGTGGCGTGGTAGAGCGCTGGACTCCCACAAGGCCAGACGCAGTTCAAGTCCCAGACCTAGCGGCTTAACATTCACATCGGGCACATGTGCTTGCATGCCCCAAATCCTGAGAGGTGAATAGAGAAGGGATTATGGCATAGCCATTCCCTCAGGCAGTGATTTCCCACTTTCTCTCTGTCTCTCCAGTGAATGCATATGCCCTATAGCAAAAATCTCTCGGGAACCAGCAGTTAGCGTAATGGCTATGTCACTGGACTCCCACGTAGTCGACCGCGGTTCATGTCCCGGACCTGGTGGCTTAAAACTCACACCAGGCGCATGTGCGTGCGTGCCCAGGATCCCGGGAGGAGAATGGAGGAGAAGGGATTGCAGCATGACCATCCCCCCTGGGGGGTGATTTCTCGCTTTCTGTCTCTATGTCTCTCTCTGTCTGTCTGGTGAGCGCACGTGCCCTATAGTGAAAACCTCTCCAAAAAAAAAAAAAAAAAACTCTCTAAAAAATTCAAATTCAGTCCTTCGAAGCATTAGGAATAAATGGAAATTAGAGGAAATGGTACAACAGACACTCCACTAATGACAGTTTAGAAACCCTTATTTCTTTTCTTTTCTTTATTTTATACTATTTTATTTATTTATTTATTTATTTTTTGAGGGAGAGACTTTTGCTATAGGGCGTGTGTGCTCAACAGAGAAAGAGAAAGTGAGAAATCACCCCCCAGGAAGGTGGCCACACCACAATCCCTTCACCTCCATTTTCCCCTCAGGATTTTGGGCAATCGCATGCACCTGGCATGAGCTTCAAGTTTCTGCCAGGTGCAGGACTCAAACCACAGTTGTCCATGTGGAAGTCTAATGTGTTAACCACCATGCCACCTACTGGCCCCAGGAACCCATATTTCTGCCAAGGGTATAAGAATATAAAATAGGGAACCAGCAGTTAGCGTAATGGCTATGTCGCTGGACTCCCACGTAGTCGACCGTGGTTCGCGTCCCAGACCCGGTGGCTTAAAACTCACGCCGGGCGCGTGTGCGTGCGTGCCCAAGATCCCGAGAGGAGAATGGAGGAGAAGGGATTGCGGCGTGACCATCCCCTCTGGGGGGTGATTTCTCACTTTCTGTCTCTCTGTCTCTCTCTGTCTGTCTGGCGAGCGCACACGCCCTATAGCGAAAATCTCTCAAAAAAAAAAAAGAATATAATCAGGGACCAGTAGTTGGTGTAATGGCTATGTCACTGGACTCCCATATAGTCGACTGCGGTTCGAGTCCCAAACCTGGTGGCTTAAGTTCACTCCAGGTGTGTGTGCGTAAGATCCCACGAGGAGAATGGAGGAGAAGGGACTGTGGTGTGGCCATCCCCTTTGGGGGATGATTTCTCGCTTTATGTCTGTCTCTGTCTTTCTGGCAAGCCCATGAGCCCTATAACAAAAACCTCTCAAAAAAAAAAAAAAAAATATATATATATATATAAAATAATCAGGAAAAGAAAAAGATCTACCAGTCTGAGATGAAGTTGTTCAAAACTTCAACCACTCTGTCCCACAGGGCTATGGGTGAGAGAAAAAGGCCTAGAGTAAGGAAGGTGGCCCCACGTTCCCTTTGACATTGTGTCAAGTCAATGGAGCAAGCCAAGATAGTTTCCCTGTGTATCTCCTTTCCTCCCAAGCTAAGTGGGAAAATGTTCCTCCTACCCACACTAAAATAGGTAACACTCTTAAACAAGCACAAAATAGTATTTGCTAAGGGCCTCTTTAAATCTTTTCTTTTTTTTTTTTTTTTTCTCACCAGAGACAGAAAGGGAAAGGAAGTTCCAAGTCTGGGACTCGAACCGCAGTAGATCATGTGGGAGTCCAGCACCTTAACCACCATGTCACCTAACTTTTCACTTCTGAAGGGCAGGAATCTGTTTTGTGTGTACAGAGAATCTCTTAGCATACACAGCTGAGTAACTGTAAGGAAGAGAGGGAACAGCAGACCCCAAACACCCTGAGGACAGACTGGAAGCTGGAAGGACAAAAGTCATCCGATAAGGATTTCGAATTGTGTAATGGGGGGAAAAGAAAATGGGGGCCTGGGGAAGGCCACAGTGGGGCCTCTCTCAGAAAAGCAGCATGGCAGGAAGCGGGTATCCCTGGTAATGTTCAGGACCCCAGGGGCAAGGTTTGACCCTGGGGCAGGGCCATGCCACTCCCTCAGCTCTAGTCTGACAGCCACCTGTGGCTCTCCGCAGCCCCACAGGCTGCCACAGGCATTGATCATAGGTTATGAATCCCAAATTTGAAGGATTTGTTCTTTGCTCCAAGGAAAAACGTTCTGTTAGGCCAACAAATCAATAAAACCAACTACACAAGGCAGCTTCCTCCATCAGTCTCCAGGGAAGCATTAAGCTGCACTTCCCCGCCTCAAACCAGGGCCGCGGGAGCATTCACCAGGGGCTCACCCCAAGGTCCCACAGGCCAGCCCCGGGGGAGCAGGTCTACCTGCCCACGCTCATTCCACTGCTCTCCTCACACTGGGTACCCCGTCCTTCCCCACACAGCTGTCACCACCCTAGCCGCCCCACCCTCTGCCCCCCAAATGTTTCTTCCTCTGCCCTCAACTGCCCTTACCCTTCTCCCCAATGGCTCCTGGCTCTCCAGCCCCCAACAACTGCCCCTTCTTCTCTCCTCTCCCCCCAGCTGCCTCCTACCCTCCCCCCACAATCACCCCTTCTTCTCCCCCATCCCCGAACTGCCTCTTGTCCCCTCCTACCACCCCCACTACCCCTCTGCCCTCGGCCACTACTGCCCCTTCTTCGCCCTACCCCTACCCCAATTGACCCTCTGTCCTCACCCCACAATCGTCCCCTCTTTTCCTCCACCCCAACTGCCGTTTCTTCTCCCCCACCCCCAACTGCCCCTCTTCTCCCCCACCCCCAACTGCCCCCTCTTCTCCCCCACCCCCAACTGCCCCCTCTTCTCCACCACCCCAACTGCCTCCCCTCTCCTCCCCCCACTGCCCCCTCTTCTCCCTCTCCCACCCCAACTGCCCCTTCTTCGCATCTCTCCTCACAACTGCCCCCTCTTCTCCCCTCGCCCAACAACTGCCCCTTCTCCCCGCAGTGTCCCGCTTCTCCCCAACATTCTCCCGCCTTCCCTCTGCCCCGACACACACCTCACGACGCCGACCCTCTCCTCCCCAGACCGACCGAAGGGCCACTCCAGCTAAGAAGTTGCCCCGCGTGGCCCTCTCGGGCCCGCGCCTGCACGCGTCGCCCTGGCAACCCGGGCGGGGAGCGGGAGCGGCTGGTGCACGCGCCCGCGGAACCCGCAGCCTCCTCCGCGCAGGCGTAGAGGGTCCCCGCTCCGCGGTCCCATCTCGCCCGGGTCTCGCCAGCCGCGACCCAGGGCAAAAGGGCTGGGGGGGGTGAGGGACAAGCTCCTAAGTCAGGCGGGCTGGAGGGCGCTGGGGGCCTGGTGTGAGCACCGAGCTGCCAGGGCTGGGCCGGCGACAACGAGCCACCGCCCCGCAGGACCCTGAACGGGCAGGGGAGCCCAGGCGCCCGACCCCTGCTCCCAGGTCTGGGGGCTGCAGCCGGAACCGGGCCAGCAGATGGCGCCCGGTGTCCCACTTGCGAGGCCCATTCGCGATCGAGAAGCGCTCCAGGATTTCCAGACAGCCGTGGCTGCAGCTGGGTCCGGGGGAAAAACCGGGGCTGGAGCACCCCTGCCCTCCAGCTCGTTCCCCCTTCTTAGTTCGGACTGGGGTCTAGGATTGCGGGCGGCTCAGGGCGGGGGAAGGGAGGGAAGAATGGGACTGGAATTTTGAGAATCCGAGGATTGGCTTTGGAAAGCGTCGCTGGTTTTGGGGGGGAACGGGAGGCGGGGACTCCCTAGGGAAGGTGACCGGGCCGGGGAGGGGCTTCGCTCTCCATAGGAACAAAGCGAGAGAGAGAGAGGTGTGAGGAGGGGCAGCCCGCAGAGGATGCTAGGGGGCGCTGCAGGCCGGGGCCGCTGGAACGCGCCTCGAAGACAGCTGTACCTGGGGCGGGGAGACGCTTTGGGGAGACCCAGGAAATACAGAGACGACGCCGAGTCAGGGGATGCGGAGGCGCCCTCCCTGCTTCCATCAATAGTGCCTAATTAAGACAAAGCCAGCAGCGAGCACTGATTACATTTCCATGAGGAGCTAAATTGATGACATTTTCTTTGCTGGATGAGGAGAAGAGAAACTGGCACCCCAGTGCCCCCTCTTTCTGTTCTGTGTTCACACCTGACAGATCTCATGATGCCAGTCTGGCACTGCCACGAGTCTCTGGCACTCCTGAAAGGCGGGTGATCGATCCACACCCTGGCCAACCGTGACCTGAGCATCCCACCTACCCACCTTTACTTCTAGACCCCACAGCCCCTGCCTTTCTCTCTCAGCCACCCCGCCCTCCATCCTCAAGGTGGATTTCCGGGCTCCGATTTATGGCCCCTTGCCCAGCCTAGATTCCTGTTGCTGAGAGCAAGGACTGAAGAAGGGTCCTGCCGCACCCAAAACCAGCTGCAGAGCAAGCAGCGCAAAGACGGGGCCTAGGTGATCCTCCAACCAGATGGGCCATGGGTGGCAGAGTGGTGATGTGATTGGTCAGAACCCCCAGGGAAGAGTCTCAAAGGGCTGAAAATTGGAGGAGAGGCGTGAGGTGGGGAGCCTCAGGAGCAAGGTTCATAGCTCCCTCAGGGAAAAGAGCTTCATGTAACCCCATTTCTTCTCCAACTCCCCCCCACACACACCCATAGCTGTGCCTAGGGATCCCAGCCCCCCACGTTATGCTAAATAGGTAATCAAACATCTCGCTTTGCTAATTACTGCTCAATCCGATTAAACGCTGCTGAAGCTCATCACCAGAGGTGGAGGTAGGGGAAAGGGATGGGGGGGGCCACCACAGCTGTGAGGGAGGGTCATCTTGTCCCCAGGGGCTCTAGGGGACAGCTGAGAAACAGCCAGGGTGGTAGGACTGCGTGCATCCCAAGGAAAAGGGACAGAGTGTTGTACCCTCAAGCCCCTTGGCCTGGCTGCATCCTCCCAGGCCAGGCTTTTCCCTCCTCCCCGAACTTTTGTTGCCCTCAGAACCCAGGCATCCGGCCATTCCCACAGCTCCCACACACACACCCCTGTCCCAGATTTAATAAGTTCTGTTCTCTCACTGTCAATATTTGATTTCTCAGAGCCATCTCCACGGAGAGAGGGTGGGGGGCTCTTCCCCTGGGTCCCCCCTACCTTGGCCCTCTTTTGCCCACCCCCAGTCTCTTTGTGCCCCTAACCTTCTCTGGACTTGCTGACTTAATGAAATGATATTAAAGTCTTAAGCAACTCCAAAAGAATGGTTGTTATGGTGAAGGGAGTGGGCAGGACGCCTGGGTCCCTGAGGGAAACAAGGGCTGAGGAGGGGGAAAGCGAGCCCGAGGCTAAGGTCGGTCTAGAGACCCCAGCCCCAATGGGGAGCAGCAGATTCGGGGTGACCTGGGGTCCGACCTCTGGATCTTAACAGGAAGCAGGACATGAGGGCAGGGGGCCAAGAGAAGGTGGGAAGAGAGGATATTGCGGGGCCGGGGTCTTGGTCTGCTGTCCAGACCAGAGCATCCATCAGGGATGCAGAGGCCAGCCTGGGGGACAGGCCCTCCTCGGTGCCAGCAGCCTCCCTGCTGACCGTGCCCCGGGCCGGTCCCGTGAGAACCAGAGTAGATTCCTCTACAACCCTGACTCATCCCTCTGCCCCCTCCTCCCCAGCAGCCCCCCACAGGTGATTTGTAGCTGATGTCCTGATCATGGTCAGGGCCAGGAGAGAGTCATCCCATGACATGAAGAACCGAGTGCTTCCAGGAGAGAGGAGAGCAGTGGCCAAGGATGAGAAGCCAATCACCACCCCGGCCCCCCCCATCCTCATCTCAGTCCCCTGGGGACCCTGGCCCAGCACCAGTCCCCTTGGGGTGGTGGGAATGCAAGGACATTTGGCTGGGGCTGATTGATGAGGGAGGAGGCCGCCACTGGGCACTGAGGCTGCTGTTTGCTGAGCACACAGATTCCTCCCTCCTCACCAGCTGCCGCCCCCGAGGCTGCGCAGTCCCCCCCACCCACCGGCCATGGAGTTGGGGGGAGCTGATGCCTGAGTTTCTGATGGCAACTCCGGGAAGAGGAAGAACCAGGAAACGGAATGTTTCTGTCCCTTACAAGAATCACAGTGCCTGGGACCTGGGACCCTCAGAATCGCCCTCAGGACTGCACCTGTCCTGCTACCTCTCAAACATTTTCCCTTGCTGCCCGCTTGCCATTCCCATTCATTCTGCATCCTTTTCCTCTCCCCACCCAACTCTCAGAGCCCATGCCAGCCAGCCCCCTGCCTCCAAGCCACCCTGCCCCATTTCTCCCGGCCTGCCCACAGAGCTCAAAACTCTCTTCAGGGGAAAGGAACACCCCATGGCCCCATGTCTGTGGTTGCCTGTGTAGCCTCTTAGAAAGCTCCATTTTTCATTCTAACTGAAATTCCAGATGTCAACTATTCCCCCATCAGAAATTCCCACCACAGCCCCTTGCCCCATTCCTCTTTCCTTAAACTCCTCAATGAAAACCACACGCACAGACACACCCGGCTGAGTTGGTATCCTTCAACTGCTGGCTGGGAAGGACGGCGAGGTCTGAGCTTCAGTCTGCAGGTGAGCCCCAGGACAGCCTCGGCCCTGTGCTGCTGGGCGGGCAGGGGCAGCTCAGCCTCCCGGCCCCCAGCTCTCTCTACTCCTTTACTTCTGTTCTGCCGGTCTGCTCAGGACTCTGCTAGCAGCTGTGTTCCAGCTCCAAAAAGCTCAGAGCATCATAATTGCCCTCCCAGAGCTCAAAATTTGGGTGAGGAAAACACAACTCACAGACACACAAGAAACAAAAGGAGGGAAATGGAAGATGAAGTTAGATCGACTTCCTGAACGTGGATTCTAGACCCTAAGTGACTTGTTCCCCTACTGGCTGAGGCTAGGGAGGGCCAGGACACGTCTGAAACCTAAGTGTGGTTGTGATTGTCTTTCTGGGTGTTTTTTTTTTTTTTTTTTCTTCCTTTCTTTTTTTTTTCTTTTTTTCTTTTTTGCTATAGGGCGCATGCGCTTGCTGGAGAGCGAGAGCGAGAGCGAGAGAGAGAGAGAGAGAGAGAGAAAGTGAGAAATCACCCCCAGGGGAGCTGACCATGCTGCAATCCCTTCTCCTCCATTCTCCTCTTGGCATTTTGGGCACACACACACACACACACACACAGAGAGCATGATTTTCAAGGCGCCCAGTCCGGGACTCGAACCACATAGGTGGGCATATGGGATCCAGCTGCCTTAACCTCTACGCCTCCTGCTGGTCCTGTGATGTCTTTCTAGCTATTCTCAAACACACAACAATTTCATCTCCGCACTTTGCACTTGGTATTTATTCCCTCTGTCTAGCATGCCCTTCCCGGCAGTAGATGGCTTCCTCCAAATTATTTGAGGTCCTGATCAAATGTCACCTCTTTCAGAAGGACCTGCTATAATCTAAAGCATCCCGTTACTCTCATCCTCTCCATCCTGTTACTCTATTTTATCTCACTTTTCACTCCCTGAAATTATACTATGTTGTTGCCCACCAAAATTCACCAAAGCAGGGGGTTTTGCCTGTTTCACCATATACTCCCCTTGCCTAAAACAGTACTTGGCCCAAAGTAAGACGTTTCATACGATGCAGAGTGAGTGAAGGAAGGAATGAGTGAATGGCTTCCTGCTCCTCTGTTCTCACAGTTGCGTTTGTGTATTTGTACGCAGAAAGCAAATCGGATGGCATGTGTTATTCTGTGTGGAAGTCACCAGCATTTTCAAATAGCTCGAAAGACACCCAAGTCGCTACACACGTGAAGCGCTGTGGTCTTGTGTTGCTAACGCCAGGGGGTCGGTGGGGCGTCCACGGATGCCAGCGCTCTGAGGGGGTGTGTCCCACAGCTCTGCGCGGTATGTGCGTTCCTGGCCCCAGCTGTGCATCTGGCCCCAGGTGTCTTCCTGTCTCTCAGCATGGTATGATGTCTTGGCTGCTCTGGTGAGGCGTTTGTCTGTCACAGAGACTATTTATCCCCACTTCTCTTCCCTCTCGTCTCTCCACCTGTGCCTCTAGATGCATGTGTAGGGGGGGACTCTCCATCAGCTCCCTTGCCCCCTCACACACACACAGCCCTGCCCCAGTCTGGGACCCCTCCCTTTCTCAGTGGGCCCTGTTGCTGGGCTCTGAGTTGCCATAGTGACGGTTGCCAAGTCCCTGAGGCTGATAGCCAGCGATGGGGCTGTCGGCTCCATCCACGCGGGAGGCTGAGGGGGGCTTCCCATTGTGTGGAGAAGGGGATGTTGCCAAGACAACCAACCCCCACTAAGGGGCAGGGACCAGCCCTTCCACCCCCCTCAAGCCTCCCCACCTCGGGCAGCTCCAGTGCAGGCTCAGAAGGCAGAAGTAAATTCCAGACAGCTCAGCACCTGGCCTCCCAGTTTCCAGCTCCCCTCCTGCAGCGCCTGCACCTCTCTGGACCCTGGCATCTTGCTCAGACAGGGAGGGACAGGGACCCGCTGGACAGAGGGGAAGAGGGGCCCCATGACCTCCAGGCAGATGGGAGACAGCAGGAGAGAACCTAAAGTCAGGGAAGGGCGGGGAGGGCAGAGGTCGTGACCCCTGCTGACTCGCTCCAGTGATGCCCCTGACGGCTGCTTTTGTGGCTGGAGAATGGGGTTGAGTTTAAGGGGCTGGGCACCTGGGCTTTCTAAGGGAAAAGAGCCTGGGTTATGGGTATATAGGAAGCCAGGACACCGGCAGCTTGAGTCCTGGGACCTGGAGTCCTCCCTACTTTTCTTCTGATCAGCCATATCCCTTCTCCCCACTTGAGTCCCCAGCAGCAAAACTTGAGTCAGAGATGCCTTGGTAGGGGTGGTAGGCAACAGACGTCGACACGTGAACATGTTTTTATCACTTTGTTCCTAATTACCACTTGTCTTGTTTCCGACGCTTTGGTTTAGCAATAGACACTCAGTCTCACCCCACGAGTGGATATGCAAGTATACACACACGTCTACATTTGAAGGTACGGGCAACCCCCACTCCTGCCTGGATTCTCCTCCCTCCACAGTGGTGGCCTTCCTCAGCCCTCTCACCCAGCCCACTCTCCCCTCCCCATCCCATCCACTGCCCACCTCACCACTCCAACTGGCCCACACTCTCCCCATGCCCCTAGATTTCATGCAATCCAACCCTGGTTCAGAGCCACTCTAACCTCCAGTGCTCTGTCCCAATTCATGCCAGTCACTCTCCAGCCTTCTGGTCAACTTTTGAAGTTTTTTATTCTTTTTTTTTTTTTTTTTTTTTGGTTTTTGTTGTTCAAATTTCCCTTTTACAGTCAAAATACTGAGGTGACAGCAGACTCTGCCACCTCCCCCATGGCAATATCAACTTCCTGTCCCCTGGAAGGAGCGATTAGAAAAATCAGGAAGGAGCTGGGAACTACCACACCAGAGAGATGACGTGACCTCTGGTGGACAAAGCAACCCTCTTGGCTGGTGACTGAGGTGGCCAACCTGGTGCCCAAGGGCAGCTTTGATCTCATAAAACTGAACTAGGAGGAAACTGAGGCAATACCCAATTGTGTACTAGAGGGCAGGAAGAGGTATCAGCTGGTCACTATGGAAACGGTAGCTGTTGCTAAGTACCACGGTCAGCTAGACCAGTCAGTAGGCCACCATTTTGGTCACTAAGAAGGGAGCTGTGTTGAGTTTGAAGGGAGCAGGGATGGAGGATGAGATGAACAAGACAGCCATCTGGGACAGTCACTGAGGGAGAACACACGGGTTTTTGGGGTAGTCCTGTTGATTAGCACAGATTATACTGGGATATGAAAAGGAAAGAACAAGACAAACTGGGCCTGCCACAGCAGATGGCAGTCATCTTAGCTGTCCTAAAACCAGCACGGAGCACAAGGGAAGGGAGATCCTGGGAAGTGCCACCAAATACTAGGAAAGTCCTCCTCAGTCCACCTCTGTCCTCTTAATAAGCTCCAGCTTCCTCCTGAAACAGGAATTCCTTCCTATCCCCCTTCTCCACAGAGTAAGAACCATCCACCTCCCACCCCCCAAGCCCCCCCCACCCCGACTAAGCCACTTGGAGTTCCAGCCAGATCACTTCCTGTTTCAGAAGTGCTACTTCCTGTCCTGGATGAAGGCACTTCCAGTTCCTGCTGCATGCTTCTGCCACTTCCCAGGCCATTTCTGTCCAGGCCTGGTCACTTCTTGTCTGGAGCAAGTCACTTCCTGTCCCAAGCAGCCCATCCAGCATCAGACCATGTCCATACATGTCACGACTGACCGGTGCATGTCTTGCTCTTGGCCACTGGACAAAACGGAACACTTCTTCTCATGGCAGCTGTCGTGACCCAACCACCCCAAATGGCTGGAGTAAGTATGTAGAGGCCTGGGGCAGGGCAGAGAAGGAGGCCCTGCTGCCCACGCCCTGAGCTGGGGTGCCTTCCCCGTAAAGCCCCCAGGTCGGGCGGACCAAGAAGAGTGGTTGGTATGAGAGGTCGGGGGGTGGGGGGCCAAGAGCTAAGGGGAGAAGTGTTTTGAGGCCCCCGCCCAGGAGATGAGAGAGGCACAGGATAAGAAGCCGAGAGGGGAAAGGGAGATGTAGGGAGGAGGATCTTAGGGAGAGGAACAGACCTAGAGACGGAAGAGAGAGAAAGAATAAGACATAGAGAGAAGAGAAAAACAGTGAGAGGCAGAAAGGGAGAAGTACCAACCAAAAGACAGACTGCTCCTGCCCCTAGCTCCGGGTTGGCGAGGGGGACGCAGTTACCTGGGTCATGGTTACAGAGGAGGCTGGGCCTGTGCCCCTTCCCCAAGGGAACAGGACGCAGAGACAGAGGGACGCCCATGGCCAAACAGGAGGGCAGGGAGTACAATGGAGTCTTAGGGAACCCTAAAAGTGGAGAAGAGGGCAACAGCCAGGAGGAGCGAAGGGGGCCGAGGGGGTGCTAGAGGTGCCCTCACACCATGAATTAAACCACAGCAGCACCCCAAGGGCTGGATTTGGGAGAGCAGGTGGGAGGAGCCCTCACACCTTATAGTAGATGTTTGGAGGGCTCTGGGGGGGCCCGTCCTGCACGATGTACACAGGGTGCCCATAGTCACCACTCACCTTCTCATAGTGGGGACAGAAGGGGGGATCTGCAGCCCCACCGCCCCGCAGAGCTATCCCTAGCTCCCCAGGCTCAGTCTCCCGTGGCCCCATCCCACCTCCACCCCCCAGGCCCAGAGACCCTCCCCTCCCGAAGGAGCCAGGACCAGGGTGGCGACTCTCCGAAGGCTTGGCCCGCCGTCTCCGCCAACACATGGCACCCCCAGCCCCTGCCACGCCCAGCAAGAGCAGCGCCAGCCCCCCCGCTGCCCCGGCCACTGCGGGCATGCTGGGAGGGGGCAGGGGGCCTTCAGCACCCCGGGAGGTTGCATTGCTGGTGGGGTCACCTGGCAGGGAAGGGGTGAAGGAGGAAAGAGGGGGAGGGGCTGAAGGAGCCACCTGGGCATCTGGACACCCAGCCCTGAGGGTCCCATGGGCTTCCCCAGCAGTGCCCAGGCCTCTTGGAGACCCCCTCCCTCCCCGCCAGCCCCGCTCAGAATCCAGGTGTCCAGCCCTTCAGCTCCCTGCCACGTAGTCCTCCCCACTTCTCTGACAGCGCTGATTGAAGCACTGACTTGGCTAATTAGTTCTAATTGAGTCTTTTCCTCATTTGGCTTCCATTCCCCTCCCACCCTCCCATCCTCTCTTCTCCTCTTTCCTGTATCACCGCCCCCAAATCTGAAGAGGGAGGGAGAGGGTGAAGGCAGGGCAGCTGGGGTCTGAGAGCAGAAGAGGCTGGGGGAGGCAGGGGGCTGGCCCCCTGGGTCCTACCTGGCATGTTCTCCTTCCCAGGCTCCAGGCTGTGGGCAGCCCCCCGGTCTCTCTCGACAGGCATTTCAGACACAGGTTTTCGGGGGGCAGCCCCTCCTCGGGGACCTGGAAATGGGGAAGATCCAAGAGAGAGGGACTGAGACCACTGCCCCCCAAGATGCCACTACTGCTCCCATCTCCCTCAGTCCGAGGAAGCGGCCCCCCAGCCCCACTCACTTTGTCCCACTCGGAGAAGCACCTTCATGCCTCTGGTTAGGCACACGCCTCCCTGTAAGCTCTCCAGGCCTTCCCGGGTCCCATCTGAAGTAGCTGGGAGAGAGAAGCCAGAGGGAAGAGTTGGCACTCCTCAGGGCAGCGCCGTGCCCAGGCGCCAGCACTACCCAGGCACGTAGGTGGTCTCCCTCAGTTCCAGGGCCCCTCCCTCATCTGCCCTGGATCCCAGGAGCAGCTCCCCATGGACCCCTGCCCTCTGCCCAGCAGTACCAATGATGTAGTAATCGTGGTGCGAGCGGAACTCGTGGCCCCAGAGGTTAGGGCTGTACTCCTGGAACTTGATGGTGAAGCGGAGATCCAGGTCTGGCCGATCACAAGTGAGGAGGAGGTTTGGGGCAGGGGGTGCCTCACAGCGCCGGCCCTGGGCACCCCCTACCAGGTACAGCTTGTAGAACTCATAATTAGGAGAGGAGTGGGGGCCAGGGGGCCTGGCCCGGGGACAGAGCAGGTCTAGCCGGTCCCCGATCTGAGGGTAGAGCACATAACCACCTTCTGCCTGGAACCTATGGGGAGGAAGGCGAGGTGGACAAGGAGGTGTCAGGGAGGTCTGGCCCCCAGTGCATTCCCTCCCTTGCCCCACAGCCCTCCAGGACTGCGACGCTCAGCTCAGGTCGGCCTGCTTTTGTCTGAGTGTCTGTTGTTACGGAGCAGGCACCAAGGACTGGGGCGCACGTTGGAAGCAGCGGGAAGCCAGGCTCAGAGGTCTCCTGCCCCTTGGTGTGCCCAAATGCACTCTTCAGCCCGCCCTCACCACATGCACACTGCCATCTCCCGCTCCATCACCGGCCCCGTTGCCATGGCAACAGGATGCCAGTTACCAAGGAGCTGGCCTCTCTGGAACCACACAGCCCACCCCTCCCAGGTGATTTCACTATTCCATGGCAGTCAACCATGGGGGCAGAGCCTCCCCTCCTCCAGGCCACCACCAAATCTCAGGGATTTCGAGGCAAAGGTGGTGGGGCTGGGGAGGGGGTGTGGAAGGTGCTCCAGACCCATACCCTGAGTTAGCCAAGTAATAGGACGGGATGCAAAAGCCCCTGGCTTGGCAATGGCCCTAAGTGGGGCTAACGGGGGTCTGGGGGCCAGCTACCCAGGTTGCTCCCTGCTCGGGGCCCTCTCCCTTGGTCATAGACTTCCTAAAGAAAGTGCTCTATTGCTTTGGAATTGAGGGAGGTGACTTCTAACCCCACCCAGCACAATCGCACATCTCCTGGGCAGTGGGCCTGGGCACCCACTGGCCCAGCCAGCAGAGCCACGGCTTACCACGGACTGCAGCCCCCCAGCCCCCGCCCACCTCACACCATAGCTGAGACAGGGTCTCAGAACAAAGTCCCAGGGGACCACTGCTTAATATCTCCCTAGACCATCCCTCCCTCCCAAGATCCGAGAGGCCCCAGGACACCCTGCTCGCTTTTCTCGATCCTATCAGAATAAGCATAACTTACATCCTCAAGCAACACACCTGATACTCAAACTGCAGCCAGGAGTTGGCAAGTGGGAGGCTGAGTACAGAAAAGACATTGAGGATATACCCAGAGCCGTGGCAGAGAGGAAGGGATGCCAGGACAGGGAAGTGTGACGAGGGCTGGGAAGTAGAGAGGAAGAACAACAATCCTAGCTCTCCTTTAATACTCACACCGTGTGTTCAAACACCTCACCTCTGATCCTCAAAGCGGCTATAAGGATTGAGGGTACAAACTCAGAAAGGTTAAATGACATACCCAAGGCCACACAGCTGAAAGCAGCAGAGCCAGGATTAAGACCAAGGATATGATGAACTCCAACCCCCACCCCGCATCCCCGCCCATGGCCTCACACAGGGCCCCCAACCCCCTGGAGGAAGTAGTTTTTGCAAACACAGAACTCTTGCTAACCGATCCCGAAGGCAAAGAACCCTGATGACCTCCCAAAGGTTCTGTCCTACCCTGTGTGGCCTGAAGTTTCTCCTGACCCTTGGTCTCTTTTCAGAGCCAAGCAAGCATGCCAGGAACAGAGTGTCTGATGAAGAATGTGCAGCCAGGATGTGGGGAGGGGGTAAAGGAGTCCTCAGGACTCCAGATGCTCTTTAGGGGGAAGGACCCTTCAGGGGGCTCCTAGCTTCTTCCAGAAAGCAAGTCCCCAAGCCAGGAAGGCAGGAAGGCGCTGGGTGGGAAACTGTTCAGCCAGGGCTGGCCGCCCCTCTGACTGTGGACAAGAGTTGGGAGACAGACTCAAAGAGGCTTGGGGAAGTTGTCCCCAGAGCCCCAAGCCGAGCCCCTTCCTTTCCATCTCCAACACCAAGGACCCCGAGGGGAGGGAGGCACCCCTGCCCTTCCCCTGGGCGCCTCAGCACCTACTCAGCAGCTCTCTCCTGAGAGCAGACATTAACCAGGCTCACTCCAAGCCCAGCCCCCTGCACAAGCCTCCCACAGATCCAAATAACCACTGCACCACCCGCCCTGGCTCCCCACGAACTTTCTTATCCTTGTCCATCTGGGGTCTCCAAACTCCTGACACACCTAGACCACCACCCACATCCAGCTCCGTGAGCCCCAGGAGTCTGGCTCCATCACCTCTCTGGTAACCCACCGCCTCACAACAGGGCGCCGACACCTTCCCTCCAGTCTCCTCCCAGCCCAGAGAATCCAGCCCCCGAACCCCCAAAGCTTCTGTACCCCCTGCCCAAAGGGTCTGGGGTCTCCCAAGCCCCAGGCCGCTCACCTCTTATTCGCTGAGTTCCAGTAGACAGGCTCCAGGCTGAGCCCAGACACCAGCCCCAAAAAAACAAGCAGCAGCAGGGCCCCGATTCGCACGCCCCCCGGCCCAGCATGGGGGGCCCCCATGACCCCGCCAAGGCCTGGGGGGCGGGGCACCAACTCCCCCAAAGTCGCTCGCCCCCTGGGGTGTCTGCCTCGGCTGCCTGGCTATTGAGCCCGGTCCACTCCAGGGGCAGATGCTCTCCCAGCTCCCACGCGGACCGCTTCCTGCTCTCCCAGCGCCCCGGCTTCGGAGCGCTCAGCCCCACAGAGCCCTGCCAGGGGCCGACTGCAGGCGCCCTACGCCCCCCGGCCCACGCGCCAGCACCCCGGGATGTGTGAGCCGGCCTAGGTGGGGGACTGGGGGAGCCGGGGGCCGGGTGGGGGCGGCATGGGGCGCCGGACGAGGGAGCGAGGAAGGGGGCGCCGAGCCGGAGCCCCAGCCTCGCTGGGATTGAGGGCAGCGGGCTAAGGGAGGAAACCAGTCCCGAGCCCAGGAGGGGGGAGTTAAAGGAGAGGCGGGGAGGGGGAGAGGATGGTGGAGGGAAAAACTGGAGCTGGAGCTCGAGTCGGAGCGGGCGGCGGCATCCCGCGGCCCACGCCCCCCACACCTCCCTCACCTCGCGCACCTCCCGCCCGCCGCGGCCGCCTCGCCCGCCGCCCCGCCTCACTCCCTGGCGCGGTCTCTCACGCCCCCTTTGTCTCTGCGAGTCTCCGTCTCTGGCTGAGTTTCTGCCCGTCTCCCCTCCTGCCCTCGGATCGCCCGAGCGGTTGGAATCTTCCTCTCTCAAATCCAGAAATCTCGCCCTCTCCACCCGGAGGAACCCACCCCGTGCGCTCCCGCAGCCGCCTCCTCCATCCCAAAACAACACTGCTGCTCCGGGGAGGTCTGGAGAGAATAATAATAACCTTGTAGGTTTGGCGCTTTACAAAGTGCGGCTGAGTTGGCCGTCAGGACTACCTGTGGGAGGGCAGAGCTAACGATCCCACTGTAGGGACGAGGAAACAGAGGCTCAGGAGGTCCCGGGACTTGCCCAAGGTCACACAGGGAGTCTGGGACAGCGCAGGGCAGCGCACCCAGGCTGCTGAGTTCCCACTCCCGGGGCTCTCGCCACAGCTTCCTCGGCCCTTTCCGGCTCTCTGGGGTCTAAGTGAAAGGCAAGGGGGTCGGGGTAAACTTTGGGCCCTTCTCAGATGGGTGTGGGAAGTGGGGCTGGAAGAGGAAGGGAGTACCTACAACCCCACACCCGCACGCTGCAGGAAGGGCTGTTTCCAATTATCCTGGGGGAAGGGAGGAGCTGCCTTTTCGGGTGTAAGAACCCTGGCTTTCAGCACCTCTGGATGGGGTGACATTCCTCTCCTTCCCTCTCAACCCTCCGCAGGCCTTCGTCCCTTCCCTTTGATCGCGAGGTTCAAAATCACATGCCCTACTGACAGTGTCTTCAAAGCCCCCTCTCAGTGTTTGGCAAGGTGAGTGGGGGGAAGGGGGAAGGAGTCACTGCTTCAAGTGACATACTCACCTCCCACCCCCCAAAGGCAGCACAGACATGGAGAAACAAGACCGGCTACAGCGGCCCAGTGAGTAAGACCCTCGCCCCCGCCTGGCGCCTACTGGGAATACTGATGTGACCTCTGCGCGGTTCAGCACCTCCACTCTTTTGGGTGCGTCCTTGACTCTGGCCACTAGGTTGCCTGCCTCCAGGAGGCGTCCAGGGGCGGGGGGGACGCCGAGTGCTCCTGCTCCCCTTCCTCCAGAGCTGAGTAATGGTCCCTCTGCTGCTGGATGATGGTAAATAAGACTGAGCGTGAGTGAGCGGGTGTCTTGTCTGTCACTGTCTGCACAGTCTCACACAGTCACACCCAACAGTCTGACACACCGCTCCTGCCACTCCTGCTCAGCCCGCTCACCCTGACCCCTGCTGCCCCCACCTTGGGAGTGAGATTTCAAACAGGTTCCCCCCTTCAGTTTACCAGGTTGCCTAGCAACCGACCAGTCAATGGCATGAAGCCCCACCCCCGCCCACTTGACTTCACAGCAAATGCAGCCACTCCATTGGCTCCCGCCTAGCTCCTCCCCTCAACCTCTGGTTTCAGGAACAATATGCCAGTCCCGCTGCTGCTGGACAAGGGAGCCCGCCGGACCCCTCCCCAACCACCCCCGTCCTTTGGCTCCCTGAACAGACACGAAGACTCTAGTATGGTATAAAAAAACCTTTTTTATATAAGCTCGCCCCCACCTCCCTCTGTCTCTCCTTGTCCATTTTGGCCCTGGTGATCATCAGAGATGCTGGGGTCTGGGCGCCCCCCACACCACCAGAGCTGGAGCCGACATTCAGGGTGGACGTGCCGCATCGAGAGCAGGGGAAGGTCCAGCTCCTGCTCTCCTTCATCCCCGCTTTCTGTGGGCTCCGGAAACATTCGCTGACCAGAGGCAGTGGCCAGCAGAGGCAGACTAGGGTGCAGGCTGGAGGGAGAGACAGGCAGAGACTCAGCACCCTGAGGGAGCGCGCCCACTCCCTAGGGAGCGCCCTTCCAACCCAAGCCCAGATATCTGTGGACTAGAACTGAGGACCTCATTCCATTGGTGCAGTCCTTCTGGGGCAGAAAACTCAGCACCAGCTCCGGCTTCCCATCATCCCCGGTCCTGCTGGTGTCCCACACGCGGACCACCCCACTAGTGCTGCCACTCACGAGGAACTGCCCAGTCCTGGGAGAGAGAGGAGAGACCTGCTGGCACAGAGGCATCACTCTGTGGGGCCGGAGCCCCTCACACCCAGGGGCTGGGACCCTCCAGCTGGGCTCTGGCACCCCAAGGAGCATGAGAGCCCTAGGCAGTCACCACCACTCACGGGTCCAGATCAAAGTAGATGCGCTGATTGGTGGTCACCTCCCGACTCAGGGACCACAGTGGGTGACCAGGCTGCCGGAGATCCCAGCACAGCAGCTCAGCATCCTGCAGACATAGAACTGGGGCCTGGAGTCGCCCTCCCAGAACACCCCTGCCTCCCTCAAGGTTTCTAGGCACTTTTTCAACGTGAGATTTTCCCCTCCCCAACTCTCAACACATGGCAGGTGACATACCTTGCGGGCTCCTGAGAAGAAGCGGTTGCCATCGGGGTGAAAGCGGAGGTGGGTGATGCCCCCTTGGTGCCCCCCCAGCAAGGCAAGTGGGGAGCCATCATCCCAGGCGTACAGACCCAGGGAGCGGCTGTAGGAGCCACAGGCATAGAGGGGCTGGGCTGGGCTGAAGGCTATGCAGGAGATGATGCCGCTCTGGCCCTGCTTTTTTGCTAGAGGGAAGAAACAAAATGAGAAGAAGGCAATGGTTCCTGGCTTAACCAGGCTTTGCAGAGGTCCACCTCTGTCTCCTGTGCCACACCAACATGGGGACTAACGTCTCCTCCCTCCTGTCTGCACAGCAGGATGAAAACCTCTGACACTCTCCAGATCCTTCTAGCTCCCCAAGGACCCGAACGCCCAACTCCACTTCTTCCCTTTCAAATCCTGGGTTTTCTTTCAAAGGATGGTGAGCTGAAGGCCAATATGAAAATGGAATCAGCTTCATCTCGTATTTTCTAGACACATGAAGATTTTGGAAACACAACAGTACACAGCTAGCAGGGCGCGGGTTCAGCACCAGCTAGTTAACCTTGGGAGAGTCTACTCCCTGGGAGTCTGTTAAGTGGGCACACCCTGCCTCCCAGGGCTGTAGGATGAAGCGAAACCCCACAGGTGGCCCCTGGCCTACACAGGTCCCTATGCACGTGGCAGGGCCTTCCCTTCCCTCTGCCCTGGGAGGCACATGCTTACCAAACGTGGCTCGGACCTCACAGTCCCGCCCAGGCCGAGAAGTGGAAAAGACACGCACAGTCCGATTGAAGCCACAGAAGAGCTGGGAGCCATCCGGGGAGAAGCAGAGTGAATGGGCTGCCGTCAGTTCATCCTGAGGGCAGGAAAGGGCTGAAAACAGGCCTTGCGAAGCCCCAGCTGACCTCAAGGAAGGAGAGCTGGAGCGGGGTGGGTGCTGGGGCTGGGCACGGAGGTCCGTACCAGATGGTTGTAGGCACGAAAGGAAGCCCGGAGCTCGCCAGTAAAGGCGTCCCAGATGTGAATGGGGTTTTCTCGGCTGCTGCTGGCCACGCTGAGGAGACATGGACACTGAGGCCCTGTTGCTGCCAAAGGAAGGGGAGGAAGCCAGCCGACCAGCCCTCTCAGCTCCCAACTGAAGGTACATCAAGCCTTCCCCCTCCCAGGCCCCTGGCTGCCCTGATTCTCGGCAGAGGGGCCCCTAGAAACTGTGGGGGTTAGAGCGGGCAAAGGCCAACACTTACTAGGAGGTTTCTGGCTGTGCCGAAGACATCAGGGAGTACCAGCAGTAGTCATAGACCGTATCCCCTTCTACCATACGAAGGACGGGGGCCTGGACAGACATGCGGGAAAGCCGGGGTCACTCGGAGGGACAAGGAGTCCGAGACTCGTGCCTGGCAGCTTGGTGGCAGACAGGGACGCTGTCTGTGGGCACTTAACCAGGTAGAGGAAGCAGGCTGGGTACATATGAAGAACAGGATCTTTCTCTCAATGCTCTCAATGTGCAAGGGTTAACCCAAACTTTCATGACACATTTAGGGCCACCACGAGCCACACAGATTCATATTTTTTAAGTTTATTCATTTATTTTTTTAGGTTTTTGCCAATAGGGCGCGTGCATTTGCTGCAGAAAGTGAGAAGTCAGTCACCTCTCGGGAGCGATGGCCATACCATAATCCTTTCTCCTTCATTCTTCTGGGATTTTGGATACACACACACACACACACACACACACACACACATAAACCTGGCAGGATTTTCAAGCCATCGAGTCCAGGATTTGAACTGCAGTTGGCCATGTGAGACTCTTAACCACCACACCACCTGCTGGCCCAATACTTTTTATTTTTTAAAAAAATTTTTGGAGAGGTTCTTGCTATAGGGCACATGTGCTTGCCTGAAAGACAGACAGACAGAGAGACAGAAAGCGAGAAATCACCCCCCAGGGGGGATGGCCACACCACAATCCCTTCTCCTCCATTTCTCCTCTCGGGATCTTGGGCACGGATGCACACCCACCCGGCGTGAATTTAAGCCACCGGGTCCAGGACTCAAACCGCGGTTGACTACATGGGAGTTCAGCAACATAGCCATTACACTAACTGCTGGTCCCAATACTTTTTATTTTTAAACACTTCGAGAGGAAGTAACAAACATTCCAACCCGGAGGCAAAGAACCAACCAATAATGCAAATATTTGCTGAGTGCCTACTAGGTTCCATTTTTTTCCTGTAAAAAAATTATTAAACTGTTCAGAAATGCAAAGTATTAAAAACAAAAACTTGTGCCCCACCGCCCCCCAAGGAAAAAATATCAAACTAAAACTCCTTGGGAACAGAAACCCTCCTTCAGAGGTAAACATTAACTTACATGTATCATTCTCATGCATTTCTTTAAGAATATTCTCATAGAGGAGACAAAAAGTATCTAGTACCATTTTGCAAGTCTTTAAACTTAGCATAATAGTATCGCATTGCATGTATTCTTCTGTGACTGTGAGATTTAACCAGGGTGACCCCTCTCGCTCAGATTCGTGCATTTTCACTACTGTATAGTATTCCACTCAGGATGTATCCAAACTGACCTACCCTTCTCCCACTGACGGCCACTGCTGGATTTCTATGTTCTGGCTGCGATGATGTACAGACCAGTACACACGTGGAAGGGCTTCTCCACAGCTACTGCGACAGTAACATTACAGGTCTCTGTGCTACGCACTTTGCCAGCTTTGGGAGATAATGCCAAGTTTTATTCCAAAGTGCTCATCCCAGCAGCAATATTTAAGAGTGCCTGCTGCTCTGTATCTTATGGTATTGCCAGACTTTCAAATTTTTCTCAATTTGAAGGCTGTAAAATGGTATTTCATTGTGGCATAAATTTGCATTTCCATCATCACTATAAGTGAAGATAGACATTTTCCTGGGTGTGTGTGTGTGTGTGTGTTTTTTTAGCCATTTTGACACACCTTTTCGTATTTTTTGCTCACTTATCTACTGGGTCACTTTTACTTAATGATTTGTAGGAAATCTTTTTTTTTGGAGAGGTTTTTTTTTTTTTTTTTTTTTTTTTTTTTTTTTGCTATGGGGTATGTGCGCTTGCCAGAGATGGAGAGACAGACAGTGAGAAATCACAGCCCAGGGGGGATGGCCATGCCACAGTCCCTTCTCCTCCATTCTCATCTTGGGATCTTGGGCACACGCACGTGCCCAGTGCGAGTTTTTAAGTCATTGGTCCAGGGCTCAAAGCACTGTCAACTACATAGAAGTCCAGTGACGTAACCATTATGCCATTTGCTGGTCTCAAAAGTCTTTTTGTTTTTAATTATTTTATTCAGGGATCAGCAGTTGGAGTAATGGCTTTGTCACTGAACTCCCATGTAGTTGACTGTGGTTCGAGTCCTGGACCCGGTGGCTTAAATTCATGCCGGGAATGTGTGTGTGGGAGGAGAATGGAGGAGAAGGGACTGCGGCATGGCCATCCCCCTGGGGGATGATTTTTTTTGCTTTCTGTCTCTCTGTCTCTCTCTTTCTGGTAAGCGCACACACCCTATAGCAAAAAAATAAGAATTATTTTATTCAACTTTATTTATTATTTTTACTTTTTAATTTAACCAGAGAAAAACAGAGAGAGAGGGGAAGTGATAAAGTAAGCCACACCAGGTCCAGGACCTGAGTCACAGTTGGCCATGTGGGGAATCCAGTGCCTTTAACCACCACGCCACTTGCTGCCCCCTGTAGGAAATCTTTAACCGGCCCAGAGACCAGTCCTTCATCATTTAATTGCTGACCCTCAGGGCGTTACCACCCAATCATCACGTCTGTTTCCATCTCTGCATGCGAGACACCCTTGTATCCAACTGCCTGGATGACGCCTCCACTTGGCCGTCTCACAGGTACCTCAAACTCGACTTGTCTGAAACGAACCTAGCATCTTCCAGGGTTTTGTTTCGTTTTGTTTACTCTTTCATGAGACAGCAAAAGAGAAGTGCACCCCCAACAGGATCCCTGCACCACAATCCACACCAGGCAGCTCAGGTCACGGGCACGTGCATGCATGCCTGGCAGGCACAGGAAGACCTCAAGACACGACAGACATGAGCCCAGGACGCTCCCGCGTGGCCCAGCACTGCAGAGCGTTGCGTTACCACTGCGCCACTGTGGCGACCCCACATCCAGCCTTCAAGCCCCACATCTGGGCGCCAACCTTGACCACCATTCCTCTTCACTCCCTCTGCACTCCTGGTCCAACCCGATTCCAAACCTCGCCAGTTCCTCCTCTTAGGTTTCACTTAGATCTGCTCCCATTTGTCCCCCCTCCTGAGATGCCATTACAGGCACTACCTTCACCCCAGGGTTTCACACCACTCTACATGTTCTGTGGACCTCCCTGCACCCCACACTCCAACCTGCCACCCCTTCTCCACACCTGCAGCCACACTGAGGCCCCAGAGATCTTGCTAAGTTGAATTCTGTACAGTGTCACCCTCCTGCCTAAAACACTGCAATGACCCCACATAGCTGTCAATATATAACTTGCTCTCTTGGGGCCAGCAGGTGGTATGGTGGTTAAGGCGCTGGACTCTTACATGGCTGACCGCAGCTCAAGTCAGCTTGAAAATCATGCTGGGCACATGTGTGTGCATGCCCAAAATCCCAGGAGGAGAATGGAGGGAAAGGTGGTGTGGCCATCCCCCCCAGGAAGTGACTTCTCACTTTCCTTTTCACTGTCTCTCTCTCTGGGGAACACGTGTGCCCTATGGCAAAAACCTTTAAACAAACAAAAAGCCCTGCTCTCCTTATTAAGATTTCATTGGGTTGTCGGAAAAGTCATGACGCGTTTTTGCACAGAAAAACACGTCATCACTTAGATTCTGAGGACCCAATATTACCAAGTTCCTATCCCCAACCTGCCTCTCAAGGCTCTTTTTTTGTTTTAGTTTGTTACAGGGCATCTCTCTCACTGGAGAGAGTGAGAGAAAGGGAGAAATTACCCCCAGGGGGATGGCCACACCACAATCTCCTCTTGGGATTTTGGGCACCGTTCACATGCACTCAGTGTGTTTTATCAGGCCGCCAGGTCCAGGACTTGAACTATACAGTCAGCCATGTGGGATCCAGCAGCCTTAACCTCCACACTCTGTTGGCCCTTTTTTCCTGTGTTTACAATGGAGCATATGCACACACATGTCAGAGAGAGGGTGAGAGAGGAACGCCCCCCCCCCCCCCAGGGGTTGGTCACTGCCATCCTCTTCCTCCAGGCCTCCAGCCCCTTAGCGTGGTGCTTGTGCCACACCTGTGAGGATGGCCAGCCAGGAATTCAAACTGCAGTTGACGCATGTGATCAGCTTCTCTTGAGCATCTCGTTAGCACAGCACAGAGCCGGCCCATAAGGCTCCTCTCTCTCTGCATCCTCCCTTAAAATCTCTACGAACCACCAGCTGGACTCTGAGGTCCCAGAAGGTGCCAACTCTCCACACCTGTGCCTGCAGGCTTTGCATGTACCACACTCCAAATCTGGAGTTTCTCCTTCACTTCCCCCAACAACTCCTCCTGGTTGACTCTCAGTCATCCTTCAGGTCTCTCAGCAGCTGCTTCCTGTGGGAGGCCTTCCCTAACCTCGAGCTGAGCAAGGAGACCCTGCTCCACGTCCCCATAGCTGTCTGTCCTCCTCCTTCTACATCAGACCTATCAAAGAAGGATCACTGGTTTCCCTAACACCTAGTGTATAATCAGGAATCAATAAATAATGTTTTGCTTTGTTTTGGAGAGATTTTTGCTACAGGGTATGTGCACTTGCTGGAGAGACAGACAGAAAGCGAGAAATCACCTCTTGGGGGATGGCCACACCACAATCCTTTCTCCTCCTGTGATCTTGGGCATGTGCCCACTGAGTCCGGGACCTGAACTGTTATCAGCCATGTGGGAGTCCAATGACATAACCACGACACCATCTGCTAGCCCCAGTAAATAACATTTTTATGAGCAAATGGAGATAGGAGAGTTTTAGTAACTAAGGCCCAAAATAATGGGACCCTGAATTACAGTCCTGGCAAAAATGTAGAGAAGGGACTGGATTCGAAAGGTGAGGAGGTCTTCATGGGATCTGGCAAATAACTGGATGCAGGAGGTTAGGAGAAGGAGGATTAAAGGATGAGACCCCGGTTTCTGGATTGGATACCTGAGGTCACCTAGGTGGTGGAAGAACTTGGGAACACAGGAAGTGATGAGGTGACAACATTCTCAGTGAGTGACAGAGTCAGCATAAGCTCCAAAGGGAAAGTTTTTACAAACATGGAAGTGCAACTGTCTGACTGTAGCATTTGGGAATGAGGATACTCCAGCCCCACCTGAGATGTAGGGCACAGAGGACGCAAAGCCTCCACCACAGTGAGCTGGGAGGAAATGAAGGCCTCTTCCTTCTTTTTTTAATTTGCTAGAAGATATGTGTCCTTGCCATTGAGAGACAGAGGGAAAGAGAAAGCACCCCCGTGGGGGACAGTCACCCAGCAATCCCTTTTCCTCCACTTCTCCCTCCTTTCAGGATTCTGGGCACACATCCACATGTACCTGGCATGTTTATCAAGGCAGGGGATGGCCGTGCCATAATTCCCTCTCCATTCTCCTCTCAGGCTCTTAGACACACATGCACATGCGCCTAGCATGTTCTTTTTTAAGAATTATTTTATTTAGGGGCCAGCAGTTGGCATAATGGCTATGTCACTGGACTCCCATGTAGTCAACCATGGTTCGAGTCCTGGACCTGGTGGTTTAAACTCATGCCAGGCACAAGTGCATGCGTGCCCAAGATCTTAAGAGAATGGAGGAGAAAGGGATTGCGGCATGGCCATCCCCCCTGGGGGATGATTTCTCACTTCCTGTCTCTCTGGCAAGCACATGCGCCTGATAGCAAAAAGCTCTCCAAAAAAAGAGAATTATTTTATTTAATTTTATTCATCATTATTATTTTTTAAATTTGGCCAGAGAGAGAGAGAGAGAAGAGAAGTGAGAAAGCAAGCTATCAGGTCTGGGACTTGAACCATGATCAGCCATGTGGGAGTCCAGCACCTCAACTACCATGCCACCTGATGGTCCTCCTGGTATGTTCTTTAAGCCACCAGGTCTGAAACTTGAATTGTACAGTCAGCCAAGGGCGATCCGGCTGCCTTAACCACCATGCCACTGGCTGGTCCTCTAGTTATTTTTTTTTTTAATTTTTCTAAGCTCTGTCCAATTACTGAAGTTTTGTAATATGGTAATTCTATAGTAGCTGTTGCTTGTTTTTAAGAATTATTTTTATTTTATTCATCACCATTATTATTTTTTAATTTGAACAGAGAGAGAGGGAAAGTGAAAAAGTAAGCTGCCAAGTTTGGGACTTGAAAAAAGATGCAGAGTCTGGGACTCAAACTGCAACTGGCCATGTGGGATCCAGCTACTGTAGCTACCAGGTCACAGGCCGGCCCTAGTAGATGTTTTTTTGTATTCTGCTGTTTCTTTTTTTTTTTTTAACAATTATGTATTTAATTCCATTTGTTAATATTATTTTTCAATTTGACCAGACAGAGACAGAGACAGAGAGAGAGAGAGAGAAAGGGAAAGTGAGAAAGTAAGTCGCCAGGTCCGGGACTCGAACCATGGTCAGCCATGTGGGAATCCAGTGCCCTTAACCACCATGCCAACTGCCGGCCCCAGGTTTTTTGTATTCTGCTTTTAACATCGTATCCTAAATGATTTTCCTGGTAGTCGTTTTCAGAGTTATCATTTTTAATAGTGTTTTGGATATTTGAGCTAGTTCCAGGATTTTTATATCATAAATGTTCAGTGAATATTTTCACGTATCTTCAAGGAGTTTCTTTTTTTTAATCTTTATTTATTTATCTTATGAGAGGGAATGAGACAAACACCCCCAACAGGGTCTTCATGCCAGGATCCCCCCAAGTCTCAGCTAGTCTGGACCACAGTCATGTGTGCACCCCGTCTGCACAGGGAGGTCGCAGGTCATGAAATGGGACGTTCCCATGTGACTTCAGCATTGTCAAGGGTTTTGTCACAGGGCGTATGTGCTTGCTGGAGAAAGAGACAAGAGAGGGAAAGTGAGAAATTACTTCTCAGGGCCACACTGCAATCTCGCCTCCTCCATTCTCTCATAATTTTGGGCATGCACGCACACGCACCCAGCATGATTTTCAAGTCACCAGATCCGGGACTCCAACTGTGGTCAGCCACATGGGAGTCCAGTATCTTAACCACTATGCCACCTTCTGGGCCCTAGTGACTTTTTTTTTTGATAGTATAAAGTTTATGAGTAAGAAACACTTGGGGGCCAGCAGGTGGTGTGGTGGTTAAGGTGCTGGACACTCCCACGTGGCTGACCATGGTTTAAGTCCTAGACCTGGTGGCTTGCTTTTTCATTTTCCCTCTCTCTATGTCTCTCTCTGGTCAAATGAAAATAAATGAAAGAAGAATACCCTATGTCAGATAGTATCAGTGTGTGTATATGTATACACACACACACACACACACACACACACACACACATTTTTTAAATTATATCCCACCTGGTTGTCAGAGGACATATGTGCATATGTGCTCACCAAAGAGAGGGAGTGAGATAGAAAGAACCCTCCCCCACATGGAGTGCAGTCATGTCACAGTCCCTTTTCCATTTCTCTATCCTTCTGGGACTTGGGGCTTGCATGCGCATACCCCCAGCATGTTTATCAAGCTGCTGAGGCCAGGATTTACACTGCTGTCAGCTATACGGGAACTGGCTCCATTAACCACTAGGCTATGGGGCTAGCCCCAGTGTTTCTTCTAATGTCTTGTTATACAAATAGTCAATATGCAATAGAAAACATTTCATGTCTTCCCCCCTACTGTTAGCAATGCATGAGTTACCAGTTCTATCACAACCTCGCTCATTAGACATTGTCTTTTTAGATTTTTACTATAGGACAGATGCACTCGTCAGAGAGACAGAAAGTAAGAAATCAACCCCCGGGGGGATGGCCATGCCACAATCCCTTCTCCTCCATTCTCCTCTCTGGATTTTGGGGACACATACACATGTGCCCAGCATGAGTTTTAAGCCACCGGGTCAAGGACTTGAACTGCGGTCAGCCATGTGGGAGTCCAGCAATGTAACCATTATGCCATCTACTGGTTCCAATATTTTCATTTTTAATGTCTACTACTTTAGCATTTGGAAATAGATAAAATTTAAGTAGATGGGAAAATGTGAGGAGGACTTGTGTATTTCCATGTACCTATATGTACTGGGTCTTCTTCCCAACATGCTTTCCCAATTCCTCTCCTCCCTTCTCTCTACTTTTCCACAGAGCTTTCTGGAACTCTTATTCATAACTCTCCAGCCTCTTCCCTGAGTACTCACCCTACCCTATGGCTCTTTTTTTTTTTTTTTCTTTCTTTTTTTTTTTTATAGACCACAGATTGGTTTATTTTTAACACCCATCATGCCATGAATTCATAGGGAATAGGTTCCAGTAGCTCAGGCTCCTTTTCCATTGGTTCTCACAAAGTGTGCTTCTCTGGGTGGAGCAGGCTGGCGCTTCAGTTGAACCCAGGTACCTTTCTCTTTGGCTTCTTTCTTTTTTTGGTCATTTTCCTTCACACGTTTTAGGAAGCTATCTCTGCTCTTAGAATGTTTAATATGCTCAATACGCACATTGATTCTCTTGGCAAGAATCTTGCCCTTAACTTGTTTGTTCACAACAATGCCAACAGCATGCTGGGTAACATTGTAGACTCTTCCAGTTTTGCCATAGTAACATTTGTTTTTGAACAGTGCCCATTCCCTTAATGTCTACAATATCACCTTCCTTGTAGATTCACATACATGTTGCCAAAGGAACAACTCCATATTTTCTAAGAGGCCTAGAGAACATATATCGGGTGTCTCTCCTCTTTCCCTTTGTGTTTGTCATTTTGGTTAATTACTGGAAGATGGCGGTTCCAGCCAAAAGGAAGCCCTACCCTATGGCTCTTGAAAGAGGCCTTCTAGGCAGCTGATTATGGCTGGATTCCACCTGGTTGACTACATGGTTTGAGTCCTGGACCCAGTAACTTGAAAGATACACATGGAGCATGTGTGTTCACGCCCAAAATCCTGAGAGAAGAAGGTAGAAAGGATTCCAGCATGACCAACCCTCCTGAGGGGTGATTTCTCACTTTCCCTCTCTCTGTGTCTCCAGTAAGCACACAAGCCCTATAGCAAATGACAAAATAAATTAATTAAATAGAAAGGCTGGGGCCAGCAGGTGATGTGGTGATTAAGGTGCTGAACACTTCCACATGGTCGACCACAGTTCACGTCCCAGACCTGGTGGCTTGTTTTCTCGCTTTCCCTCTCTCTCTGGTCAAATTAAAATAAACTAATGAATAAATAAAATAAAATATTTTTAAAAAATAATAGAAAGGCCTATTTGTGCTAAAATACTAAAAAAAAAAAAAAAAAAAAAAATTAAGGATGGGGCCAACAGATGACGTGGTGGTTAAGGTGCCAAACTCTCACATGGCCAACCACAGTTAGAGTCCTGGACCTAGCAGCTTGCTTTCTCACCTTCCCTCTCTCTCTCTCTCTAGTCAAATTAAAAAATAATAGTGATAAATACAACTTAAAAAAATTTTTTGGGGGGGAGAGGTTTTTGCTGTAGGGCGTGTGCGCTCACCAGAAAGACAGAGAGAGAGAGATAGAAAGCAAGAAATCACCCCTTGGAGGATGGCCATGCCGCAATCCCTTCTCCTCCATTCTCCTCTCGGGATCTTGGGCACGCACGCACACGTGCCCAGCATGGGTTTTAAGCAACCGCAGTCGACTACATGATAGTCCAATGACATAGCCATTACACTAACTGCTGGTCCCCCAAAATATATTTTTTAAAGAATTATTTTTTATTTTATTTAACTGTATTTATTATTATTATTATTATTATTATTATTATTATTATTTTCCAGCTTGATCAGAGAGAGAGAGAATTAGAAAGCAAGCTACCAGGTCCAGGACTCAACCCGTGGTCAGCCATGTGGGAGTCCAGTGCCTTTAACTATCATGCCACCTACTGGCCCCCAAAAAAGAATTATTTTATTTAACTTTATTTATTTATTTTAATTTGACCAGAGGGGGACAGAGTGAGAGAGAGAGAAGGAGAGAGAACGTGAGAAAGCAAGCTGCCAGGTCCTGGAGTTGAACCGCAGTCGGCCATGTGGGAGTCCAGCGCCCTTAACCACCACGCCACCTGCTGGCCCCCATCGAAAACATATTTACAGGTAGCTCTGGCAGCTCGAGACAGAGTATAGTAGCAAAGCATCACATGATCCTTCAAAGGCTCTTCAAGTTCTCCTCTGTCACTCAGTCAGCAGTCTTAGTCCATTTGTGGAGGAAAACTGGTGTTAATGCAGTGGCATTTAATAAGGAACTTGATCCTGTATAGAAACTTTTTGTGGACAAGATAGAGAATATTAAAAAAATAGAGAGAGAGAATATAAATCTAAACAAACATCTGGGGGACCTGTTGATGCTGGCCCAGAATATCAAGATCGGGAGAGGGAGCTCTTTAAGCTTAAGCAAACCTGTGGTAAAGCGGACATGAATACGTTCCCTAATTTCAACTCTGAAGATCCCAAATCTGAATCCATCAATAATCCCTTGCCCTGAAGAAGTAAAGTAAAATTAATCCAGTAATTTGTCCTGAGTCAGTTGTAGAATTACAGAAGTACCAAGATAAACACATTTCACAGCTGTCACATGTTATTTATTTATCTTTTTTAGAGAGACTTTTGCTATAGGGCATGTGCGCTCACCAGAGAGACAGAGACAGAAAATGAGAACTCAACCCCCGACGGGGATGACCACACTCTAATCCTTTCTCTTCCATTCTCCTCTCAGGATTTTGGGCACACATACACACGTGCCTGGTGTGAGTTTTAAGCCACCAGTTCCAGGACTTGAACCATGGTCGCCTAAGTGGAAGTCAAGTGATGTAATCATTATGCCATTTGCTGGTCCCATCTTTTAATTCTGATTCCAAATAAATTAATTAGTCATGTTGAAAAAAGAACCACATTGGCAATTCTTTTTTTTTTTTTTTTTTTGAAAGGTTTTTCTACAGGGCACATCCGTCCGCCAGAGAGACAGAGAGAGAGAGAGACAGAAAGCAAGAAATCACCCCCAGGGGGGATGGCCGCGCCACAATCCTTTCTCCTCCATTCTCCTCTCAGGATCTTTGGCACGCATGCACATGTGCCCGGCGTGAGTTTAAGCCACCAGGTCCAGGACTCGAACCACGTTCGACTACATGGTAGTTCAGCGGCGTAGCCATTACGCTAACTGCTGGTCCTGCGATTCAAATTCATTTCTTTCCTTCCTATCTATCTACTGTGTTGTCAGAAAAGTCATGACACATTTTTTCATGTTTTTCTATGCAGAAATGCGTCATGATTTTTCCAACAACCCTAAATGTATATATATATATATATATATATATATATATATATATATATACACACACACACACACACACACATATACATATATATATATTTTAAAGTCATTATTTAATTTTATTCATATTTTATTCATTCATTCATTTTAATTTGACCAGAGACTAAGAGACAGAGAGAGAGAGAGAGAGAGAGAATGTAAGAAAGCAAGCCACCAAGTCTGGGACTTATAGACATAATGTTTTTTTTTTTAAAAAAGAATTTCATTTAACTTTAAAAATTTTTTTATTTTAATTTGACTAAAGAGAGACAGAGTGAGAGCAAGAGAAAGTGAGAATTTTTTTATAATTATTTTATTTTTTATTTATTCATTCATTTATTTTTTAGTTTGACCAGAGAGAGACAGAGGGTGAGAGTGAGAGAGAGAGGAAATGAGAAAGCAAGCCACCAGATTCAGGACTTGAACCCTGGTCGGCCATGTGGGAGTGTTCAGCGCCTTAACCACACCACCTGCTGGTCCCCCAAGAAAGTGAGAAATTAAACCACCAGGTCCGGGACTCAAACCACAGTCAGCCATGTGGGAGTCCAGCACCCTTAACTACCATACCACCTGCCAGGCCCTATTATTATTATTATTATTATTATTATTATTATTAATTTGACCAGAGAGACACAGAGAGAGAGACGGAAAGTAAGAAAGCAAGCCTCCAGGTTCAGGACTTGAACCATGGTCGGCTATGTGGGAGTCCAGCTAGGGTCTAGCCGTATGGCAGTCTTCCTATTTCAGTCTCCTCGCTAGGACCACAGGCAAGTACCACCATGTCCAGCTCTTTTTGTTTTTCCCTCTGAATTTTGCTTATTTTTTCAGAGAGAGTAGAGTGGGCAGGAGAGATGGAAAGAGGCAGAGACAGGCATCCCCAACAGGGTCTCCACACTGCAATCCACCCTCAGCCTCAGTTAGCCCAGATCCTGGGCACACACACACCCAGCATGCACAGGGAGGCCCTAGAACATGAACCCGGGACCTTCCCAGTTGCATTATGACTGCACCACTGTCTGGTCTCCTGGTTGTTTTTTGTTTTTTTTTGTTTTTTTTTTGGGAGGGGGGTGCTATTGGGTGCATGTGCTCGCCACAGAGAGACATGGAGGCGGGAAGGGAGACAGAGAAAGAGAAGAAAAGTGACAAATCATTCCCCAGTTGGAAGACCACTCTGCAATCCCACTTTCCTCTTAAGATTTTGAGTACACACGAACATGCATCTGGTGCTGGGTCTGGGACCCAAACCACACAGTCAAGTAGGATGCAGCTGCATTAACCATCATGCCACTAGCTGGCCCCTAACCCACTGTAGATTGTGGTCCACCATGACAAGCACCCCTCCAGATATTTTCAAGACACCCTTGTCTTTCTTTCCTGTCAAACCTCGACCCGACCATCCTCCTAGTCCATGTTTGCACAACTGACCAATGACTACCAGTCTTTACTGAACACTTACTATATGCCACTATGTTAAGCACTTTACATTACCTCATTATTAATTTTTTAAATTCTCACAACTCTGTCCAATAGGTGCTATTACCATCATTCTCATTTTATAAATACAAAAACTATAGTCATTTAATTTGCTGGGAAAGATGCACAACTACAGTGACGAGTCTCACATTATACCTTTTTTAAAGTTTATCTATTTCCTGGGACAGAGAAAGATAAAGAAAGACAGGCACCCCCAAAAGAGCCCACATCACAACCCATGCCCAGACTCACCCAGCACAGATTGTGGTCACAAGTGCACTCAGCATGCACGGGATCCTTGCTATGTGTCCTACTATGTCACTCCCACACCACCTTCTTTTTATTTTTAAAGAATTATTTTAACTTTATTTATTCATTTTAATTTGACTAGAGAGGGACAGACTGACAGAGAGAGAGAGAAGCAAGCCATCAGGTCCGGGACTTGAACAGAGGTCAGCCACGTGGGAGTCCAGCACCCTTAACCACCACGCCACCTGCCAGCCCCCCTACATACCACCTTCTGTTCCCTGGTCTCATTATATGGATGTAAAAAGCTCTAGTGGGCACTGAGCAAAGAACAGTAATGTTACCACATTCTCCAGTGGTTTTGGTTTTCTAATCTCTAATACGGATTATTTCATACCTTCCACTCTCTCTCTACAGACACTCTTCCTTCAGCTGAAAACCTCCCTCACGCTCCCTGAGTACACAAGTCCAGGGACACAAACACGCAAACCTTCCAACCACCAGCTACTTCTGAATGCTCTTCTGCCTTTCTTCCTATCACAAACGAGGTGCTATGGCTTGAACCTGTCTGCCAAATATCCATGTGCCGGCAGGGTCCATGACACGCTGGCAATACACTGCTCAAAAGAAGCTGGATTCTGAACCAGCCTGTGGGATGAGTTAAAGCAGCTGAGTCCCACATAGCCAACTTTGTGGTTCAAGTCTCAGACCAGTGGCTTGAAAATAATGCTGAGTCTCTTGTGGCTTCACTTCCAAGATGATGAAGAAAAGAAGGAACAATCGCCATGTCAAAAAGGGCTGAGGTGGTGGGAACCAGCAGTTAGCATAATGGCTATGTTGCTGGACTCCCATGTAGTCGACCGCAGTTCACGTCCTGGACCCGGTGGCTTAAAACTCACGACGGGTGCGTGCGCGTGCGTACCCAAGATCCCGAGAGAGAATGGAGGAGAAGGGATTGTGGCGTGGCCATCCCCCCTAGGGGGTGATTTCTCGCTTTCTATCTCTCTGTCTCTCTCTGTCTGGCGAGTGCACGCGCCCTATAGCAAAAACCTCTCTACAAAAAAAAAAAAAAAAAAAAAAGGGCTGAGGCCACATGCAGCCTATTTGCTGCATGAACTGTGCCTGATGCGTGCCCAAGGACAAGGCTATTAAGTTCATCATTCGAAACATAGTAGAGGCCGCAGCCGTCAGGGACATCTCCAAAGCGAGTGTGTAAGGCCTATGTGCTCCCCAAGCTGTACGTGAAGCTGCATTACTGTGTGAATTGTGCCATTCATGCCAAAGTGGTCAGGAACCGATCTCATGAAGCTTGGAAGGACCCAATGCCCCACTTCGATTTAGACCTGCAGGTGCTGCCCCACGCCCTCCACCAAAGCCCATATAAGGAGCTGAGTCTTTAAGGACTGAAGAACTGTCCTCTGAGAAAAAATAAAATGCAAATTATATCTTAAAAAAAGAAGAAAAAGAAATGTACACCACATGTGTATGTGTGCATGCCCCAAATCCCAAAAGGAGCAAGATAGAGGAGCGTGGGGCCAGCAGGTGGCGTGGTGGTTAAGGCAGCTGGAGACATGGCTGACTGTGGTTTGAGTCTGGGACCTGGCAGCTTGCTTTCTCACTTTCCTTCACTCTCACTGTCTCTCTCTGGTCAACTTCAAAAAAAATAAAATAAAATAAAACGGCAATGAATAAAATTAAATAAAAAATAATTAAATATTAAAAAAAAAGGGAGTGTCACATGACCATTCCTCATTGGGGAGGGAGGAGTGCTTTCTCTCTCTCTCTCTCTCTCTCTCCAGGGAGTGCACACATCCTCTGGGAAATTTAAAAAAAAAAAAAAAAAAAAAAAGTGGCAGCAGATCCCACCTGGCATCTGCAGTTTGAATCCCCAGCCCTGGGAATCAGCAGTTAGCGTAATGGCTATGTCACTGGACTCCCATGTAGTCGACCGCGGTTCGTGTCCCGGACCCGGTGGCTTAAAACTCACGCTGGGCGCATGTGCGTGCGTGCCCAAGATCCCAAGAGGAGAATGGAGGAGAAGGGATTGCGGCGTGACCATCCCCCCTGGGGGGTGATTTCTCGCTTTCTGTCTCTATATCTCTCTCTGTCTGTGTGGCGAGCGCACGCGCCCTATAGCGAAAACCTCTAAAAAAAAAAAAGAATCCCCAGCCCACCCAGTTAGCCTGTAAACATGCAGGACATACGTGCAAACATCCAAGATCTAATGGGCTGGAGGACTAAAGGATGGAGACTGTGGTGTTGCAGATCTTGTGGAGGGCACTCCTCTCTCTCTTCCTCTCTCTCTCTCTCTCTCTCTCTCTCTCTCTCTCTCTCTCAGGTATACATGCATATATCATGAATAAAGGGGGAATTTTTTTTTTTTTTTTTTTTTTTTTTTTTTTTTTGCTATAGGAAGCGTGTGGTCACTAGAGAGAGAAAGTGAGAAAATACCCCCCAGAAGAAGATGACCATGCTGCAATTTCTTCTCCATTCTCCTCTCAGGATTTTGGGTATGGACATGTACACACCTGATATGATTTTCAAGCCATTGGGTCTGGACCAAACTGTGCAGTTGGCTATGTGGCATCTAGTCACCCCAACCACAATACCACCAGCTGGTCCAACTCTTACTTTTTTATTTATTTTTTTCCTACAGAGCATGTGCACTCACCAGAGAGAAAGAGCAAGAGGGAGACAGGAAAAGTGAGAAATCAAACCCTCACTCGGGGGGATAACCACGCTGCAATCCTTTCTCCTCATCTCCTCTTGGGATTCTGGGTACACACCCACACAAGTACAGTGTGATTTTCTTTTTTTTAGAGTTTTTTGCCTTAAAGCATGCATGTTCACTGGAGGGAGAGTCAAGGAGAGTGAGAGGGAAAGTAAGAAATCACCCCCTAGGGGAATAGCCACACTGCCATCCCTTTTCCTCCACTCTCCTCCTTGGATCTTGGGTATGCACGCACAAGCACTTGGCATAATGCCCAGTGTGATTTTCAAGCCATCAGGTCCAGGATTCGAACCATGCAGTTGGCCACATGGGATCCAGTGCCTAAACCTCCATGGCACCTGCTGGCCCCACTCTTACTTATTTAAAAAAAAAGGGGGGGTGGTCCAGCAGTTAGCATAATGGCTATGTCGCTGGACTCCCACGTAATCAACCGTGATTCAAGCCCCAGACCTGGTGGCTTAAACTCACGCCGGGCATGTGTGTGCGCGCGCGCATGTGCGCGTGCATGGGCCCAAGATCCTAAGAGGAGAATGGAGGAGAAGGGATTGCAGCGTGGCCATCCCCCCTGGGGAGTGATTTCTTGCTTTCTGTTTCTCTGTCTCTCTCTGTCTTTCTGGCGTGCGCACATGCCCCATAGCAAAAAAAAACTCTCAAAAAAAAAGTACATTAAAAAAAAAAGAATTATTGAAAAAAAAGAATTATTTAATTTTACTTGTTATTATTTTTTAATTTGCTATAGGATACACACACTCACCAGAGAGAGAAAGTGAGAAAGCAAGCTGTCACATCCAGGATGCAAACCATGGTCAGCCGTGTAGGAGTCCAGCACCTTAACTACCATGCTATCTGCTGGACCCCCTACTCTGACTTTTTAAAACTCTCCTGGTTCAGCTTGATGGTGCAGTAGGTGGACAGCTGAACTGCAGTGCTGGAAGCCACATGGTCATTGGTGGGTTGGGATCCCCGGGTTGGCCTAGAACCATGACTGATGAATGCGTTGCCCAGGATTCTGATAAGCTAAAGGGTTGTGGGAAGGGAACTACAGCATGACAAGACCCTGTTGAAGGTGCCCTCCACTTTCTCTCTGATGTATGTGCATCCACTCTTCAACATGCATGAAATGAAATAAAACTTAATTGGCCAGCCAGTGGCATGGTGGTTAAGGCAGCTGGATCCCACATGGCTGACTTTGTTCAAGTCCAGAAGCATAAGCTTGAAAAACATGCCAGGCATTCGTGTTACCAAAATCCCCAGAGGAGAATAAAGCAGAAGGGACTGCAATGTGGCCATCTACATTGTGGCCCACCATCTCCGGGGGTGCTTTCTCACTCCCCCCATTCCTGTAAGCACATGTGCCTTATAGAAAATTTAAAAAAGGAAAAAAAGGGCCAGTAGGTAGTGTAATGGTTAAGGCGCTGGACTCCCAGCAGTTCAAGTCCCAGACCCACAGGCTTGAAACTCATACCGGGCCTGTGTGTGCCCAAAATCCTGAGAGGAGAATGGAGAAGAAGGAACTGTGGTGTGGCCATCCCCCCGGGGGGTGACTTCTCACTTTCTGTCTCTCTGGCAAATGTACGTGCCCTATAGCAAAAATCCCTAAGAAATAAAAATAAAAACTTGAAAGAATTTGTAAAACTTGCCCATGGCTTCCCAAATGCCAGACTCAAAAGACCCAATATAACATGGCTACTAGTCACTTCTCCATCCTCACCCTACTTTCACCCTCACTGGCCTGAGTCCAGACACACATGTATTCCTGCCATTCTTTTTTTCTGGGAGAGGTTTTTGCTATAGGGTGTGTGTGCTCACCAGAACGACAGAGAGAGACATAGACACAGAAAGCGAGAAATCACCCCCCAGGGGGGATGGCCACGCCGTGATCCCTTCTCCTCCTCCTCTCGGGATCTTGGGCACATACACACATGCACCCGGCGTGAGTTTAAGCCACGGGGTCCAGGGCTCGAACCACAGTAGACTCCATAGGAGTCCAGTGACATAGCTATTACTCCAACTACTGGTCCCCCTGCCATTCTTTGAACACACAAAGTTCTTTCCCAGCTCTGGGTTTTTATACTATCACTGCCTCTTGGAATGCTTTTTTCTGTGGTTTTTCACATGGCTGAAGGTCTCAGCTCAAATGTCTCCTTTTCAGAAAGCTCCTTCCTGGGACCAGCAGTTAGCGTAATGGCTATGTCACTGGACTCCCACATAGTCAACCACGGTTCGAGTCCCAGACCCGGTGGCTTAAATTTATACTGGGCGCGTGTGCATACGTGCCCAAGATCCCGAGAGGAGAATGGAGGAGAAGGGATTGTGGCGTGACCATCCCCCCTGGGGGGGTGATTTCTCACTTTCTGTCTCTCTGTCTCTCTCTGGCTGGCTGGCAAGCGTACACGCCCTATAGCAAAAACCTCTCCAAAAAAAGAAAAAAAAAAAAAAAGAAAGCTCCTTCTTGACTATTTTATCTAAAGTGGTATCCTCTAGTAAGCCTCTCTCATCATTCTGTTTATTTCCTTCAGAGCATTTATTATAACCTGTCATGATCTTGATTATTTATTGGTTTATATGTTTGTTGTCTATCTCCAACAAGAAAGCAAAGCAACTCTTTGTCTTGTTCACCACTTTATCCTAGCACCAAACAGTGACTGATATATTGGTAATTACTCAATAAATATGCTTATAAATTAAACACTGCCTTGAGAAATTCACCACTTTTTTATAGAAGATACATATTCCTGACTAAAAAAGAGACAAACAGGGGCCACTAGGTGGCGTGGTGGTTAAGGCACTGGATTCCCCTGTGGCCCATTGCAGTTCAAATCCCAGACCCAGCAGTTTGAAAATAACAACAAATAGGGACCAACAGGTGGTGTGGTGGTTAAGGCGCTGGATACTCCCACATGGCTGACCATGACTTGACCAGGTTCAGGTCCTCGACCTGGTGGCTTGTTTTCTCACTTTCCTCTCTCTCTTTCTCTCTCTGATCAAATTAAAATGAATGAATAAACGAATAAATAATAAATAAATAAATCTTTTTAAAAAATAACAAATAGATAGATAGATTTAAAAAGGAGTCAACCCTCTCTTGAAATGACTTCAGAATTCAGGGCAGAAAATGCGACATGTGGAAATGTATGATGAAGGAAAGTCCTATTTGTGGACTATACTTTCTCCACCTACATGAAGAACTTAGATGTGCAGTGTCCAGTGACGGGGCAGAGTGGCCCCTACCCTTACCATTTCTGCATATTCCACCTCCTCTCCCTCACTGTACAGCTCTGGGGGCAGGTTATAAATCCGTAGGATGTTATCAGCACTATTAGTCAAGATGCAGGAACCATCAGGGGCCCTAGAAAGTGGAAAGAGTTAGAAAAGCGGACAGCTCCATACTTTTCAAGTGTAGACCTACAGCTGAGCCTATTCTAGGGTAGGAAACCTCCTGAGTTGAGGGAAGTGGGAAATACATAGTCCTACATGGAATTTAAGCTCATTCCAAAGAGGTTTTGTGTTGTTTTTGTTTGTCTTCCTATTAGGTGCATGGGCTCGCCAGAGAGCAATAGAGAGGAGAAAGCATCCCTCATGAGGAATGGTCACTTGCACTCCCTTTCCTCCATCTCTTCCCTCCTGTGAGGATTCTAAGCATGATTTGCCATCTTGCATGGGGCCATCAAGCCACGCACCCAGGGATTCAAACTGCTGGGCTGCCCATGAGGAATCTGGCCACCTTAACTACCAGGCCATGGAGTCAGCCCTCAAGAGAGATTCTTGACTGCTTCTCTCCATTCCTGGTGGATCCTTCTCCCAGATAACAGTGTTCTAAGGTGAAGCTCCTGGGGGTGCTTATCCCCTTGCCTGATTATTCTTACTTACCATTTACAGCCTTTCAAGAAGTTCTCAGGTTGGGTGCTGAATTCTGACCAGGATCCACTGAGAAATCGAGGTATCTGGGAGAAGCTGTAGTTCCAAGTGCTGGAAAGAAGATGGGAAGGACAACAAACCTGGGTCTCCAGAGGGGAAATGAGCCTGGAGAAGTGGGACTGAGAACTGGTGGATAAAGTCTATTTCACACTGCCAACTTCCTCAGATTCCAGAGTCAACTTCCACCACCACTTACATGTCTCCCTCATCCTCTTGAGCGGGTTCCTCAGGCCCATCTTCCATGGCTTCTCCAGACCCCAACTCCATTCTGTTCGTTTCTTCTGCAGGAAGGTTCGCATTTTCGGAAAGTTCTTGCTCCTCTATTCGAGGGTTCAATTCACTAGGAGTACCAAGTTGTGTTTCCAGGTGGACCGCTAGGTCCACCTCCCTGAGCTCCAGGGAGGCAGCTGAGCTAGCCACGGGTTCGGGGGACACCCGGAGCGGATCATCGCCATCGGGTGGCGGTGGCATTAGTTCAGGGTCCGTGTTTTCATCCATCGGGGAAGGCTGGGCAGGAAGACTAGCAGCAGCTGGGGCCTGATCTGAAGGAAGACAGTCCGGAGCTAACAGTGGCGCCTCCTGCGTCTTCATACTGCAGAAGAGGAGCAGGCACTGGCCTCGGCCGGTAACCCTCTTTCCACTGGCTACCCGCGGCCTGCCCCGCGGAGCAGCCGGGAGGGATCCAAACTTCTCAGGGATCCGTAAGCAGAACTGAAAAACCCACCAGTACCTAACTTCCTCTTCCGGGAGGGGGCAGGAGACCCCAGGAAGGCGAGGCGATCCAGGGGCACCAATGAAACAAATCCAGCCTCCCTTGGCACTTTGAGTCGCTACTCGCACTTTCTCTCGCGGGATTTGAGCCCACCTTCTGATTGGACCTCCACATCACCGATCAGATTTCGCGGGCCACCATGGAGGGGCGGGGCGCGGACTCAACAAGTCAGGTTTCCCATTCCCATCAGGCCCTTGGGCTCCTCTTGGCTGCTGGGAGTTGTAGTCCAAGCGTTTCTGCCTTGGCGAGCTCCTCCTACCGTTTCCCGCGGTAATTCTTAAAGCACCTACCCCCTCTCGCCTGCAGAGGGCGCGAGCACTGTATATGATTTTATAGGTTTTGCACCTTTTTTGTATCTCATTTTGCACCTCCTTCGCCAAATTCTTCAGACCCGTCTCTCTTAATTCGATAAATATTTAAAGTTAAGTTATTTGTTACGTAGCCTAGCACTGTACAAGGAAATCTGGAGTACAACAGAAAATAGGATAGTAGTAGACATGTTCTCTCCCCTCATAAGGTTTATGTTGTCGTGTATTGAAGACAATGAACAAATAAATCTGTTCAGATATTGATAGGGGCCCTGAAAGAAATTAAACAAGATGTGATATAAAGTACCTAGGAGCACATATTTGATTGGAATGTTTGGGAAAACCTCCCTAAAACGTGACATTTTAGTTTATGAGAAGAAACCATGCCGCTAAGATAGAGCAGTGTTCCATACGCAAGGGCAAATGCAAAACCTTTCTTCCACCCTTCATGTTTGACACAATGGCCAGAGTTCTCCAAAATGGTTTCCACCAGTCGAGCTAGTGGTGTGGTGGCTAAGGCGGCTAGATCTCACAAGGCCAGCAGCTCGGCTGGACTCCCGGACCCTGCAGCCTGAAAAACACTCTGGACGTGCCCCAAATGCCTAAAGAATGAAGGAGAAGGGATTGCGTCAGAGCCATCCCCACTTTGGAGGGTGGGGTGCTTTCTCACTTTGTCTCTGGCGAGCACAAGAGCCCTATAGCAAAACTTAAAATAAAATAAATGTTTCCACCAATTCTGCTCTCATGCCTCTGGCCTGTACCCGTTTCCCACGCTAAAATGAACAAATCGATCTTTCGCACCAATGCGAAAAATCCTGACTTTCCTCACTCTCCTCTCTCCATTTCTTTTGCCTCTGCCGGCAGGCAAATTACTTGCCCTTACTTGTCATGGCGGCCGTCCAGCTTTGTGCCAGGACCTCGCGGGGGTTGCTGGGATTGGGACTTTCCCCTCCCATGTGCTCAAGACTGGCGCTAAAACTTTTGAGCTCAAGTCCAGAGCCAGCATCCTAGCCGCAGGTAGCCACTGGACTCTGGGGTCTCCCGGTGTCCGGTCTCGGAGCGTGCTTCTCAGGACAGTGACACGCTCCCTCGAGGGTCGGGTAAGCTCCTGACTGAGCCTGATGAGTCGTGTCTGAGTCACGGGCTCTCGGCTGGGGAGAATCGTGTGGACTGGGGGTGGGGCAGTGGAGACGTAGCGAGTTTCGGGGGGCAGAGGATAGAAGCTTGGCTCGGCGGGATGAAAGCAATGTTGGGCGGCCTGAGTATAGATAATGAGAATGGGAGGACCAGTCGAATTCAAAAACTGAACACATGGGCGGCAGGGGAATCTTTATAAAGAACCTCAAGCCGCCCTAAAGGGGACTCCCCCCACCCACCCACTCAGTGCTGGGTGTGGGGAAAGCGCTGAAATAAGCCTAAAGCATTGAGCGTCTGAAACTGTCGAGTCTCGAAACTTAGGAACTCACGGCTTGAGATTTTAGAGCCTAGAGCATCCTACTGAAACCTGAGGCTCCATTCCGAAGTGGTTATTTGGGGCGATCAGAGAAGCCGCAGCTAAGGTCCACAACTTCCGGACCTTTGTCCTTCCTGGAGTGATCCTTCCAGCCGGCCCCTGGCTCCGCTGGATGTAGAAAATCCAATTTAAGACTGTCAGCCGTGGGAGTGGAAAGTGATAAACCAGAGGTTTGCCCGCGAGGCGGGGAAGACCTTCCCGGCCTGAGAAACCCCGTAACTCGGTTATTGTTTGGCTCCACATTTACATTTCTGCCACTTGCAGTAGCATTTCCGGTTTCTTTTTGTCGGAGCAGCTCACTCTTGACCCGATGAGGGGGGAGTAAGAAGAGAGAAAATTATCTTTTAGGTTGGTTCCTATTGCTTGCAGAGGAAGATCGCTGATCCTCTGCCCACTTTTTTTTTTTCTTGAATGACTTGGTTATTGCTTTTGCAAAGGAGGGAGTATTTGTTTTGATGCATACAGCAATCTCCGCCCCCCCCAATAGTGTGCACTCCCCCATCCCACCCCCGTCGCCTGCAACATAGGCGGACGCTACCATTGTGCCTGGTGGGGTGAATAAAAGATATGCAAAAGGCAGACTGAGCATTGTTGAGAATAGGTACGTTTGAGAGTCGAGCTTTGAAAGAGTGCGATGGTAGCTCGTTTGTGTGTGTCGGAAAGCCAGCTCGCCTGGTATCCGGCTTTGGGCGAAGCCATTCTAATTCCGGACGCAGGCTGAACGTTGTGAGAGCGGAAGGGGCGGGCCTCGGCGAGGGGCGGGCGCCGGGGTCCTAAGTGCAGCTGTCCGGTCCCAGCCAGTTCTTCCCAGTGGGAGGCGGCAGGATCCGCGCTAGATCCCTGGCAGACCCTCATCTTCATCCCTTAGGGCGCGGTCCGTTCTCTGGTGCCGTTCTAAGCGCAGCACCTGCTGCTACCGGGCGTTGTGCCCTGTACTGAGGGGCATACCCTTTTTCAGAATTAAAGCTTCACTCGCGGTACAGTGCGATCTACAGATCCTAAGTGCGCCGGTAGATGGGTTTGGCGCGCACCGTGTAACGCCTAGCAAGACGTAAGATACATTTTCCGACCAGTCGGTGGTGCAGAGATAAAACAGCTGCACCCGGATGAGGAAGGTCTTGGGTTCATGTCCTAGGACCTCCCTAAACACTCTAAGCGAAAGCATAGCCTAGGATCTGGTCCAGCCGAGACGGGGTAGATCCTGGCCCGGAGGGAGGGGAGAGGGCTCATTTAAAAAGTACACTTTTTTCATTATCCCAGAAATATTTCCCCAGCTTCTTCCCTATTTCTGACTCTCATCTTTATTTCGATTTCCGTAAACACATATGTTTTGCCTGTTGGAGAACTTCATATAAAATAGATAGTATACACCCATTTTGTCAGGCTTCCTTCAGCATAATTTGCGTGAAATTCATCCATATTGCGTGTATCAGTATTTTGCCCCTTTTTATTTAGTATATTCCATTCTCCTTATGATGGGCTTTTAAGTTGTTTCCAGTTTGGGTTATTATGAATAAAGTTTCTATGAAACATTCTTGTACATTTCTTTTTGTGATCATATGTGTCCATGTTTCTTGGATACTTAGAAATGGGATTTCTAGGTCAAGAACTGTTGAGTTTTCCAAAGTGGTTATACCGTTTTGCACTCTGGCTAGTAAGGTATAGGGATTGTGCAGTTCTTAGCTTTCCAAATGAGCTTCTCTCTCACTGATAAGAGAGAGTTAAACTCCTCTGGAGAGCTAAGGAATTTCAGTAACATTTGGTGGTGTCTTTTTAATGTGTATCTTTGTGTTTTAAATTTACAGTTCTCTTAACAAGATACCCAGCAGTCTTTAATATGAGAAGTTAATATGAGATGCCTTTTGCCTATTTTCTTACTCTTAATGTCGTAGAAGTATTTTACCGTTTTTTATAAGTCAGATACATCTGTTGTGAATGTTTTCTTATGTTATATTGGTTGCCTGTTTGTTGGCTTTCAAATGCTACAAGAAAAGTAGATTTAGGGCCCAGCCAGCGCTGTAGTGGTTAAGGTAGCTGGATCCCTCATGACTGTGCGGTTCGAGTCCCAGACCCAGCCTCCTAGAAAACACACTGGATGGTCCCAAAAGAAGGGATTGTGGCAGTGGCCATGCTCCCTAGGAGCTGCTTTTCCACTTTCCCTCTATGTGTGTGTGTCTCTCCAGCGAGAACACATACCCTATAGCCAAACTAAAGATGAAAAAGAAAAGTAAATTTAGCTTTTCGTTTTATTCTTAATATTTGTCATGTCCTGTTCAGGATTTTATTTTCTTTTTTATTAATCTCAAGATCACAAAGCTATATTGTTTTATACTTTCTTCTAGAATCTTTTTATATTTAGGCTTGACACAAAGCCTTCTTTTTTTTTTTTTTTTTTTTTTTTTTTTTTTTTTTTTTTTTTGAGAGGTTTTTGCTACAGGGCGCGTGTGCTCACCAGAAAAACAGAGAGGCAGAAAGCAAGAAATCATCCTCCAAGGGGGATGGCCATGCTGCAATCCCTTCTCCATTCTCCACTCAGGATCCTGGACATGCATGCACACACACCCGGCATGAATTTAAGCCACCAGGTCCCAGACTCCAACCGCGGTCAGCTGCATGGGAGTCCAGCGACATAGCCATTACGCTAACTGTTGGTCCCAATTAATTAATTTTTAAATTAATTTTTGTTTATGCTGTGAGATGCAGGGATTACTGTTCTGGTTTGTTTGTTTGTTTCGTGTCTCAATACCCATTTAATCTACCTCTATTTGTTGAAGTTGCTTCCTGTGTCTGGGTAGGAAAATAAAGGTTTTTTTTCCCCTGCCAGTTTCACCATACAGAACACTGGCCAAATGTGTTGGTGTGGTTATTCCCCACACATCAAGCAAGCAGTCAGTTCTAGACACCAGCTAGGTGTTTTCTAATTCTTTTTGATTTCCCCAGTATTTTCTTGAAGGTAGCATCAGATCCCACCGGTTGAAGGCTCAGTCCTACAATACTGCCTCCCATTTCTGATGCAAATTGTAAGCCTTAGATTGTTTTTTTAGGCTTTTGCCATAGTGTGCGTGCACTTGACAGGGAAAGTGAGAAATCACCCCCTGGGGGAATGGGCACACATGCCCTGTGAGATTTTCAAGCCACCAGATCCTGGACTTGGACTGCAGTAGGCCATATGAGGGGGCTTCCAGTGCCTTAGCCACCACGCCACCTGCTGGCCGGGCCCCACCTCAGGTTACTTTTTACCTGTGTTTTTGGCCAAACAGCTGTAAGGTCAGGGTTCCCACCACGCCCTCTTGGGATCAAGTAGTTTGATAGGGAGGGTCACAAAACACAGGAAAATGCTTATTTACATTTACTGGCTTATTATAAAACATGCTGAAAGGATATAAGTAAAGAGATGCATAGGGCAAAGGGTGGAAGGCTTCCATGTCCTGTCCTGGGTACCACCCTCCAGGAAGCTCCACCTGTTTGGCATTCTGGAAGCTCTCTGAACCCAGTACTTTCAAATCTTTTTTCTTTTCTTTCCTCTCTCTTTTTAAATTCGTTTGTTTTGAGTTATTTATTCAGTTTTATTCATTATTATTATTTCATTTGACCCATGAAAGAGAGAGAGGAAAAGTGAGAAAAAGCAAGCCAGCAGGGACTGGAACCTCGGTTGGCCATGTGGGAGTCCAGCGCCCTAATCACCGCACCACCTGCCAGGACCCTTCCTAGTCTTTGTGGAGGCTTGATTACCTAGGCATGATTGTTTAAAACACCAGGACATACGCCCATATCTCTTGAGGGTGGTGATTTCTCGCTTTCTGTCTGTGTCTTTCTCTGTCTTTTGGTAATCACCTTAACCTTCAGCTTTTCTCCACCCCACTTCATCCCTGGGGTTGTGGGTGGGACTAAAGCAGAAAACCCCAACCCTCTAATCCTGGCTTGGTCTTCCCTGTGGCTAATGCCCTTTCTGGAGCTACCAGCCATCAGTGAAATCATTAGCATACAGACAGGCACTTCTCCCTTTGGAAAGCCCAGCTAATTTTAGGATCTGGGTGGCAGGAAAAGGGAATAAAACCAGATGTATATTTCAATGTCACATTTTCCTTTACCCCAGTAAATTGCTTTTAATCTTAGGTATTGTAAGGTTGGGGTTTAGGTCTCTCATCTTACTGCTAGTTTCTGTTTGTCTATTCTGTCCTTTGCTCTCTCTAAATATTTGAAGAAAAAACAGTAATCTACACAAACTGAGAAATTAAAGGCAGGAACATTTCCCAACTCATTTTGTGAGTCTGGAATAGTCCTGATACCAAAATCCAACCAGGGCATTACAAGAAAAGAACATTTAGACCAGTATTCCTGTGAGCATATTCATGCAACTATTTAACCAATTTTAGCAAATCAAACCTGGTCATATGTAAAAAGGATAAATACATCCTGACCACGTGGGATCTATCAACCAGGACTGCAACCTTAGTTTAACATTCATAAATCAATTTGTGTAATTTACCAAATTAACAGGTTGAAAGTTTTTTTTAAAAATTCTATGATAATTTCAACAGAACTAGAAAAGGTAGTTGATGATATTCAGCATCTATTCATGGTTTCAAACAAAGCCTCTCTCAAACTAGTAAAAGGAACTTCCTTAATCCCATAAAAAGGCATCCATAGTCAAAGTACCATGAGCAACATGCACTAGGACTTCAAAAAATTCCTGGAAAATTGAATTAAAATATAAGTTTATGTGGGCCAGCAAGTTAAATAGGCTGGCTCTCACATGACCGACTCCATGATTGAGTCCTGGACCCAGTGGTTTGAAATCATACTGTACATGTGTGCATTAGTGCCCAAAATCCCAAGAGAATTGAGGAAAAGGGATTATGGTGAGCCCATATCTCTTGAGGGTGGTGATTTGTGTCTGTGTCCAGTGAGCACAATACCCTATAGCAAAAAATAAAAGTTTATTTTGATGCAAAAATCTTTATTTTTAAATTGGGGGGGTAGGGACCAGTAGTTGGCGTAATGAATATGTCGCTGGACTCCCATGTAGTTGACCGTGGTTCGAGTCCTGGACCTGGTGGCTTAAACTCATGCCAGGCGCATGTACATGAAGAAGGGATTGCAGCGTGGCCATACCCCCTGGGTGGTGATTTCTCGCTTTCTGTCTCTGTGTCTTTCTCTGTCTTTCTGATGAGTACATGTGCCCTATAGCAAAAACCTCTCCAAAAAAAATAATAAAATTGGGGGGGGCGGGCAGCAGATGGCATAGCAGTTACATCACTGGACTCCCAGGTAGCCAGCCACAATATGAGTCCCAGACCCAGTGACTTGAAAATCACCCTGGGGAAACATCAGAAACACTCAGAAGCCATTTTAAATCTGAGGTGTGTCTTGTTGTGTTCTCGCAGCATGCTAGTAAACCATGCAGTTTTTGTTTTTCACCTTTAAAAAAAAATTTTTTTTTATTTTTTGTTTTGTCTATTTTTTTTTCTCACCTCCCCCCTTTTAGTCTTTTTCTTTTCCTTTTTTTAAATCTTACTTTCCACTCTGCTGTTCAGCCTCCACACAGTGAGTTTCTAGACAGGCCTATGTACACAGTAGTCAAGCATCTGAATACTTTTAGGGTTACAGAAATTCTCTACCCTTATTGGAGAAGAGAGACTGTAGAGTGTGCAACAGGGAGAAAGACGGAGCTGCAGAGATAGCACAGCGCCTCTCCTCCCACACATCTCTGAACTCTAAGTTCAAACCCTGCAGCTTAGCCCAGGTGCACCTATTCCCTGGAAACTGTGAGGCCTTTGTAGTATCCAGTTCCAAAGTCAAAAGTGTAGATTGCTTGGTGAGCATCAGGGAAACAGAACTGCAGCGAGCTTGTAGATTACCTCCTCCCACACACCTCCAAATGTTCAGAATTAACTCCAAGAAAGTAGGAAGAAATGTGTAATCCATCAGATAACCAGAACCCACCTTAGAGGCACAAGAAATATGAGAAACCAAGAAAATATCTCTCTCCCAAGGGAAAAGAACAACCCTTCATCATCCATAGTCAGTACAATGGAACTTGTGGAAATATCTGATAAAGAATTCAGAATATTTATAGTGACAAAACTAAATGAGATGCCAGAGATGAGAGACAATGAACTCTAGCAGATGAGGAAGTCCATGATCTGAAAGAAGAAATCGCACTATTAAAAAAAATCAGATGGGGGGCCAGCAAGTGGTGTGGCGGTTAAGGTGCTGGAATTCCCACATGGCTGACCATGGTTTGAGTCCCGGACCTGGCAGCTTTCTCTCTCTCTCAGTCTTTCTCTGGCAAAACTCATGTGAAAATAATAATAAATAAAGTTCAATAAAATAATTTTTAAAAAATCAGATGGAGACCAGCAGTTAGCCGTGGTTCACGTCCTGGACCTGGTGGCTTAAAAAACTCACGCCAGGCACGTGTGCATGCGTGCCCAAGATCCCGAGAGGAGAATGGAGGAGAAGGGATTGCAGCATCGCCATCCCCCCTGGGGGGTGATTTCTCGCTTTCTGTCTCTCTGTCTCTGTCTGTCTGGTGAGCGCACACGCCCTAAAGCAAAAACCTCTCCCCCGCCCCCCCAAAAAAAAATCAGATGGAGCTGTTAGAGATGAAGGCTGTAATACAGGAAATCAAAACATGCCTTGACAATATTAAAAGCAGATTAGACCATGCAGAAGATCAAATCTCTGATGTTGAGACAAAAATCTCTGACCAAGAAAAAATTACCAAAAAGACTGAGAAAATAACCCCAAAAAATGAGAATAATATATGAGAAATACTAGATACCATTAAGTGCCTAAACATCCAGATAATCAATATCCCAGAAGCTGAAGAAACTAATAAGGGCATTGATAATCTATTCCATGAAATCCTGGAAGAAAACTTTCCAAACCTAGAGAGACACTCAAATATCCAGACCCAAGAAATCCAAAGGATCCCTAATAGAATCAACCTAAGAAGATCTTCTCCAAAGCACATCATAGCCAGATTGGCCAAATCCACAGACTAAGACAAGATACTAAAATTGGAAAGAGAGAAATGTCAGGTTACTTTCAAAGGTTATGCCATCAGGCTAACATCAGACTTCTCATCGTAAACAATGCAAGCAAGCAAAGAATGGGAAAAAATATTCAAAGCGTTAAGTGGGAAATTATTTCAACCAAGAACACTATACCCAGCAAGATTATCCTTCATGTGGGAAGAATAGATAAACATTCTCAGATGAACAAAACCTGAAATAATTTACCAACACTAGACAAACTCTTCAAGAAGTTCTGAAGGAAGTGCTTTACCAGGAAAACTAAAGACATACAGACAGAAATAAGAGAATAAAGAGCAACCAAGAAAACACTAGGGACAAATCCGGAAATATTAACATTGAATGTTAACTTCCAGGATTTAAATAGAAAAATCAGACCACAGTAACACTCCAAATTGAACAGAAGACAGATTATAATTACATAAGACTGAACTGGTAAGGGACCAGCAGATGGCGCAATGGCTACGTCATTGGACTCCCATGTAGTTGATCGTGGTTCAAGTCCAGGACCCAGTGGCTTAAATTCACGCCGGGCACGTGTGCATGCGTGCCCAAGATCCCAAGAGAATAGAGGAGAAGGGATTGCGGTGTGGCCATCCCCCCAGGGGGTTATTTCTTGCTTTCTGTCTTTCCCTTTCTGGCGAACACACGCACCCTATAGCAAAACCCTCTCCCCCAAAAAAAGACCGAATTGGTGAAATAGAATTGTATGACTTTTGACTAAAACATTACTGTTTTTTTTTTTTAATTACACTTTGTTTTCCAGATTTAAGGGCTTTGCTTTCTTTTGAGCTGTTGATAAGTTCAGCAGTTTGTTAAAATGTGTTTTTTTGTTTGTTTGTTTCTTTAAATTGAAGCATAAACTTTTCTCCCTTCCTGACCTCTCTGGAATTTGAAAATATTTGCAAGTATTCTTATTTGTTGGCAGTAGGGTTATTTGCATAAGTTCAGTACTACCTGTTGCCTTGAATCAGAAATTCGAAATATTCATTATTGACAGGGCTTTGACTGGAAAGTCCTATCTGAAGATATAACCAGAAAGCTATGGAACAAAGGTAGATCTCAAGAAAGTCAACAGAAGCTCTTGGAAAGACAGCCTGGCACCATGAACAGCTCAGCTTGGCAGAGAGGATTAAAGAAGACATATGAAAGAATTCGTACCAAAAAATAACCTGACTTTTCTACCCAGCATTGTAATCAGTATAGATTGCAAAAGAGCAGCCACAACTAGAGGATTACCTTGAAAAAAAACATTGAAGGAAGAAAAAGAGACTGATCTTTGCTAGCAGATGGTATATCACAGAATACTTGGTAGACAAGGCTGAATTGAGAAGGTTTATGTGTGAATTGTGTGCTGGGTGTTTGCTTTTCAACAGTTTGAGTAGTTGATATGTAAATATTTTCTCAAAAATATTTAAAACCAAAGGGAAAAAATAATTACTCTGGGCACATGTGTGTGCCCAAGATCTGGGGAGGAGAATGAAGAAGGGATTTTGGCATGGCCATCTGCCCGGGGGGGGGGGGGGGGGGGGGGGGGGGCGTGATTCTCATTTTCTGGCACTCACTGTGCCACCCCCCTTCCTCTCTCCAATGCACCCTAAGGCAAAAAATCTCTTCTTTCTTTCTTAAAGAGGTTTTTCCTATAGGGTGCCTGCGCTCGTCAGAGAGACAGAAAGCAAGAAATCATCCACCCACCCCCCAGGGGGGGATGGCCATGCCAAAATCCCTTCTCCTCCATTCTCCTCTCGGGATCTTGGGCGCACATGTACACGCGCCCGGCATGAGTTTTAAGCCACCGGGACAGGACTCAAACCGCGATCAACTACATGGGAGTCTAGCCATTACACCAACTGCTGGTCCTGGCAAAAACCTCCTAAGACTTTTTTTTATTTTTTTTTTTTTTTGGTCTTTTTGTCTTTTTTACTGTAGGATCACGCACTTGCTGGAAACAGATAAGGGGTGAGGGTGGCCAAGCCACAATCCCTTCTCCTTTTTCCTCTCAGGATCTTGGATGCACGGCACTCAGCATGTTTTTCAAGCTTCTGGTTCTAGGACTCGAGCCATGCAGTTCGCCTTGTGGGATCCAGCTACTTTAACTTCCATACTATCTGATCAATGGGGGAAAAAAAAATCTATGCATAGTTTTTTGTGATACTATTTGTCATGAAGTTTTGTTTTGTTTCGTTTTGTTTTCAAACTAATGGGCTCATGTTCTCTCCTGAAGAGGGTAGGAAGTGAGAAAGCACCAGGGGACAACTATGCTGCCATCCCTTCTTCATTTCCCCTTTCAGAGTTTTGGGCGCACACACGTGCCTGGTGTGTTTCTCAAGCTGACAAGTCCAGGCCTGAACCGCAGTCAGCATGTAGGGTCCAGCTTTAACCAACATGCCGCCAGCTAGCCCACCGTGAACTTTTGAAGACTTCCTTGTATACTAGCAACCACTGAGTGTGAAGTTGGAAAACCAATTTTTAAACCAATAGCATCCACTATATCATCCAAAAACATGACATACTCAGGGGTAAATTTAACAAAAGAGCTCTTCATTAAAACTGTAAAATATTGCTAAGACAATTTAAGAAAGATTTAAATACTAAAGAGAGAGAGTCATCCTTCCTTATCCTCAGGAGATTGGTGCGGGGATACACAGATACACATATCATTCTTCACCAATACCAAAATCTGAAGTCGTTCAAGTCCCTTTCATAAAACAGCTTAGTATTTGTATATAGCCTGGGTACATCCTCTCATATATGTTAGATCATCTCCAGTATTTATAAGACTTAATGCCATGTAAATAGTTACCCCTCCCCCTGAGGTATTTTCATTCCAGGGATGTGGAACCATGGCTACGGAGGGGCCAGCTCTACTGTGTATGCGAATTATTAATAGAAGACTCAGTGGTATTAAATGTCAGTCTTCGCCAAAGTAATTTAATTCAGGCCTAGTCAAAGTCCTCACAGGCTTGTTGTGGGCTTATTGACAAGCTGGTTCCAAACTGAAAAGGCAAATTCAAAGTTGGAGGTCTTAAATTATCTGATCTCAATATTATAATGTGGCACTGAGACAAAAGAACTAATAAAAAAATAGAGTCTAGAAAAAGATACATATCAATATGGCCAAATGATTTTCTACAGCGGAGACAAAGTAACTCATTGGGAGAATAAAAGACTTTGAGCACACGTTGCTAGAACCTTTATACCTACCTCACATAATACCCATTAGGATGGATAATAGGCCTAAACATAAAACTGTAATACTTGTGGTACCAGCAGGTGGCATGGTGGTTGAGATGCTGGACACTCCTACATGGCCGACCAGGATTCAAGTCCTGGACATGACGGCTTGCTTTCTCACTTCCCCTCATTCGCTGTATCTCTCTGGTCAAACTAAAAAGAAAGGAATGAATAAGTGAAATAAATATTAAAAAAAAAAAAAAAAAAAAAAAAAAACTATAAGGTTTGGGACCTGCAGATGGCATAATGGTTACATTGCTGGACTCTCACGTAGTTGACCATGGTTTGAGTCTCGGACCCGGCAGCTTAAAAAAGGCCAGAGTCACGTGCCCAAAATCCTGAGAGGAGAATGGAAGAGAAGGAATCATGGCTTGGCCATCCCCCTGGAGGGTGATTTCTCACTTTCTGTCTCTCTGTCTCTCCAATGAGTGCACACACCCTATAGTAAAAAATTTCTCCAAAAAAATATACATTTATTTAATTTTATATATTTAATTTTTTTTTTTTTAAGTTGACCTGAGAGAGGGGGAAAGTGAGAAAGCAAGCCAACAGGCTCAGGACTCAAACCGTGGTCAGCCATGTGGGAATCTAGCACCTTAACCACACCACTTGCTGACCTATGTCTTTTATACCTTTACAGATTTTTTCCTTAAATTTACTTTCCTGTTCTTCCACATCTGGGAGAGAAAGAGACAGAGACAGCATTCCCAACAAGGTGTTACTGTCTCACCCCCAGCCTTTGGTGGGCCCCAGATCACAGGCATGAGACCTCATGAGAGGTCTCTGAATATGACCCCGAAACCTCCCTGTGGGTCAGCCTTGCCACCTTCCAGCCAGCCCCTACATCAGCATAATATAACAAAACTTAATGACTTACCTGTTAATGACAGCTGGGCCTGGTTCTCCTGAGCAGAGAATTCCCTTTACTGATCTTTGTCTCATTCCCTCAGTCAGTATTCACTACACAAAGCATTCTAAATCATGCAAGACTACACATTTCGTTTATAAATGTGCATCCATAGTAATATTCAGAACAAATAAAAATGATTACGCCTGATTTATATTATTGTGTTGTGGTGTGTCTTGTTGATTTCTGGCACTTATTAATACTTTTCGTATGGATAGAATTACATTATTCTAGCACATGTCACATGATATCGAAAAACGCATACCCAGGGGCACCACGGCATACCACAAGACATCCGCCTTTCAGATTCTCGCTTATCAGCCATTTCGCTTCCCAAGCTAGTCGTAGGCTCAGAGCTCAGTCGTTACATGAGAGGGGCACGTAGTTCCGTATTTAGTTTACATAAACTAAGTGCTTTTATTTTGCCTTATATTTTCCTGTCAGCTGTACTTTTCACCTGATCCACGTTTCTGAGATGTATCCCAGAAATCTGTTTTACTTTGCCATTCCCTCCTGATAGGTTTCGATGTCACTCTCCACTGGGGGCCAAACAATGCCAACATGAGTGTTTGCTGTGTGAGGCTCAGGCCATGCACATGGAGCTGATTTTTTTCCAGGACAGCTACCTAGAATTGGTTTTGCTGAGTGATAAAGTGTGTTTCCAATTTTACCAGCCACTACTGTTTTGTTACTTTCTAGAATCAAGGCTTTTTGTTTTGCTTGTTTTTTAGTTTTACCATAGGGCACATACACTCCGCAGAGAGGGAAAATGAGAAATCACCCCCTCCCACAGGGGGGAATGGCCATGCCATAGTCCCTTACCCACGTTCCTCTAAAGTGTGATTTTTTTTTTCAAGCCGCCAGTCTGGACTCAGACCGTGTGATCACCCATGTGGGACCCAAAACCTTGACCTCTGCACCACCTGCCAGCCCTTTAGAGTCCATTTTTTCCCCAAATAGCTTTCAGCTAGCTATTAGAATTTTTTTTTTCCAGGGAGATTTTTTGCTATAGGGCATGTGTACTCCCAGAAGAGACAGAGGGAGAGAAAGTGAGGAATCCCTTTGGGATCAGCAGATGGTGTAATGGGTACACCACTGGACGCCCACATCGACCACTGTGTTTCGAGTCTCAGACCCGGTGGTTTTAAACTCACACAGGGCACGTCTGCATGCATGCTCATAGTCCCAAAAAAGAGAATGAAGAAGGGATTGCACCCCTAAGGGGTGATTTCTCACTTTATGTCTCTGGCAAGCACACGCACCCTATAGCAAAAATCTCTCTCAAAAAAAAAAAAAAAGAAAAGAAATTTAGGCGCATCATTATCTAGAGGGTGTGGCTTTAGCCAGCCTAGGTTCAAATCTCTGGTTCTGTCCCTAGAGAGCTTTAAAAACCTGGGAAGTGACTTAATAATTCTTTTGACTCTCAGTTCCCTCATGACCGGCTTTTTGGAAAGATTAAATGAAATACGCTACTGAGCGCTATGGTCCTGTAGGCCTGCGGGGTCTATAGCAGCAGCCATGCTTAGGATTATGGTCAGGCCGGCCTTGCCTCGCTCTCCCGCCCAGCCAGGGCTGCCTGCGTGTCCATACAAACATCCTGTCCTGCTCCCCAGCCATTTGGAAGGTTCCGTTGTTTTTCTTTTTCTTTTTTTTGAGAGGTTTTTCGCTATAGGGCACGTGTGCTCGCCAGACAGAGAGAGAAATCACCCCCCAGGGGGGATGGTCACACCACAATCCCTTCTCCTCCATTTTCCTCTCGGGATCTTGAGCACGCACGCACATGCGCCCGGCATGAGTTTTAAGCCACCGGGTCCGGGATGCAAACCGCGGTCGACTACGTGGGAGTCCAGCGACATAGCCATTACGCTAACTGCTGGTTCCCCAGTTGTTTTTCCTGTTTTTTTTTTTTTTTTTTTTCTTTTCTTTCTTTTTTTAAATTTCAGTTGTCAGGGGGTGCATGTTCTAGCCAGAGAGAGAGAGAAAAACACGCCTCGAGGGGGTGTGGTCACACTGCAACCCCTTTCCATTGTTTCACCCTGTGGGAGTTTGTGGCATACATGCACATGCACCTGGCTTTTTTTTTTTTTTTTTTTTAGGACATTTTTTCCAAAAGGGTACGTGCACTTGCCAGAGAGACAGAAAGCAAGAAGTCACCCACCTACCCGCCCCCAGGAGGATAGCCATGATGCAATCCCTTTTCTTCCCTTCTCCTCCTGGGATCTTGGGCACGCACGCACATACACCTAGTGTGAGTCTGAAGCCACTGGGTCCAGATCTTGAACTGTGGTTGACTGTGGGAGTCCAGAGCTACAACTGCTATGCCATCTGCTGCCCGCCCCCCAGCCTGGCAATTTTTTAAGCCACTTGGGCCATGATTCCGACCATCGTGGGCCACGTGAGATCCAGCTCCCTTAACCACTAGGTTATGAGCCGGACCTCCATTTAACACGTTTGTGTCATGGCGGCCTGATGCTGGTGCTTGGGGTTATTGACTTCTTGAGACAGACAGACAGCACCTCTAGCAGGGTCGACTCTCTGACCCACCCCCAGCTGTAGTCAGCCACGGATGGCGACCACGTGTGCACCAGGCATACTCAGGGAGGTCTCCACACCTGAACTGAACCTGCCCATGTAGGTCAGCCTTGCAGAGGATTGTGTCTCACCTCTGTGCCGCCATCTGGCCCCTGGTCATTTTTAATAAAAACATTCCTCCTGTGTGTTCCATGAGCCGGTCATCGACCCTCCCAGACACTTCACCTATCAAGTGGCAGGTGTGGTTATCAGGACAAATAAGATAATCCATGTGAAAGGATTTTGCAAGCTCTAAGTACATAAGAAGGAAAGCCCTATATCAACATGAAGGTGGAGGCAAATGTTAAGGCAGATTATAAAAGAGCTCACCATTAGAGCTGCTTGGTAGGGGGATATTTGTCAGTCTAAGATGGAAAGAAAAGTATAAACATTTATAGTTGACATCTTTTACCTTTTTTTTTTTTTTTTTTGCTATAGGGCACATGCACTCAGCAGAGAGAAAAAGAAATACCCCCCAGGGGATGGCCATTCTACAGTCCCTCCCAATCCACGCCTCTCACGGTTTTGGGCATGCACATGCACCAGGTGTGATTCTTAACCACCAGGTCCGAGACCTGAACCACGAAGCTGGCCATATAGGATCTGGTTCTTTAACCTCCATGCCACCATTGGCCCAATATAAACTTTTTATTTTTAAGATTTATTTTGGGACCAGCAGTTGGCGTAATGGCTATGTCGTTGGAATCCCATGTAGTCGACCATGGTTCAAGTCCCGGACCCTGTGGCTTAAACTCAATCCAGGCACGTGTGTGTGCGTGCCCAAGATCCGGAGAGGAGAATGGAGAAGGGATTGCGGCGTGGCCATCCTCCTGAGGGGTGATTTCTCGTTTTCTGTCTCTCTCTGTCTTTCCGGTGAGCACATGCGCACTGTAGCAAAAACCTCTCCAAAAACAAAACCAAAAAAAAGAATTATTTTATTCATTTTTTAATAATTATTTATTAAATTTTATTTATTAATTAATTTTTATTTATTTACTTTTTTTTTGGAGAGGTTTTTCGCTATAGGGTGCGTGCGCTCGCCAGACAGAGAGAGAGAGACATAGAGACAGAAAGCGAGAAATCACCCCCCAGGGGGGATGGTCACGCCGCAATCCCTTCTCCTCCATTCTCCTCTTGGGATCTTGGGCACGCACACACACGCGCCTGGCGTGAGTTTTAAGCCACTGGGTCCGGGATGCGAACTGTGGTCAACTACATGGGAGTCCAGCGACATACCCATTACGCTAACTGCTGGTTCACTTAATTTATTTTTAATTTGACAGAGAGAGAGAAAGAGGGGAAATGAGAAAGCAAGCCACCAGGTCTGGGACTGGAGCCATGGTCAGCCCTGTGGGAGTGTCTAGCGCTTTAACTATCATGCCACCTGCTGGTCCCCATTCATTGTTATTTTTAATTTGATGAGAGAGAGAGAACGGGAGAGAGAGGAAAGTAAGCCACCAGGTCCAGGACTCAAACCGCAGTTGGCCCTGTAGGAGTCCAGCACTTTCACCACCTCACCACCTGCAAGCCCCTTAATATATACTTTTTTTTTTTTTAGAATTTTTTCTTTATTTTTAATCCATGTGCACTCATCAGAGAGACAGAAAATGAGAAATCACCTTGTGGGGGGGTGGCCACACTGCAATCCCTTTTCCATTCTCCTCTCAGGATTTTGGGCATGCACGCACACAACATGAGTTTTAAGCTGCCAGTTCCGAGACGCGAACTGCTGTCAGCCATATGGGAGTCCAGCAGCATAACCGTTATACCATCTGCTGATCCCAGTAAAAACATTTATTTTGCTAGTATTATTTTATTGAGCTATTTATTTATTTATTTTTATTTTGACCAGAGGGAGAGGGAAATTGAGAAAGCAAGCCACTACTTCCAGGGCTCGAACCATGGTCAACCATGTGGGAGTCCAGAGCCCTTAACCACCATGCCACTTGCCCCAAATATAAACTTATTTTATTTTATTTTTTTTTTTTTTGGAGAGGTTTTTGCTATAGGGCGCATGCACTCGCCAGACAGAGAGAGAGAGACAGAGAGATAGAAAGTGAGAAATCACCCCCCCAGGGGGGATGGGCACGCACACACACGCGCCCGGCGTGAGTTTAAGCCACTGGGTCCGGGACGCGAACCGCGGTCATCTACATGGGAGTCCAGCGACATAGCCATTACGCTAACTGCTGGTCCCAAGGTGATGTGAATTTAAAACAGGGTGTCAAGGGAGTTGGGCTGGCTCAGTGGTCTGGGAAGACGTCCCTGTGGAGATGCAGTCATGAGATCTTAGGAAGGGGCCTACCCTGCAGCCACAGGGGACAGTGCTCCTGGTAGAGAAAACCACCAGTTCATGAGGGTGGAGGGTCTGGGCCTGGAGGGATTTATAAGGCAAAGGGTGAGAAGCCTTCCCAGAGGAATGGGAGTTGAGAGGTAAAACTTGTACTGTAAAAAGCTTTGCAAGTCAGAGCCAGTGGTGAGGTTAAGGCACCTGCATCCCACATAGCTAACTCTACCATTTGAGTCTTGGACCAAGCAACTTAAAAATCACGCCAGGACCATGTACATGCATGCCTAAAACCCTGAGAGGAAAAATGGGGAAGGGATTGTGACATTGCTATCCTCCGTGGGGGGTAAGGGGGCATGCTTTCCATCACTGTCCAAAATTATAAGAAAATCATCTGCGGGACCAGCAGATGGTGAAATGGTTGCATCGCTGGACTCCCATATAGTCGACTGTGGTTCGCATCCTGGATCCGGTGGCTTAAAACTCACATGGGAAGGTGGGCCAGAAAGTGGTGTGATAGTGAAGGTGCTAGACTCCCACATGGCTGACCGCGGTTTGAGTCCTGGGCCTATCCACTTGCTTCCTCACTCTCCCCCCTTCTCTCTCTGTCACACTCACTTAGCGTACGTGACAAATTAAACAATACTACTACTACTGATAGTAATAAATAAAAATTTTAAAAATCATGCCAGGCACAAAATCCTGAGAGGAGAATGAAAGAGAAGGGATTGCAGTGTGGCCATCCCTGGTGTCTGTGGGGGTGTGTTTCTCTCTGTCTCCCCAGCAAGTACACGTGTCCTATAGTAAAAATCTCTCAAGGAAGGAAGGGAAGACTTACAGTGGAGGGGATCAGAGGAATGGGGTGGGCAATATGTGAGTTGGGGGTATCCTCCTATTTGAAGGGAGTGGGCTAAGAGCTGCTCGTCCTTATGAACAGGAGGCTAGAAATGGAGGGCACATTTGGGGGAGGCCTGTGATGTGGCGGGAAAGGGAACACCCCTGTTTGGGTTTTTCCCTCGAGTATGGCAGGGAGGGAGGTGGCTGGTTGTATGGAGGAGCAGGTCTGTCTCTGCTCCTTGAGAGGTGGCTCTGCACTTCAGGCCCTGGTACAGTGTCGGGGAGGGGTCCCTCCCTCCCCAGGCCTGGGTGGCTCAGGGTTCAGGGCTTTCTCATGCCAATCCTCACTCTTCCCCTTGCAGTGACCGGGCTGCCTTCTTGCATGTGGCCATGGAGGAACCACAGTCGGATCTCAGCGTGGAGCTCCCTCTGAGTCAGGAGACGTTTTCAGACTTATGGAGTCTGTGAGTGGTTCTCAGGGGAAGGGCAGAAGCCCCCAGCAAAGCAGGGTCATGTCCCCACCCTGGGCTCCCCACCCTGGACTCCCCAGCCCCCTAACAGAGGCCTGTGGAAATCAAAACCTCACTTGCTGATTTCGTTGTCTTGTCTTTCAGACTCCCTGGACAGGACCTTCTGGTAAGGGGGAGAGTCGGGGCGGGTCTGTGGGCTGCTGAGCTGGTGCTGGCCGTCTGACGCATGCTTTGCCCGTCCACAGTCCTCCTCGATGCCCCCGCCAGCGCAGGATCTGATGCTGCCCACGGAAGACTGGTTCAATGAAGACCCAGATGAGGCTCTGAGGATGGCGACGGCCCCTGTCCCCGCTGTTCCCACGGCAGCCGCCTCTGCACCGGCCACCTCCTGGCCCCTGTCATCCTCTGTCCCTTCTGAAAAGACCTACCACGGCAGCTTTAATTTCCGTCTGGGCTTCTTGCATTCTGGAACAGCCAAGTCTGTCACCTGCACGGTCAGTGGCCCTGGGGCTGGCTTCCACGCGACCTTTCAGTGCCTGGCCGTATCCCTCTGGTTTTTGCTATTCAGAACAAAGATTTCTCTTCAGTCTATAGCTTCTTCTCTGGCTTCTTCTGTTTTACACATGTGGTCTGAGGCCTCAGCCTCTGTCCTGAAGTTGAATTTTCTCCCTTGACCTTAGGCTTTCATGCTTCCCATCCTCAGCCCCTCTCCTGGGGGCATGGAATGTTCTTTCTTTTCCTTCGCTCACATTCCTTCCTTGGCTTTGGAAACCAGGGGTCGGCCACAGCCCTGTCACACCCTCCCCACAGGGTATGGCTTCCAGAAGGTGTTTATTTGACCCTCATTTTCTCATTTATTTGTTCACTTATCCCTGACTTCAGATTCTCGCTCCACCTTCTCCTACAGTATTCCCCGGACCTCAACAAGCTGTTTTGCCAGCTAGCAAAGACCTGTCCCGTGCAGCTGTGGGTAGACTCGGCGCCCCCGCCCGGCACCCGTGTCCGGGCCATGGCCATCTACAAGCAGTCACAATACGTGACAGAGGTCGTGAGACGCTGCCCCCACCATGAGCGCTGCTCTGACAGCGATGGTGAGCAGTCGGGGGCTAGAGGTGGGACAGAGCTGGCTGCCCCAGGGCCCCCAGGGCCCCCAGGCTCCTGATCGTTCCTGATTGCTCTCAGGTCTGGCCCCGCCTCAGCATCTTATCCGGGTGGAAGGAAACCTGCACGCGGAGTATTCGGATGACAGAAACACTTTCCGACACAGTGTGGTAGTGCCCTACGAGCCACCCGAGGTCTGTTGGTGTCTGGGGTCTCTGGGAGAAGGGGCTGGAGAAGGTTGCCGGTGGCCTGCAGGTGGGAGGTAGGGTCTTGATTCTTCTGCTTCTCAGCCCTGTGGGGTGTGCGGAGCACATGGGGTATTCCCACCCCATAGCTGGAGCAACTGGAGCCTACAAAGGCTAATGGGCATCCCTGGTTGCTGCCCCGAGCTGCACGGCCTCACTGTGGCCTGCCTTGTTGCCCAGGTCGGCTCTGACTGTACCACCATCCACTACAACTACATGTGCAACAGCTCCTGCATGGGCGGCATGAACCGGCGCCCCATCCTCACTATTATCACACTGGAGGACTCCAGGTAGGGGCCCCACGCCTCCCTTGGCGCTGGCATGCCCATCCCTAACCTCCGCCAGTCTCTGACCTCTGGCCCCTCCCTGGCCTTTCCCCTTTCTCCCTCATTATTATTATTATTATTATTTTATTAAAGAACTTTTTTTATTGGGGTCAGCAGGTGGCATGGTGGTGGGAGGGCACTGGATTCCCACATGGGCAACTGCAGTTCAAGCCCAGGACCTGGCGGCTTACTTTCTCTCTCTCATTCTGTCCTTCTCTTGTCAAATTAAAAAAAAAAAATTTTAATTTAACTTTATTTAGTTAGTTATTTCTTCTAATTTGACCAGAGAGAGAGAAGAGAGAAACTGAGAAAGAAAGCCACCAGGTCCAGGACTTGAGCCATGGTTGACCATATGGGAGTCCAGCGCCCTTAACCACCATGCCACCTGCCAGCCCCTCCCTTATTATTATTATTATTGTTATCATTTATTATTACTTTAAAGACATATTTAATTTTATTTATTTACTTTTTTTTTTTTTTTTAATTTGACCAGAGAGAGAAAGAGAGCAAGGCAAAGTGAGAAAGCAAGCCACAAGATCCAGGACTCGAACCATGATCAGCCCTGTGGAAGTCCAGTGCCCCAACCACCACACCACCTGCTGGCCCCATTATTTTTCTTTTTATTAGAGATTTTTGCCTTGGGGCACATGTACACAGCAGAGACAGACAAAGAGAGAGAAAGTAAGAAATCACTGCTCCCCGAGGGGGGCGTGAAGTGGCCACACTGCAATCCCTTATCCATCGCCTCCTAGAATCTCAGGCACATATGCACATGTGCCTGGCATGATTTTTTTTTTTTTTTTTTTTTTGGCTATAGGGCACATGCGCTCTCCAGAAAGATAGAAAGAGACAGAGAGGCAGAAAGCGAGAAATCACCCCCCGGGGAGATGGCCACACTGCAATCCCTTCTCCTCTAGGGATCTTGGGCACGCACACACACGCACCCAACATGAGTTTAAGCCACCAAGTCCAGGACTCGAACTGTGGTAGACTACATGGGAGTCCAGCAACGTAGCCATTATATCAACTGCTGATCTCCCCCCCATTATTTTTTAAAAACTTATTCCATGAGTGAGAGAGAGAGAGATGCAGAGAGAAAACATCCCCGCTAGGGTCTTGACACTGCAGTCCATGCCAAGCCTCAGCCATCCCAGACCATGGGCACACATGCCTGGCATACTCAAGGAGGTCTTCACATTCAAACCAGCAACACTCCCATGAGGGTCTGCCTTGCAGAGCGTCACATTTTATCACTGTACCACTGTCCAGCCCACGCCCTCACCCCATCCCCACATGTGGATGCCCTCTACTGCTCCTTCTTTTCTTCTCCCTGACTTCAAGGACCTCCTGCAGCTGCTCAGAGAAGCTTAGAGCCGGAGCTTAAGCTCTAAATAGGACAAGAGTGGATGGGAGGAGGTGGGCCTGACTGACTTCCTTACTGCCTCCTGCTTCTCTTCTTATCCCTGGTAGTGGGAAGCTGCTAGGACGGAACAGCTTCGAGGTACGCATTTGTGCCTGTCCTGGGAGAGACCGGCGCACAGAGGAAGAAAATTTCCGCAAGAAAGGGGAGTCTTGCCCCAAGCTGCCCACTGGAAGCATTAAGCGAGGTAAGCAAGCAGGACACGCCAAAGAGGCAGCAAGGGTGCGGTTCTCCCTCCAAGTCTCCCTTCTCTCACCTCCTCGCTTCTTTTCCAGCACTGCCGACTGGCTCCAGCTCTTCTCCACAGCCAAAGAAGAAACCACTGGATGAAGAGTATTTCACCCTTCAGGTAACAAGTCTGCGAGAGACAAAGCACGTCTCTTGTACACACTAAGTGGGATCAAATAAGCAAGGGAAAGATGAAGTGTAGGGAACGTGAGGTTAGGCCCAGGTTTTGTAACCATTCTTTCCTCTGTTCATAGCTCTGACTCTTAAAAAGCTAATATTACCAGGCCAGCCAATGGCATAGTGGTTAGGGCATCTGGATCCCACAGAGCTGACTGCATGGTTTGAGTCCTAGACTCAGCAGCTTGAAGAACACGCCAGGCACGTGTGTGTACGTGCCCATCCTCCCTGGGACGTGCTTTCTCACTTTCGCTCTTTCTCTCTCTCTCTGGAGAATGCAAGCACCCTATGGCAAATTAAAAAAAAAAAAAAAAAGTTGTTATCATCAGGTTAAAAGTTTCAAGCCTTGAATTCAAAATGCTATTTTCTTGGACCAGCAGTTAGCGTAATGGCTATGTCGCTGGACTCCCACGTAGTCAACCGCGGTTCGAGTCCCGGACCCGGCGGCTTAAACTCACGCCGGGCGCGTGTGCGTGCGTGCCCAAGATCCCGAGAGGAGAATGGAGGAGAAGGGATTGCGGCGTGGCCATCCCCCCTGGGGGGTGATTTCCTGCTTTCTATCTCTCTGTCTCTCTCTGTCTGTCTGGCGAGCGCACGCGCCCTATAGCAAAAAAACCTCTCAAAAAAAAAAAAAGAAAAAAAAAATGCTATTTTCTTTTCTTCTCTTTTTTTTTTTTTTTTTTTTTTGGTGAGGTTTTTGCTATAGGGCGTGTGTGCTCACCAGAAAGACAGAGAGAGACAGAAAGTGAGAATCACCCCCAAGGGGGATGGCCTCACCGCAATCCCTTCTCCTCCATTCTCCTCTCAGGATCTTGGGCACACACCCACATGTGCCTGGTAGGAGTTTAAGCCACCAGGTCTGGGACTCAAACCGTGTCAACTACATGGGAGTCCAGGGACATAGCCGTTACACTAACTGCTGGTCCCAAAATGCTGTTTTCTTCTTGACTGCTTTGCCTACAATTAGGGCATTTGGTTATCAGGGCACAGGGGTGCCTTAGAGACAAGGGCTCCTGATTGTGCCTCACTAACTTCAGAACACCAGCCCATACCATAATGTGCATTTGAAAGGGCCACCTTTTAACAGGCAGATAGGGACCAGCAGATGGTGTAATGGTAATGGCTATGTCACTGGACTGGACTCCCACATGGTCGACTGTGGTTTGAGTTCTGAATCTGGTGGCTTGAAACTCATGCCAGGCACATGTGTGTGTGCCCAAAACCCTAAGAGGAGAATGGAAGAGAAGGGATTGTGGCATGGCTGTCCCCTTCTGGGTGATTTCTCATTTTCTGTCTCTCTGTCTCTCTCCGTCTCTGGCAAGCACACGCATACTATAGCAAAAACCTCTCTAAAAAAATAATTTTTTTTTTTAAATGATAATAATGAAAAGCAAGGGGCCAGCAGGTGGCATGCTGGTAAGGGCGCTGGACTCCCACATAGCTGACCGTGGTTTGAGTCCCAGACCTGGAGGCTTGCTCTCTCACTTTCTCTCTCTCTCTCTCTCTCTCTCTCTCTCTCTCTCTCTCGTTCTGTCCCTCTCTGGTCAAATTTAAATAAATAAAGTTAAATAAAATGATTCTTAAATAAATAAAAAGCAAATTAAGAGAGTGTGAACATGATCCATGACTTTGCTTCCTACTTCATTCTCTTTTTCCTCCCCTGCTGCAGATTCGTGGGCGTGAACGCTTCGAGATGCTACGAGAAATTAATGAGGCCTTGGAACTCAAGGATGCCATGGCTGGGAAAGAGTCAGCGGGCAGCAGGGCTCATTCTAGGTGAGCGATCTGGGCCCCTTCCCCGCCCTGCTCCTGTCTTCCTGTGTTGGAGAACAAGAGGATTCCATTCTAATCCGTCCTGGCAAAAGGCTGTGGATCTCTTGCCATCAGATAGCATGGTAGTTAAGATGCGGGATCCCACATAGCTGAATTCGTGGTTCGAGTCCTGGACCCAGCAGCTTGAAAATCACACTGGGCACATGTGTGCCTGCTCAAACTCCCAAGAGGAGAATAGAGGAGGAGGGATTGCAGCATGGCCGTCCCTCCCTGGGGAGTGATTTCTCACTTTCCCGCTTTCTCTTTGGCAAGCACATGCGCCTTAATAGCAAAGGACGGAAGCTGATCCCATCCGTCGTGTCCCAGCCCTGCTCAGATCTCTCTTCTTCCTCTAGTTGTATCAGACAACTGTTTTCCTGCTTCCAGGAGTTCCCAAACCCCTCAGACCCAAGGATGAGTGTGGATACTTCTTTTCTGGATTCTTTTGTAGTGACTCCGAACTCAGAGCTGGAGAGTTTCAAGGAAGGGCCTAATAATAGTGCAGAAGTGTTGGGCACAGCCAGAGCATGGGATCATGGGGTCAGAGACTCAGTCTGTTAAAAACTCAGCCAGAGCATGGGATCATGGGGTCAGAGACTCAGTCTGTTAAAAACTAGCAGGTTTTGGGACCAGCAGATGGTGTGGTAGTTAAGGCACTGGGCATTCCCACATGGCTGGCCGTGGTTCGAGTCACGGACCTTGTGGCTTGCTTTTCTCCCCTCTCTCTCTCTGTTTCTCTGTGTCTCTCTCCAGTCAAATTAATTTTTTTTTTTCTTTTTGGAGAGGTTTTTGCTATAGGGCACATGTGCTTGCCAGAAAGACAGAGAGAGACTGAGAGACAGAAAGCGAGAAATCACCCCCGGGGGTATGGCCACACCACAATCCCTTCTCCTCCATTCTCCTCTTGGGATCTTGGGCACGCACGCACACGCGCCCAGTGTGAGTTTAAGCCACCCAGTCCAGGACTCGAAACATGGTCAGCTACATGGGAGTCTAGCAATGTAGCCATTATGTCAACTACTGGTCCCGGTCAAATTAAAATAAATGAATAAATTAATTTAAAAATTTTAAAAAAAGAACTAGCAGGTCCTCTGTGACCTTGACTCCCTCTCAGAGGGCTCAGTTTCCTCATTTATAAAATGGAGTAAGGGGAGGACCAGCAGTTGGACTAATGGCTATGTCGCTGGACTCCCATGTAGCCACAGTTCGAGTCCCGGACCTGGTGGCTTAAACTCACGCTGGGCGCATGTGCGTACGTGTCCAAATTCCCGAGAGGAGAATGGAGGAGAAGAGATTGTAGCATGGCCATCCCCCCGAGGGGTGATTTCTCACTTTCTGTCTCTCTGTCTTTCTGGCAAGCACATGTGCCCTATAGCAAAAACCTCTCCCCCCCACAAAAAAAAAAAAAAAATGGATTAAGGGAAGATTAAGAGATCAGAACACACAAATACCCCAAGTTGCTTGATAAAGTATGTGTAGATAGTGGGGACAACTTTAAATTCCTTTGTTCCTTCAAAGCCTCTCACTCATGGTGTCATCTCTGCTATCTCCCCTACAGCCACCTGAAGTCCAAGAAGGGCCAGTCTACCTCCCGCCATAGAAAACTAATGTTCAAGACAGAGGGACCTGACTCAGACTGACGTCCTCTGCTTCTTATCTCTTGTTCACTATCTCCCATTTATACTCCTCTTCCCCAGCATTTTGGGTTTCTGGTCCTTAAACCCCTGCTCGGAATAGGTGTGCCTCAAACAGCCAGGAGTTTTCTATTTGGCCTGCACTGGTGGTTTTGGTGGGGTTGCGGGGGAGCTAAGACAGACCAGCTTGGCTTTTAATGTTTTTACTATGAGGAGCATTTGGGAGAAGTGAAAAACCGTTCTCATTTGGAAGCGTTAGGTTTGACAACTGGCTGGGTTGGAAGCCCAGTTCACTATACTAGCCAAGAACGTTATCTCAAGTTGTTTGATTTCTCTCATTTCGGTGTCCACATCTATTCACGGGGTTTGTTGTGAGGGTGAATGAAATTATGTGTGTCTGGCTTTGAAATCACCTTTTATTATGTGGTGTCTGGGACTCGGCCCCCTGGCGGGCGCTGGCTCCCTCCCTTGATGACTAGCTGGATAGTTTCTGTGGTCGGGCAGCTGGTAAAGGGAATAGGAACGGAGTTTCCAAGTCTCTAGGCCCGGGCAACCTCTTGGCGAACCTGGGCACCCAGAAGGTCATCTCATTCCATCCCACACTGGGAGATTCCTTCCCTGCGGGATCTGTGTCCACCAAGACATATTTTACTTTTCCCGAACGCTCAGGGCCCAGTGCGATTTCTTCTGTGTTCTGCGAGGCACATCTGCATTTTGTTACCCCCGCCCCTTCGTCCTTTTTATATCCGATTTTTGTATCATTTTCTTATTTTACAATAAAATTTTTACTACCACCTGTGTGTCTGAGGGGTGGGTGCAGTGCAGGCTGCCTGGGGCCTGCAGGTGCAGGGGCGAGGAAGAAGGTAAAGCTTGGAGGCAGCCACCTGACTCTCTAGGGATGGTGGGCTAGAGGTAGGGGAGCAGCACCAGGGTTCCGGGAGGGGAACAAAGGCTGGAGACTGGGTCAGTCTGCGAGCTGCATGACAACAAGGGAGAGGAGTGACTCCATTCATAACTTGGGAACCAACTGTCCCTCCTCCCCTTCTGCCAGGGCTGGCACAAGGTTCTCTCCCTCCCCTGCTACTAGGGTTGGGCTGCTGCCCCCTCTCAGGCGCTCACCAAGGATTATAGGATTTAAATGTCTTGATTTAGCAGGCCTGAGCCTCTGGGTGGCCATCTGCTCCACGAAAAAGGGCAGGATACCTGGGTTCCCAGGGGGAAGGGGGCGGGTGCGACTGGATGAAGAGGGAGACCTGCCAGCTGGGGTCCCAGGAAAGTGGGGCAGCTAAGGTGAGGGCTGGGGCCTTCCCAGCATCCCCTCATCCTGGGCCTCCTGCCAAGCGGCTGAATGAATCGAAGCTTTAAACTCTGCCAGGAAAACCTTTCAAAGGGCTTCTTGGGATGGGGGGAGAGTTGAGCCTGGGGAGTCCAGCACCCCCTGGCTGCCCTGTTCCTCAGAGCTGCCAGGTCCCAGGACTGGGGGTTGGGGGCAGGCTCTCCCTGTCACCCTCTGCCACCTGAGCCCGTGCTTGGAGGGATGGCAGTCAGTGGGCACATGGCTTGTCCTGCTCCTCCCTGGTGGTAGAGAGTGGTGCTGAGGTCCAGAGGGCTTCTGGGGCCACTGTCCTCTGGGCCGATCCCCCAGGCTTAAAGCACCAGTGAGACCTCTTGCCTTGTGCCAAGGGTCGCAGACAGCTGTGAAGCTACCAGCCTCCCTGCCCTCAAGACCACGTTCTCGGAAATGCCAAATACTCTCCCCAGGAGACGGGGTCTACCTCTGAGACCTTGAACTTCCCATCTCTCCCCACCCTCTGGATAAGCCAGAACTCATGAAACTCAGTCCTTCTCCTGGTTCCTATAGAGAGGTCACCTCGAAAAGCTCTACATTTTACCCCCTCTTTTCTCCAGCTTTATCGAGATATAATTAACCTCCCCAAAGTGTATATATCCAAGTTGTACAAAGTATGCAGTACACCCCAACACTGTAAAACAATTACCACCATTTGATTAATGTCCGTCACAGTATACATGTGTGTGCAGTGAGGACACTTACGGTCTGCTCCCAGTCCAGGCAGTGGAACATGCCCAAAGACCCAGCAGGGAGCCTGAGGCAGAAGAAACCCCACACACTGAGAACTTGTCTTTAGAAAAAAAAATTCTTGGGGACCGGCAGGTGGTGTGGTGGTTAAGAGGACTCTGGACACCCACATGGCCGACCGTGGTTCGAGTCCCAGACCTGGCAGCTTGCTTTCTCACTTTCTCTGTCACTCACTCACACTCTGTCCCACTCTGGTCAAAATAAATAAGTAAAAAATGTAAAAAGTTAAATAAATCTTGGGGCTGGCATGTGGCATGGTGGATAAGGGTGCTGAACTCCCACAGGGCCGACCACAGTTCGAATCTCGGACCTGGTAGCTTGCTTTCTCACTTTCCCTCTCTCGCTCTCTCTCTCTCTCTCTGTGTCTTTCTGTTCAAATTAAAAAATATAATGAATGGGGACCAGCAGTTAGCGTAATGGCTATGTCGGTGGACTCCCACGTAGTCAACCGCGGTTCGAGTCCCGGACCCAGTGGCTTAAACTCACACCGGGCGCGTGTGCGTGCGTGCCCAAGATCCCGAGAGGAGAATGGAGGAGAAGGGATTGTGGTGTGGCCATCCCCCCTGGGGGGTGATTTCCTGCTTTCTGTCTCTGTCTCTCTCTGCCTGGCGAGCGCACGCGCCCTATAGCAAAAACCTCTCCAAAAAAAAAAAAAAAGAATGAATAAATAAAAATGTTTAAAAAGAATTTAAAAATACCATTATCTCTAATAAAGTGAAACCAGATTTTTTTAAAAAAAGTTAAATAATTCTTTTAAAAAACAGGAAAAAAATTATCTTTGCAAATTTCAAGTAAACAAAAAAGACCCCTGTTTGGTTGGCACCCAGCACCCGATTCCCCTCAACATTCCCGAGGTTGTTCCCCTGGCTCTGTTGTCATTTCATTGTGCTCCTTCAGAAAGTGGATCCACTCTGGCTCTGCTAATCCCTTCTTTGTGAGTTGACGGATAGATCACTGGACTGAGAATTACGAGCCTCTGGTTTTCAGGCCAGCTCTGCTATGAGCTGTGTGACCTTCAGTGTGTCCCTAACCTCTCTGTTTGCATTCGTTCCATCACCTGTTCATCCAATAATTAGGTATTCACTGGTGCTTTGCCCTGTTCTATCCCTGAGGACCTATGGTAGACAGCCCTCAAGCTCAAAGGCCCTCTCTCACTGAAGTCTATAATAGACCTCTCCATTTCCACATGACTCTTCCACACACACAGTTCAAAGCCTTAAGTTATACAAGGGGAGCTCAAAAAGTGTGGAGAAACGAAAAATAGTTCAATTTGGTGCAAAAACAAAATCCATGCAGTTATTTCATAAGATGCATTTTCTTCCTTTCTTTTTTTCTTTTTTTCCTGCTACAGGACATATCCGCTCACCAGAGACAGACGGGAAAAGGCAAAGAGGATTAAGCAACCCCCATACTCCCAATAGTCACCCGCTTCCCTTCTCTTCCATCTCTTTCCTTTCAGAAATTTGGGCACATGCACACACATACCCAATGTGCTTCTCAAACTGCCAGGTATGGTACAGGAAATGCGGTGTCCACCTTGTGGGATTTAGCTACTGAACCACCAAGCCAGTGGGTAACCACACGTCAGCTGTCCTCCTATTTTAATTTGTATGTATTTGTTTGCTATAGGGTGCCTATATTCGCCAGAGTGATAGCGAGCAAGTGAAAAAGAACCCCCACACCTTGGGAGGATGGCCACGCCACAATCCCTTCTCCATTCTTCTCTTGGGATTTTGGCCATGCAAGCACACGTGGTGTGATTTTCAAGCCACTGGGTCTGGTACTCAACCATGCAGTCAGCCATGTGGGGGTCCAGCACCTTAACCTCCATGCCACCTGTTGGCCCCGTGGCCTCCTATTTTTTTCAATAAAAATGCTTTTTCTCCCTCATTTCAAAAACACAGGGTCCTCAAATCTAAAAGTTATACTCAGAACAATGTGTAGTCTTAAACGCTTTCATTATTTAAAAGAAAGAATAATTTAAAAAAATTAAAAAACCTAATATATCCTAAAAATAAGATACAAACTAAAATCATCCAAAGAAAACAAATTCGATTGAAAGGATAAAATCCGGGGCCAGCCCTGTAATCTAGTAGGGAAGCCAGATCACACATGGCTGGTCACTTGGTTGGATCTCAGCCTCAGTGGTATGAAAGACATGCCAGTCGTGTGTGTATATTCCTAAAATCCTGACAGGAGGAAGAAATGGAGGAGAAGGGCTTGTGGCATGACCACACCCCCAATTGGGAGTTATTTTCTCTTTCTCTGGCGTGCACACGTACCCTATAACAATTAAAAGGATATAGAGGGGCCAGTAGGTGGTGAAATGGTTACATCGCTGGACTCCCACATAGTCAACCATGGTTTGAGTCCCAGACCTGGCGGCTTAAAACTCACACCAGGCACATGTGCTTGTGTGCTCAAAATCCTGAGAGGTGAATGGAAGAGAAAGTATTGTGGCGTGGCCATCCCCTCTAGGGGGGTGATCTCTCGCTCTCTGGCTTTCTGTCTTTCTCTCTGTCTCTCCAGCAAGTGCATGTACCCTACAGCAAAAATCTCTCTTAAAAAAAAAAAAAAAGTTTATAGAGGGGGCAGCAGGTAGTATAGTGGTAAAGGCACAGGACTCCCACATGGCCAACCGCTGTTTGAGTCCCAGACTTTGGTGGCTTGCTTTCTCACTTTCCCTCTCTGGTGAGCACATGTGCCCTATAGTAAATTCAATAATGATAATGATAATAAATAAAATTAAAGAAATAACTTTTTTTTTTTTTTAACCAAAGAGGAACAGAGTGTGAGAGAGAGAGAGAGGGAAAGTGAGAAAGCAAGCCACCAGGTCTGGGACTTGAACCATGGTCGGCCATGTGGGAGTCCAATGCCCTTAACCACCAAGCCACCTGCCGGCCCCTTTTTTTTTAATTTAATAAATAACTTTTTTAAAATAAAAATAAAAGTATAGAGAGATGCAAAATCTCTAAAATATCATCAGAATACACTGATGAATTAAAAATAATTACACTATAACCAATAGAGTTTATTTCAGGGGCACAAAGTTGGTTTAATAGCAGAGAATCTATCAACATAATTCATTACATAACAAATTTTTAAAAAATTATATGATTACATCAACAGATGCCAAAAGGAATTTGATTAAATTTCAGCAGCCATTCCTTAAGGGGGAAAAAAAACTATAATTAAAACAGTAATCAACTGGTAATGGAATACCAATAGTCAATATTATCCTAAGCAGTTAAACACTAAGATAATTTCAGTTCAAATCTATGGCTACACAGGATTGTCACTGGTTTCAGTGCACCAAAGGGGCAGCCTCTGATGTGAGTAAAGCAGCTGGATCACACATGGCAACTGCAAGGTTCAAGTCCTGGTCTTGATGGCTTGGAAAACACACCAGGTATGTGTGCATGTGTGCCCAAGATCCCGAAAAGAGAATGGAGAAGGGACTGTGACCTTCCTAAAGGGTCCTTTCTGCTTTCTCCCTTTCCTCTCTCTCTCTGGCAAAAAGAAAAATAAATAAATAAATAAATAAAGGAGAGGAGGACAAAAAAAGTAACTTGTTTAAAAAAAAAAAAAAAAACTCTGGGGCCAGCAGGTGGCATGGTGGTTAAGGGCGCTGGACTCCCACATGGCTGACTGCAGTTCAACTCCTGGACCTGGCAGCTTGCTTTCTCATTTCCTCTCTTTCTCGCTCTGTCCCTCACCGGTCAAATTAAAATAAGTAAATAAAATTAAATAAAATAATTCCTTACAAAAAAAACAAAAAACTCTTGCTTTTTTATCATAGAATTATGTACCTAAATTCTCAAGAAACTTAATAGGAATTTTATGGAGATAATAAGGTAGGGGACCAGCAGATCGAGTAATGGTTATTTCACTGGACTCCCACATAGTTGATCACGATTCAAGTCTTGGACCCAGCCACTTAAAACACACCAGGCACGTGTGCGTATGTGCCCAAAATCCCAAGAGGAAGATGGAAGAAAAGGGATTGTGGTGTGGCAATCCCTACCCCCCGGAGATGATTTCTTGCTTTCTGGCTCTCTGTCTCTCCAGCAAGCACATGCAGCCTATAGCAAAAAATAAAATAAAAAAAAATAAAAAAAAAAAGAGTGGGGCCAGCAGGTGGCATGGTGTCAAGGGCACTGGACTCCCACATGGCAAACTGTGGTTCAAGTCCCGGACCTGGTGGCTTGATTTTTCACATTCTTTCTCTCTCTTTCTCTCTCTCTCTCTCTTTCTCTCTCTCTCTCTCTCTCTCTCACACACACACACATACACTCTCACTCTGTCCCTCTCTGGATAAATTTAAGTTGGTTGATTAACTTAATTTAATAATTATTTTTTTTTTTAAATCATACTAGGGGCCAGCAGGTGGTGTGGTGTTTAAAGGAGCTGAAATCCCACATGGCCTACTGCAGTTTGAGTCCTGGACCAGGTGACTTGCTTTATCACTTTCTCTCTCTCTCTGTCTCTCTCTGATCAAACTGGAAAATAATAATAATAAAGTAAAATAAAATAATTCTTTTTAAAAACATCACACCAGGTGTGTGTGCTAGTATGCTCTTAATTCTGAGAGGAGAAGGGATTGCAGTGTGGCCATCCCACCTGAGGCAGGGGGTGATTTCTCACCTTCCCTCTCTTTCTATCCTGCAAATGCACATCCCCTACAGCAAAAATAAATATAGAAATAAAAAGTAAGGTAGGCCTGACCCAAGGCCTGGTGGTTAAGGAGGATCTCATACGGCCAACCCTGCAGTCACATGTGCATGCATGTCCAAAATCCCAAAAGGAGGGAGAGATGGAGAAGGGATTGTGATGTGACTGTGCCCCATGGGAGGTTCTCTCCTTTTCTCTCTCCAGCGAGCACACACACCCCTTGACAAATTAAAAGAAAAAAAGAAAAAAAAAAAAAAAGAGAGTAAGGTATATGGCAAAAGTACTGAGTGAAAAGGAATAAGAGAATATGTCAGCTGGGCATGGTGGTATGCACCTATAATCCTAGTTGTTGAGAAGGCTGAGGCAGGAGAATTATGAGTTCAAGGCCAACTCAGGCAACAGAGCAAGAGCCTAACTCTGAAAAAATAAAAAGAAAAGAGAATATTTCATTCAAAATAATAGGACCAGCAGGTGACGTAATGGCTACGTCACTCGACTCCCATGTAGTCGACCACAGTTCGAATCCTGGACGCGGTGACTTAAACTCACACCGGGCGTGTGTGCATGTGTGCCCAGGATCCGAAGAGGAGAATGGAGGAGAAGGGATTGTGGCATGGCTATCCCCCCAGAGGTGATTTCTCACTTTCTGTCTCTCTGTCTCTCTCTGTCTTTTTGGCAAGTGCATGAGCCCTATAGCAAAATCCTCTCAAAAATCTCTAAAAATAAATAAATAATGGAGAAGTGTCCCGTTTGCATCACCAGATATCAAAACATACACTAATACTCATGGAATAAGTTTGGTGTGTGGAGTGGAAGATAAGCCAGGGGAAGCAAATAATGAATCAAGCAAGTAGATGTGAACATAGAGGAAAACTATTATATGATCAAAATTGGCATTTCAGTAATTCAATGGGAATAAGTTATAGATTTTTTTCAAAATAAATGAAACTAGCACAACTGTAAAAATAAAACGGGCTGGCACAAGCAGTCAAGTTCTGTGCTGAGGGACCAAATATCACATGATTGACCCCAGTTCAAGTCTCAACTCCTGTGGCTTGCAAAACACATCAGTATATGGGCCAGCAGGTGGTTAAGGCACTGGATCCCACAGGGCCGACTCCATGGTTCAAGTCCTGAACCTGGCAGCTTGAGAAACACACCAGGTATATGTATGCATATCCAAAATCCCAAGAGGAAGAGAGGAGAAAAATGGAGGAGGAGGAACTGCAGCGTGGCCATACTCCCAGGGGGTGACTTCTCAATTTCTCTCTCTCTCCGGAGAGCACACATGCCTTATGGCAAAATCTAAAAAAGGAAAACACACCAGTGTGACCCAAATCCTGATGGGATAGAGAAACTGAGGAAAATGGATTGTGCCATGACCATACCCCACTGAGGATGGCTTCCTGTCTCTCTCTCTCTATGGTAAGTAAATGTACATCTGACAATTTTTTAAAAAATAAATAAAAATAGGGGCCAGTAAGTGGCATGGTGGTTAAGGGTGCTGGACTCCCACATGGCTGACTACATGCTGGACTCCCACATGGCCTGGCGACTTGCTTTCTCATTTTCCCTCCCTCTCTCTCTCTCTCTCTCTCTGTCTCTCACTCTGTCCCTCTATGGTCAAATTTAAATAAATAAAGTTAAATAAAATAATTCTTGGGAGCAGCAGATGGCATCATGGCTACATCACTAGACTCCCATGTAGTCAACCACAGTTCAAGTCCCAGACCTGGTGACTTAAACTCACACTGGGCGTGTGTGCATACGTGCCCAAGATCCCAAGAGGAGAATGGAGGAGAAGGGATTGCAACGTGGCCATCCCCCCTGGGGAGTGATTTCTTGCTTTCTGTCTCCGTCTCTCTGTCTTAAAAATAAATAAATAAATAAATAAATAAATAAATAAATAAATAAATAAATAAATAAAATAAGGGCCAGTTCTGTAGCCTAGTGGTTAGGGAAGCTAGATCCCACATGGCTGACTACAGTTTGCCTCCCAGCCCCCTGCAGCTTAAAACTAATGCTGAGTGTATGTGCAAGTATGTCTAAAATTCTGACAGGATGAGGAAACAAACAAAAAGGAATTGGGACAAGACCACACCCCACTGTGGGGTGCCTTTTCCCTCTTTCTGGCAATTAAAATAAATAAGTATGGGACCAGCAGTTAGCGTAATGGCTATGTCGCTGGACTCCCACATAGTCTACCACGGTTCAAATCCTGGACCCAGTGGCTTAAACTCATACCAGGCACGTGTGTGTGCATGCCCAGGATCCCAAGAGGAGAACGGAGGAGAAGGGATTGCGGTGTGGCCATCCCCCCTGGGGGTTAATTTATCGCTGTCTGTCTCTTTCTGTCTGGTGAGCGCACATGCCCTATAGCAAAAAACAAACAAACAAACAAAACTCTACAAAAAAAAATATGTAAATAAAATAAAACCAGATCCTTCATTTATGCCACACACAAACAAAAATAAACCATATGTTGTGGTGGTAAAGGAATTGGACTCCCACATGGCTGACTGCGGTTCGAGTCCCAGACCTCTAGCTTCCTTTCTCAATTTCCCAATCTCTCTCTCTCTCTCACTCTGTCCCTCTCTGGTCAAATTAAAATAAATAAATAAAGTAAAGTAAAATTATTCTTTAAATATAAATAAATAATACACCATATGAATTAAAGTTAAGGTAAAGAATAAAATATGACTTAACAAAAAAAAAGAAACATAAACATAAATAGAAACAAGAAAAAACAAAAGATTAAAATGAAATTTAAATTCTGAAAAAAAAATGTAGTATACCCTACTGACGGAAACCAAAACTATAAAAGAGCAACTAAACACATTTTACTATTTAAAAACCAAAGCAGGGGGGCTGGCTGATGGCATACATGGTGTTTATGCTGCTGGACTCCCACGTGGCCTACCATGGTTCAAATCTCAGACCTGGTAGCTTGCTTTCTCACTTTTCCTTTCTCTCTCTCTCTGATCAAATTAAATAAATAATAACAAAGGAGGGCCAACTGGTGGTGTGGAGGTTAAAGCACCTGGTTTTTACATAGCCAGCTGCAAGGTTCAAGTCCCAGACCCGGTGGCTTGAAAACATGCCAAGCACACATATGTGCATGCCCAAAATCCCGAGAAGAGAGATAAAGAAAAAGGGATTGTGGTGTGGCCATCCCCTACTGGGGGTGATCATCTCACTTTCTCTGTCTCTCTCTTTCCATCTCTCTCTAATAAGCACACTCACCCTATAGCAAAAAAACTAAAAGGAAAAAGAAAAAGAAACCAAAACTTTTTAAGACAGAATCTCTCTATATTGTAGAGGCAGGCCTCAAACTTTCAAGTGGCTGAGATGATAGGCATGCACTACCACGCCACTCTACTCTGCCCTGAAAACCAAAACCTTTTTTGTTTAAATTTTTTGAGAGAGTACATGTGCTCACCAGAGAAAGAGGGAGAGGGAGAAAGCACTGCCCAAGTTAGGCATGGACATGCCACAGTTCCTTCTCCATTTCTCCATCCTACTCACCCAACGTGGCCCAGATTCAAATGGCTTGGTTGGCCATGTGGGATCTGGCTCCCTTAACCATCAGTCCATGGGGCCAGCCCCCTCCAGTGTTTTTTGTTTTATTTTGCTTTTACTCTAGAACACATATGCTTGCCAGAGAGAGACAGCGAGAAAAAAAAAGGGAAATCACCCCCCCTAGGAAGGATGACCACACTGGAATCTCTTCTCCTCCAGTCTCCTCTCAGGATTTTGGGCACACACGCACACAGGCTGGGCATGATTTTTGAGCCTCTGGGTTTGTGATTCAAATCATCATCAGCCTTGTGGGAGTCCAGCACCTTAACCATACTCACCTGCGGGGCTCCCAAAAACTTTTTTTTTTTTTTGGGGGGGGGGAGAGGTTTTTGCTATAGGGCTTGTGCGCTCACCAGACAGACAGAGACAGAGAGATAGAAAGCGAGAAATCACCCCCCAGGGAGGATAGTCACGCCGCAATCCCTTCTCCTCCATTCTCCTCTAAGGATCTTGAGCACGCACGCACATGCGCCCCGTGTGAGTTTTAAGCCACCAGGTCCGGGACGCAAACCACGGTCGACTACATGGGAGTCCAGCGACATAGCCATTACACTAACTGCTGGTCCCCATAAAACTTTTTAATTGCAAAAGATACTACCAAATCAAGAGGCAAACAATGGATTGTAGGACATTTTGCAACACAAAAAGTGTGCATCACAAAGGAACTCAAACAAATTAACAAAAGGATAAATATCCAATAGAAAAAAAAGCAAAATATAATGCCATCATTCACGACAAAGAATCAGAGCTCTATCAGGTGAAGCACTGTCATGTGAAATGTATAGAGTGGAAAAAGTAAGATGTACACAGTGTGTAAAATAGGTCTAATTTTGTATAACAGTGGCCAAAATGTCATCTTATGTATATGACGGTATATTTCTATGATGCGTTCATAATAAAATTGTGGCTATGTGAATACACATGCAAGAAAGCTATTTTTCAAGGCAAATACCAACTTATTGCAAAATAAAATAAAATAAGCCCAAAAGAGAAAACAAAAATTAACTATAAACATTTCCCCACATACCACAATAAATACTGTATATATCCATTAATCCTTCTATGTTTCTACGTGTGTGCTTTTACACAAAATTAGAATCATGTGGTTCACATTGTTTTGAGATCTGTTTCTTCTAGTCAATTTTTCTGTCTCAGTAATTGCTGGTACGCCTCTCCCCCCAAATAGCCCATCCTTTAAGCCCCTGTTTAAGGCCGCTTCCTCTCAAGAACCTTCCCTTTGAAGCCCCCAACACATAGTGGTTGACCCCTCTGAATTTTGTCATCCCCGGCTTTCTCCCCTTCCTTGAAGCATATTTAGATCTACCTTGTGTGAGAGTTTCTCGTGTGCTCCTCACCTCTCCCGTTAAACTGGGGAGCTCCTTGGGGGGGCAGGAACTCTGCCTTTTTCATAAGTGTGTCCTCATGGTGCCTAGAACGCACATAGTAGGCACTTTATAAGTATCACGGTACACAGGGATAGAAGCTTTCTGCCTGCCTCGTTTACATCATGTGATCTCAAGAGAGTGTGCATTACATTCGGCTCAGTGAAGGAAGTGAGGGGGACAGATGCTTGGACACTGGGAGAGGTCAAAGTTCAGGAGTAGGCCCCAAGACTGGGTAACTCCTAGGATCATTCAAATCCACCTTCCATCCCCTTCCCAGGGCTCTTCCAAATGTTCAGAAAGGAACAACCTGCACACAGGGTTCTGTGTATGATATATATTTATATATATAATTGCTCTTATTTTATTGCGCTTTATCCTCTTTTCACAGTAGATCTGACACAGGCATTAAATAACTGCAGAGAGAGACCACTGGGAGGAGAGAGGAGGTGCAGGAAAAAATGGGGACCCTAGGGGAAGAGACATGGATCCAGCAGGAGAAAAAGGGAAGGGTTCATCTGTGGGTGGTGTGTGGAGGCTGCAGCATTACAAAAGGAAAGGTCCCGAAGGCGAAGAAGTGAAGGGATACCAGAGGAGGGTTAAAATGCCTTTAGAGCTAAAGAACACTCGGAGGAGGAGGCCCCTCGCGTAACATCCTATGAAGGGATTTTTTTGTTTTGTTTTGTTTTGTTTTAAAGGCAAAGGCAGGGTCTGAGGAGCCAAGAAATTCAGAGCCTAGACTGAGGGTATGTGAAACTTTCAGGCTGGCATGCGGAGGAAATGGATGGAATTAGTGATTAGTTAATAACTTGCTAAGAGGAGCCAGAGAGAGGATGGTGGGGGCCCATGGGGGCAGTTCTGGGCCGGGGAAGGAGGTGGAATAGTCCCACAGCCAGCTGATGTTTCCAAGGTGGCCACTGGGGACAGAGCCAAAGTGGCTGCCCCTCCCCCAGAGCTCCCTGGGAAGTGGAACTTGAAGGATATTCTGGGAAGGCAAATAGGGGGAAGGGAGCCATCGGTAAAAACAAAGTGGATATTCAGCCTAGGTCAACCCCGCCTCTCAGTAGTGGCTATTTGGGTGATAGGAGGGACCAGGAAGGAATTGGAGTCAGTGCAGCTAGAGAACTTTCCAGAACAATCAACATGGACTTCTCTTCCAGTCCCTCCTTCCCTACCTAGCTCAAGGAATCACCACAGGGTGAGAGGAAAGAGGAGAAAGGTCAGAGAACTATCTTGTCCTCGATTATGAGCAGCTGCCCTTCATAGGGGGAACAGGGATAGAAATGAGTTGAGGAAAATCCTGCCAGAGGAGCCAAGTCAAAAGCCACCAAGATGGCGACTATGCAGACACAAAAGAAAGTGTGAGAGATAGACAAAGGTACAGCGGCAGAGCTTAAGGGAGTACCACAGGTATCTCTGGGGAGTGAAGCAGGGAAACATGGCGTGTGACTGTGTGCACACATGTGTGTGCACAGGCAGGCAGATGGAGGGCAGGAGAGGTGGTGGCTGTGAGGTCTTCCCATTCATAGCCCCACCAGAACTGGGAAGGCTCCTAGCTTCTCGGGGCCCATCTTGGGAGCCCATCTCCCTGTCTCTGGCTGCACTAAGGATGGGAGAAGAGGGTGGGAAATGCAAGGAGCCAGGGAACCACGATGGCCATCAGGCTGGGTTGAGAAGTCAAGGAAAAGGGCGTGAGGCTCAGACAAGTCATAGCTCTGTTATAAAAAATACCTTTGGGGTGAGTGAGGGAGGGATCAGGCAGGGTCAGGGACATTCCAGAAGCATCCACAGGAGAGAGGTGGGGGCAGGAGGAAGGGGCCTCAGGTTTTGTTGATGCGGAGTTTGAAGGCCACGCGGCCAGCGAACTTGTCTCGCTCATCGTCCGTGGCGATGTTGGCGGCGTTGATGCGACATTCCACATTCACCTCCACATTGGGGGTCACATTCAGGAACTTCACGGCCACCAGGGGCTGCGTGTAGTTCACCTGGGCCGGAGGAGGACAGTGAGGGTCTTAGTCCAAGGCAGCTCAGCCCTTTTCCCAGGAACTAGTGTCCCTGGAGAAGCCATCACCCCGGGCCTCCTGTGGGACTTACGTGGAACTTTTTGCCGTAGTAGGGGAAGTACATGAGGTCGATGTTGCCGTTGGCAGGGAACATGACAAAGCTGCCAAGATTCTCAGCATCTTCATCTCGCTGTGGGGGTGCAGGAGGTACCGGGTGAGCGTGTTAGGGATGACAGGTGCCTGAACGCACACCAGATTCCCCTTCGTTCTTCTGTCAACCCAAATTACTCCTGCTGTATGGGAGAGGATGCTCTCTCTCTCTCTCTCATCGGACTGGGAACTCCTGAAGGGTGCTAATGACACAGACTCCTCCTACTCTACTCCTACCCCAAGTTCTTACCCCATCCTCATGAATTGGTTTCTGGAGCAGAGCCAAGAGAGAATAGATAAATGAGTAAGGGTTCAGTAGGAGGCAAGGGGTAGGGGGGAATAGAGACTGGTAGCGAGTTTTCTAGAGAGAACAGAAGAGGCAGGAGCAGGGTTCCAAGGACAACCAAGTGGTGGCAGGTGGTGCTAACAGATCAGCAGCTACCAGATACCTAAAGGGACCCGAAGAGCGGGAATAAAGGGGACAGTGGAAGAGCCATGGAAAGAAGCTGGCCGCCAGGGCTTCGGTGGAGGGAGAGGTGTGTCTGTTCCTATGAGGCAGGTTTCTGCATCCTAGACAGAAGCGGGAGGGCTGGGAGCCCCTGAAAGCTAAGCTACAGCGGGGCTCACTCTTACCCCCTTATGCCTGTGGTGATGGGGCTTCTGGGAGCAAAGAAGACAGGAAGAGAGGGGTGAATCACACAGAAACCATGCAAGTCAAACAGGTGGGCAAGGCGGCAAGGCCCAACTCACCTTTCCAACACAGGTAACATTCATGCTCTGGTTTGCTCCTGCATAGAAGTTGATGACCTGGAAGGAGGAAGAGGGTGAGTGTCAGAGAAGGTGTCGAGAACACAGGCAACCGGCCCTCCAGCTGCAGAGCCCAGCCTCCTATGGCTCCACCTCGTGCATCCTCTCAGCTACTCAAACATTCCCAAATCAGGCTCCTGTCATTTGCCCCAGGGAAAGGACTCAACTGTCAGCAGCTGGCAGGCCCCAGTTCCCTCCCGTTTCCCCTGGAGACTAAGGCCATGCATACCCGATTCATCTTGATGAAGACACAGGGCTGTCCAGTGCTGTAACCATAGTGAGTGGGGTCCCCGATGCCAGAGCAGTTGCCTAGCTGGGTCCGGTTGAATTGGCAGGCACGTTTAGGGTAGTTGAGGACACCGTTATCTGGCTGTTCATAATAGCGCCCAGGGCGGCAGACATCATTCTTCTGGGCTTGGATGGAGTCGTTGTAAGCTAAGGAGGTGAGAAGGGGAGAGTCAGGGGCCTGACGGTTCTGCCTTCAGGGTCCCCAGGCCCCTGCCCAAGATCCTGGGCACCCATGTGGCCAGCCCCAACTCACGTTCCAAGAACTTGTTGAGCTTCTGAACATGCTGGTCCCAGCTTTCAGTGTCACTGATGTTGACAACGACATCAAGGTTCTCAGTCTTGGGGCGAATCATCAAGCCTATAGCCAAGAAGAGGGGGGTGGGGGTTATATAAGATGAGGGAAGAAGAGGGACACTGCAGTGAGGGATGGGGGTAAGATCTGAGATGATCTTCATGGGCCTCTATGACTACTTGCCACCTCCCCGGATCACATAGCTCCCAGGAAGTGGGAAGGGAGACAGACTTCAAAAAGAACTTCCCAGCACATAGTGGTTGGATCATCAGAACCAAACTCTGAACTTTGGAGGTTTGGGGGCACAACAGCAGTCAGAGTGGCTGGTAGGAGGAGCCTCAAAACTCACCTGGTGTGGCGAGTCGGTCCTGGTACTTGGGGGTATGGTCAGAGACAGTCTGTAGCATCACCCACATGGTGAGGGAGAACATGGCCGTGAGGAAGCCGTAGAAGACGAGGTAGAAGAGGAGGATAAAAGCTAAGGAGGAGGAAACCGTTGGTAGGGTCTAAGTCTCCCGCCATGACTCCAACACCCCTCTCCAGCACCCCTCTACCCACTCAGAAATTCTGCACTGGGGTGGGTCAGAGTCACAGATCTCTTAGAGCCTTTCCTTAGAAGCAAAATGAGACAAGCTGGAAACAGGCAGTGTTGTCTGGCCTAGGATACAATGAAGCCCAACCTCGTGGAGGCCACAAGAGTCCTAAACTCATCTCTGGGATAATCCCAAGTACATAAGGCCACTGTTTTTGTCTCCAATTATATTTCCAACATCTCAACCATACACAGGCCTGAAAAGGCACATCGGTAACTGTCGTTCTTGGTGCTCTTGCTTAAAACTGTCCTAGCACAACGGCTTTTTCAGCTGGTACTGGGCACTCTTCACAGCCAAACTCACATCACCCTGAAGAGCCAGACTCCTCAGATATCACGGCACAACCTTCTCTCTGCTGGTGATCTGCAGAAACCAAACCTCGAATGCAGGCCTTGAAGCAGAGGCCCTAACACCTGGCCTAGCTACAACATCTCTTAGTGACAGCTGTGAGCACCTTCCATACTCACCCCACCCTCAACTCACCTACAGCACCCTGGACAGAGGTAGGAAGTAAAGGGGACAATCCCCATGAAAGGGTCTTCTGTGCCCACTACCCCAGACTTCCAGTCTTTCCCAGAAAACACCTCCTCCCTGAAGTCCTGATTCTCCCAAACATTTACACAGCCCTCCCAACCCAGAGTATCCCCAGGGCAAGTACTGCATTAGATCCCCCTCCTGGGCCCCTAGGTGGGTGGGCTGATGGGGAGTGTCCAATCATTGAAGTTAAATTGTAAATTGTGTCACTCAGTGTCTTCAGGTGCTTCCACTTCCCAGCTTGACAATCCCTTTTGGAAGAATGCCAGGCATCCCCTGCACCTGTGCCCATCACCAGACCCCCCCCCCCCCCCCCAGTACAAGTCCCTCCACATCCCGAGTCCCCCACGCTAAGGGTGGGGAAGGGCCCAAGCTATCCGACTCCCACAGGCACCGTCTTTCCGGATGATGTACACATCTCACCACAGTGACCACTCCCACCTCCAACACACACATCTGAGTGGAACATCCCCCCCCAGTGTCACCCCTCTCCTGCAGCACCCCCTCCCACAAAGCAGCCACAGAAGGCTCCAAACGCCTGGCAGTGGGACAACTTCCGCTGTGAAGAACCCCCCTAACACACCCCCTTCAAGACCCGCCTCCTCATGAATGTTCCCAGGGTCCAGGGGGTGGGCATGAGCTAAAAATAGACGGGGTTGGCTAGCTAGTGAGAGCCTGCGGGAGGGAAGGGGCGCCCGCGGGAGAGGGGGAGAGCGACCACGCAGAGTGGACAAGCCCGAGAGGGAGCGCGAGCGCCGCGGCGCGGACACGCGCGCAGAGCCCGCGACCCCCCGCCCGAGGGGGCTCCGCGGGGGGCGGGAAGGCGGCAGTGACCTACTTTCTCCGCCTCCGCAGCGGCCAGCCGGGGAGATTAGACCGGTGATTTGGCCCCCTCCCAGCCCAGAGCCCGGCAGGGGGGCCGGACGCCGGGGACCCGAGAGAGGACCTGGGGCCGCTCTGACTGGACCCTGCGCCCCTGAGGCGTCGCCCGGCGCTCCCCACTCCCAATCCCTCGCGCTTCGGCCCCGCGTACCCCAGCTGGTCCCCGTGCGGCCCATGAACTGGTGCGTCCTCGGGTTCCACACGAACTCCTTCCACTCCTCAACCACCTGCCCGCAGCTCTTCTTCTCTTTCTGGATGACCATCTTGGCGGCGCGGGGCGAGTCCCGGCGTGGGGCGGGGGGCTGCGGAGAAGCGGGGGCGCCGCGCGCTGAAGCCCTCCACGCACCGAAACGCGCGGGAAGCAAAGGTGGTAGGAGCGAGGAAGACCCTCCTCAGATATGCAGCTGTTGCAAAATTGGGGGTGCAGGGCCACACGCTGCGAGGTGCTGGCAGAGCGGCGGAGGATGCACCAATCCTAGGCCCCCCGACCAGGATAAAAAGGGGGGCTGTCTGAGCAGCAGAGGGTAACAGGGAAAGGGGTGCGAATGCAGTACACCCCCCAAAACCGTCTATAAGCAAACAGAAAAGGGGCGCCAAAATAGACGGCTCCAAAACCCTACCGAAATGCAGAAAAAAGCGGGGTGCAAAGCAGCAGGGAAAGGTGGGGGAAGGTGGCCGCCCCGAAATCCGAGATGCCAAGAGGCGGTGGAAGGGGGCGGGTGACCGCTCAAGATGCCCCTGTCAAGAGAGACCGCCGCACCAGCGGTAGCTCGGCGGCGGGGGTGGGGCGGGGACGCGCAACTGGGGGACAACCACGGATGAGGGGCCCCCAGGCGGAGGCTCCGCTCCTCAGCAGTGCGGGGCCAGCGGTCGCCGCGCGCGATTTTTATAGTCTGCGGCTCTGAGGGTGCCCGCCCCCTTCCCTCCCCTCGGAAGCCCCGCCTCCTCGAGCTGGCCCGGACGACCTCATACATATGCAAATATGGAGAGAGGGTTGGGACCGCCCCTGCCGCCTCCTTGGAGCCCGGCGGTCTCTCTGCTACGTCCACCCGCCCACCCGGGGTACTGGACTGGATCAGGGTGGGACGAGGAGATAGAGGGCGTGTCGGACGAAGCAGAGAATGATAACCCCAGAGAGACTCAGAAGCGGAGAAGGAAGCAGATATATGCTCAAAGGTGGGGGGACCCAAGGCGGGAATTAGAAAGAGATATAGAAAGAGTCCAGCGGGCAGACGGAGCAGAATGTGAGAGGAATAAAGAAGGAGCCAGAGACCAAGAAACACAATGAAGAGACCAGCCAAGATGCTGGATCAGCCGGGAGAGAAGCTAGAATCGGCCACACAGATAGAGGCTACTACAAGAGCGAAATTCCCCTAGTGGGAGTTGCTACCAATTCTCCCCCCAACACACATCTCCAGTCCCTCAATCCCCCGTTCACACGGCCTGATTCTCTCCCCACCCAAGTGCTTTCCCATCTTCCCAACTGCGTCTTTTTCCCAACACCACCTTCTCAGCCCCCAGCGTTTCCCTGAGACCCCAGCCCTGCAGCCAAGTCTGCTTAGGAGCTCTCTTTTCCCATGCTCCCATCCCCATGTCTGAACTCATCTCCTCCTTTTCCAACTTGGGTCAGCAAACATTTATTGAGCATCTACTAGAGCCCCCATGCAGCTCTAGCCCTGGGAGGCCAAGATAGATTGGGCAGCCGAGGAACATTTAAATGCTACATGTTAAGCATCATTATCTCCACTTTTTAAAGAATTTCTTTAGGGCTGGCCCCTTAGCCTCCTGGTTTAAGGGAGCTGGATCCCACATGGCTGATGGTGGCCTAAAATCAGACCCAGCAGCCAGGTGTGTATCTGTGCCTCCCCACAATCCCAAGATGGAGAAATGGAAGAGAAGGGATTCCAGCATGACCACGCTGTATTGGAGGGTGCTTTCTCTCTGGCAGGCAAGTGCACCTGCTCTCTGGCAATTAAAAAAATAAAAAAAAAGGTTCTTAGAATCTACATTTTTCCTTGTATGGGGTTTTTCTTCTCTTTTCAGCTCTCACCTTGAATCCTTGATTCAACATCTCACATCTAGACTATCACCCTTGACCTCAAACTCATTCCCTCCAATTCAGAGTTGACTTAATGGGCATAGGACTTGCTTAGTCACACAAGGCCTGTGCTCAGAATTGCTCAATTTAACACTCTGAAGTTGCCCTCTTGAAATCCCTAACAGTTCTGGGAGGCCAGCAGGTGGCATGGTGGTTAAGGGCGCTGGACTCCCACATGGCCAGCTGTGGACCTGGTGGCTTGCTTTCTCAATTTTCTCTCATACGTACTCTGTCCCTCTGTGTTCAAATTAAAATAAATAAACAAAGTTTACCCAAAAAAAACCCCTAAGTTTCACCTTTGAACTTGTGCTTTGTAAGTGAGGTCTGATGGAATGATGGAGCATGCCTGTGAGCAGAGGAGGTGCGTATCACATCCGTCCCACTCACATATGGCATTCGAGATGCTTCAGGAGCACAGACTTCTGGTGGACCTACCATATGTGGGAGTTCAGCCAGACTCAAAGCAAGTACATGGTAACCATGTCATGTCTACAACCAAGAGGTCACTTCTCACTGGAGGCAGAACTTGCTTTGGACATAGAAAGACAGCAACATTGGGGCCAGCAGGTAGCATGGGGTTAAGGCACTGGATTCTCATGTGGCTGACAGTGGTTCAAATCCTGGACTTGGTGACTTGTTTTCTCACTTTCTCTCTCTGTCTCTCTCTCTGGTCAAATAATAATAATAATAATAATAATAATAATAATAATAATAATGGGGACCAGCAGGTGACATGGTGGTTAAGGTGCTGGACTCTCCCACATGGCCAACCACAGTTCAAGTCCCAAACCTGGTGGCTTGCTTTCTCATTTTCCTTCTCTCTCTCTCTGGTTAAATTAAAATAAATGGGGACCAGCAGTTAGCGTAATGGCTGTGTCGCTAGACTCCCATGTAGTCGACTGTGGTTCGAGTCCCGGACACGGTGGCTTAAACTCACGCTTGGCGCGTGTGCGTGTGTGCCCAAGGTCCCGAGAGGAGAATGGAGGAGAAGGAATTGCAGCATGGCCATCCCTCCTGGGGGATGATTTCTCACTTTCTGTCCCTCTGGTGAGCCCACATACCCTATAGCAAAAACCTCTCAAAAAATGATTAAAATTAATGAATGAGTAAATAAAATTGAATAAATAATTACAAAAAACATTTTTTAAGAATTATTTTATTTAACTTTATTTATTATTATTATTTTCCAGTTTGATCAGAGAGAGATAGAGAAAGGGAGAAAGGGAAAGTGAGAAAACAAGCCACCAGGTCTGGGACTTGAACCATGTCAGCCATGTGGGAGTCCAGAGCCTTTAACCACCATGCCACTTGCTGGCCCACAAAAAAAATCTTTAAAAACTAATAAACAAGGGAACCAGCAGTTAGCGTAATGGCTATGTCGCTGGACTCCCACGTGGTTGACCGCGGTTCGCGTCTCGGACCCGGTGGCTTACAACTCACGCCGGGTGCGTGTGCGTGCGTGCCCAAGATCCTGAGAGGAGAATGGAGGAGAAGGGATTGCGGCGTGACCATCCCCCCTGGGGGGTGATTTCTCGCTTTCTGTCTCTATGTCTCTCTCTGTCTGTCTGGCGAGCGCACGCGCCCTATAGCAAAAAACCTCTCCAAAAAAATAAAAAAAAAAAAATAATAATAATAATAAACAAAAGTTAAAAAATCCTTAAAAAAAGAAAAAAAACAAGAAAAAGTAATGGCATTCTAGGAGACATGAATGGTCAAAGCATCCTAACGTCTTAGTCACGTGGCTTCCCTGGATTAGCTGCCATTTAGGCTGGCAATGATGACATAGGACAGAGAAAGCTGGGGCAGTCCACAGCTCCTTTTCCTTCCAATCCTTCCTTATGTATCAGCTCCCAGGGGGGCTGACCACACCACACTCCCTTCTCCAGTCTCCTCTCTGGATTATGGGGACACACGCACATGCACAGAATAATTTTCAAGCTGCCAGGTCCGGGACTCAAACCGTGCAACTGGCTCTGGGATCCAGAGTCTTAATCTACACGTGCCTACTGGCCTTATTAATTTTTAAAAATTATTGGGACCAGCAGTTGGCGTCATGGCTATGTCACTGGACTCCCATGTAGTCGACCGTGGTTCACGACCCGGACCCGGTGACTTAAACTCATGCCGGGCGTGCGTGCATGTGTGCCCAAGATCCCAAGGGGAGAATGGAGGAGAAGGGATTGCAGCGTGGTCATCCCCCCTGGGGGGTAATTTCTCACTTTCTGTCTCTCTGTCTCTCTGTGTCTTTCTGGCAAGCGCACGTGCCCTACAGCAAAAACCTCTCCAAAAAAATATATACATTATTTAAGCATTAAATAGCAAAGAAAGGGACCAGCAGATAACATAATGGTTACTCCCTGGGCCTGCATAGTGGATTGCAGTTTGAGTCCCAGACCCGGCGGCTTAAAACTCATACTGGACATGTGTGCATGTGTGCCCAAAATCCTGAGAGGAGAATGGAGGAGAAGGGCTTGTGGTGTGGCCATCCCCTCTGGGAGGTTATTTCTTGCTTTGTCTCTCTCTGTCTCTCTGGCGAGTGCATGCACCCTATAGCAAAAATCTCTCAAAGAAAAATAAATAAATAAGTAAGTCAGTAGCAAAGAAAAGCACCCTGAGAAGTTGAAAGAACTGTGGAAGAAAGGAAAACATTTTCAGCTTTAGTGCCTCTAACAGCATTTTTTCCCAGCTTTTTGAGTAAGAGTCTTGCGTTTTCATTTTGCAAGGAGTCCCATAAAGTAGGCAGCTGGCCCTGCTTCAGTCTATTCTGCAGCAGATTCTGGAATAATTTTCTCAAAATACAGCTTTAATTAGGCCACTCCTCAGCTCGGAGGTCGTCAATGGCTTCCTGTTCTTCAGCAGGATAGGAGTCCTGATCCTTCCATCTCACCTCCAGGGTACTCCACAATCTACACCCAGCCCATGTCTCCAACTCCTTTCTCACTAGTCCCCGACTAGTCCTCTACTGGAGCTGAGCCGGTCTTTCCTGGGACAGACTGTGCTTTTCCTGCCTTCACACCTTTGTCCATTTCATTCCCTCGTCCTGGAAGACTGCCCGCCCTTCAGAGGCCAGCCCCAACTCCCGTTCATCCATTCAGTGCATATCTAATGAGCATTTCCTGAGAGTCAGGCATTCTCTGGTCCCTGTGTTCCGTGGGCTGCCATTCCATTAGACAATAAAACTTAGCAAACAAATCTTTTCTTAATAATTATTTTACTTAGCTTTATTATTTATATAACTTTATTTCTAGTTTGTTCAGAGAAGGACAGAGAGAGAGAAAGAGAGAAGGAAAGTGAGAAAGCAAGCCACCAGGTCCAGAACTTGAACCACAGTTGGCCATGCGGGAGTCCAACACATTTAGCCACCACGCCACCTGCCAGCCCCACGAACAATCTTAATATTACACACGTGCACGCGCACATAAACACACGCACACACACACACACACAGGATGATGTACCAAAGAATGCCTAAATATTACTGAGGTCTTATATTTTTTAAAGAATTATTTTATTTAACTTTATTTGTTTTTATTTAGCTAGTTTCATTTGACCAGAGAGGGACAGGGTGAGAGAGGGAAAGTGAGTAGCCAGCTGCCAGGTTTGGGACTCAAACCGTGTTTAGCCATGTGGGAGTCCAGCACCCTTATCCACCACGCCACCTGCCAACCCATGAGGTCTTACTCTTGAGAAGACTTATAATGATTTATTTTTAAAAGTATTTTATTTATTTATTTATTTATTTATTTATTTATTATTTAAACTTGCTTTGGGACACATGTGCTCACCAGAGGGAGACACACACACACACACACAGAGAGAGAGAGAGAAAGTGAGAAAGTAAGCTACCAGGTCCAGGACTCGAACCGGAGTTAGCCATGTGGGAGTCCAGCATCTTAACCACTACAACCAGCTGCTGGCCCCCAAAGTAGGCTTTAATGAGAGAAGTCACGATGGACACGGCAAGAAATCTGAGAGGCAAGCAGAGGCCAAACCAAATGGATCACTATAGATGTAAGAGAGTATTCGGGTATTTATTTTTCATTTTTATTTTTATTTTTATTTTTTGACAGTTTTTTTTTTTTTTTTCTATAGGGCACGTGCGCTTGCCAGAAAGACAGAGAGAGATAGAGAGACAGAAAGCAAGAAATCACCCCCCAGGGAGGATGGTCACGCCACAATCCCTTCTCCTCCATTCTCCTCTCGGCATCTTGGGTACGCACATATACGTGCTGGGCGTGAGTTTAAGCCACCGGGTCTGGGACTCGAACCACAGTCGGCTACATGGGAGTCCAGCGACATAGCGATTACGCTAACTGCTGGTCCCTATTTATTTATTTAATGAGAGGGTGAGACAGGTTAGAAAGAGACAAACAGGCATTCCCACTAGGGTCTTTATGTTGAAATCCACCTCTAGTCTCTGCCATGCCAGATCACAAGCATTCATCACACCTGGGGTGCACAAGGGAGGTCAGGGTCTCTAACCCAGCCCCTTTCCCATTTGGGTCACGTCACCACTGAGCCACCACCTGGCCTGTACTGGCTACTATACTTTGGATGTTTTTGTTTTTAAGAGATTTTTGCTTTTGAGTGCATGTGCTCACTAGAGAGAGAGAAAAATAGAGACAGTGAGAGGGAAAGTGAAAAATCAACCGCCAGGGGAGGATGGTCACTCTATAATCCCTCCTCCTCCTGGGATCCTGGGCACACACACACACACACACACACATGCACAGTGTGATTTTCTTTTTTCTTTTTTTCTTTTTTTTTTTTTTTTTTTTTTTTTTTTTTTTTGAGAGGTTTTTGTCATAGGGCATGTGCACTTGCCAGAAAGTCAGAGACAGAGAGACAGAAAGCGAGAAATCACCCCCCCCAGGGGGGGGGGGGGGTGGCCACACCACAATCCCTTCTCCTCCATTCTCCTCCCGGGATCTAGGGCACGCACGCACACATGCCCGGTGTGAGTTTAAGCCACCCAGTCGGGGACTCGAACCGCAGTCCCCAACTGGGTGTCCAGTGACATAGCCATTACGCCAACTGCTGGTCCCTGCCCAGTGTGATTTTTAAGTCACCGGTCCTAGACTTAAACTGGCCATGAGGGAATCCAGCAATGTAACCGTTATACCATCTGCTGGCCCCGTGTACTTTGGATTATTAATTCAACCATCATAGAGCCAATTCTGGGTTTTGTTTTGTTTTGTTTTGTTTAGATTTTTTTAGAGGGTGTGAACATGCTGGAGAGAGACAGAGACAGAGAGTGGCAGAGGAAAAGTAAGAAGTCACCTCCCAGGGACCAGCAGGTGGCATGATGGTTAAGGTGCTGGATACTCCCACATGGTTGACCATGGTTTGAGTCCCAGACTGGTGGCTTACTTTCTCACTTTCTCTCTCTCTCTCTCTCTCTCTCTCTCTGGACAAATTAAAATAAATGAATGAATGAATAAATAAAATAAAATAAAGTAATTATTTAAAAGAGAGAAAGAAATTACCTCCCAGTGGGGATGGCCACACCACAATCCCGTCTCCATTCTCCTCTAGGGATTCTGAGCACCCACACACACATGGGTCTGGCATGTTTTTCAACCCGTCTGAGACTTGAACTGTGTAGTTGGCCATATGGGCTCCACTGCCTTAACCACCATGCCACCTGCTGGACCTGCAGTTCTAGGGTTTTAAGCAGGGGAGTGCTATGGTTATATTTAATGAGAATCACCAGCTGCTGTTAGAGACTGGGCTTTGGGGAACAAGGAGACCAGGAAGGAGGGGTTTGCAGAAGCAATACAGGTGGGAGATGTGGCTGGCTTGAACCAGCATAGCAGATTTGCAAAGGGAGACAAGAGGTTGCATTCAGGATCTATTTTAGGGTAGAGTGGAATAAATAATGACACAAAGAGAAGAATCAAAGCTGACATTTCAGCTTCTGTCTTAAGCAACTGGATTGAAAACTCACATGTGTGGGTTTTTTGGTTTGGTTTTGTTTTGTTTTTGCTATAGGGCATGTGCCCTCACCGGAGAGAAAGAGAGAGGAAAAGTGAAAAATAAAAAATCGCTCCCCAGGCAGGATGGCTATGCTGTCATCCATTCTTCTCCACTCTCTTGGGACTTTAGGCATGCACCCACACACATGCCTGTCATGTCTCAAGACACCAGGTCCAGAACCTGAGCCACAAAGCTGGTCGTGTGGGACCCAGAACCTTAACCCCCATGCCATCTGCTGGCCCTTGAGTGTGTTTATTCATTCATTCATTCATTTATTTATTTATTTATTTTGGAGAGATTTTTGCTATAGGGCGTGTGCGCTTGCCAGACAGACAGAGAGAGAGAGATAGAAAGCGAGAAATCACCCCCCGGGGGGGATGGCCACGCTGCAATCCCTTCTCCTCCATTCTCCTTTCGGGATCCCGGGCATACACACACACGCCCGGCGTGAGTTTTAAAACATCGGGTCTGGGACTCGAACCGTGGTCGACTACGTGGGAGTCCAGTGACATAGCCATTATGCTAACTGCTGGTCCCGAGTGTGTTTTATTTTTTTCAACTAGGCTTTAACCTCTGAGAGCAGGCCTCTGTCTCAGACCATTACAGGTCCTCAAATGCGAGTAACCCGTAAAGGCTATGAAAGGCAGTGACTAGTTGCTGAATTGAACTTAAACTTGGAAAGGCTTCCTCTACAACTTCAGGGAAGCAACTTGCTCTTCTCTTCATCAGGGGAGGAACATTGAAATAGTCCACTCTCTCTGGAGAGATGAGACCTAGGCCTTTCCCTCAAGACACACGGCAAACCCAGCCTGGGAGTAGCCTCTACATTCCCGGCTCAGCTTCTGCCCTGTATCCCACGCTCACTCGGAAGGTCAAAAACACATGTCTTCTGTGCATGGAGGGGTGACATCCCTGCTGCTCCCTTTCCCTGCTGTCTCCTGTAGGTCAGAAGGAGGGAACGGATGGGAGCAAGCCCTGTGCTAAGCAGTGTTGCTGTTCAAAGGGCAACAAACTGAGAAAGACAAGATCTGCAGAAGCCTGTGAAGGGTCTGGGGGCCAAGAGCCATTATAAACCCTCAGCCCCTTCCTGAAACAGGGCCCTTTCTGCAGCTTCAGAACAGGAAAAGGGAGTAAGAGGCCGTCATCTCCACTAGAGCCAGTCCTGACATCTGTGCCCCTTGGTCCCCTCCCCGTGATTCCAGGGACTTAGCTGTCTGGTTTTGGTACAAAATAGGTCTTTGCAGACACAAGAACAAGGAAAGACAGAACTCTGAAACAGATATGGAGAGAAGGGGGAGTCGATTCAATGGTGCAGAGTTTCAATTTTGCAAGATGAAAAGAGTTCTGGAGATGGAGGGCGGTGATAGTTGAACAGCTGTGTGAATGTATTTAAGACCACTAAATGGTCCACTTAAGAATGGTTAAGGGGGGAACCAGCAGTTAGCGTAATGGCTATGTCGCTGGACTCCCACGTAGTCGACCGCGGTTCGCATACCGGACCCGGTGGCTTACAACTCATGCCAAGCGCGTGTGCGTGCGTGCCCAAGATCCCGAGAGGAGAATGGAGGAGAAGGGATTGCGGCGTGACCATCCCCCCTGGGGGGTGATTTCTCGCTTTCTGTCTCTAATGTCTCTCTCTGTCTGTCTGGCGAGCGCACGCGCCCTATAGTGAAAATCTCTCCAAAAAAAAAGAATGGTTAAGGGGCCAGAAGGTGGCATGGCGGTTAAGGTACTGGACACTCCCACATGGCCAACCACAGTTTGAACCCCAGACCTGGTGACTTGCTTTCTCACTTATCTCTCTCTCTCTCTCTCTCTCTCTCTGTTTTGAAGAATTTTTTATTTTTATTTATTTATTTAAATTTGACCAGAGAGGGACAGAGTGAGAGAGAGAGAGAGAGGGAAAGTGAGAAAGCAAGTCGCCTGGTCCAGGACTTAAACAGTGGTCGGCCATGCGGCAGTCTAGCCCCCTTAACTACCATACCACCTGCTAGACCCCTTTCTCACTTTACCTCTCTCTCTCTGTGTGTGTTTCTCTCTGGTCAAATTAAAATTAATGAATAAATAATAAAATTAATAACATGAGAGTCCAGTGCTCTTAACTATCACACCATCTGCTAGCCCCTAAAAACCATTCTTACTGGGACCAGCAGTTGGTGTAATGGCTATGTCGCTGGACTTCCATGTAGTTGACTGTGTGTGTGTGTGTGTGTGTGTGTGTGTGTCTGGTGAAACTGAAAAATGATACTGATTAATAAAGTTAAATAAAATAATTTTTAAAATAATTATTTTATTTAATTTTATTTATTTAAATTTGACCAGAGAAGGACAGAGTGAGAGAGAGAGAAAGAAAGTGAGAAAGCAAGCCACCAGGTCTGGGACTTGAACCATGGTCGGCCATGTGGGAGTCTAACACCTTTAATCACTGCACCATCTGCTGGTCCCTGGATAAAAATAATTCTTTTTTTTAAATAATTATTTTATTTAAATTTATTTATTTATTTATTTTAATCCGACCAGAGAAGGAGGGAGGGATAAAATAATTCCTTTTTTTTTTTTTTTTTGGAGAGGTTTTTTGCTATAGGGCACGTGCACTTGCCAGACAGACAGAGAGAGACATAGAGACAGAAAGCGAGAAATCACCCTCCAGGGGGGATGGTCACGCCGCAATCCCCTCTCCTCCATTCTCCTCTCGGGATCTTGGGCACGCACGCACATGCGCCCGGCGTGAGTTTTAAGCCACCGGGTCCGGTATGCGAACCGCGGTCGACTACGTGGGAGTCCAGCGACATAGCCATTACGCTAAGTGCTGGTTCCCTAAAATAATTCTTAAAAAAAAAAAAAAAAAAGAACAGTTAAGATTCAGAGTCAGAAGGTGGCATGGTGGTTAAGGATGCTGGACTCTCACATCCGATCCTGGCAGCCTGCTTTCTCACTTTCTCTTTCTCCCTCTCTCTTGTTCTGTCTCTCATTGGTCAAATTAAAATAATAAAGTTAAATAAAATAATTTGTTTAATATTTTTTTAAAAAGTGGTATATGCCACCGTGTAGCATGGTGGTTAAAGTGCTGGATCCCACGTGGCCAGCTCTGTGGTTTGAGTTCCAAACCCAGCAGCTTGAAAAATATGTCAGGCATGTGTGTATGTGTGCCCAAAATCCCAAGAGGAGAAAGGAGGAGAAGGGATTGCAGCGTGGCTATTCTCCTGGTGGGCGTTTTCTCACTTTTCCCTCTCTCTCTCCCTCTCTGTCTCTCTCCAGCAAATGCACACACCCTTTTAATGGAAAACTATACAAGAAAGAAAGAAGGAAAGAAGGGAGGGAGGGAGGAAGGAAGGGGAGAAAGAAAGAAACAAGAAAGAAAAAGAGAAAGAGAGAGAGAGAAAGAAAGAAAGGGAAAGAAAGAGAGAAAAGAGATCAAGCCCAAAGTCCTCAGCAGGACACACCAGGTCTTTCACCCCACGGCCTGAGGACCCTCCTCAGTCTGCCTTCACTCCATCTCAGCCAAAGCTCATCCCTTACGCCTGCAGGCTCAGACTTACACGTCAAGCTCTATGTAAGAAGTCAGGCCACCTCTGTTGTGCAGTGGAAATGCACTGCTCAAGAGAAGCCAGATCCCGCATGGTGACCACTGTCTAAATTCCTGGCCTGGTCAGCCAAGCTTACATGCAAGCAGCCAGGATCCACCAAACTGGAGGACTGAAGGAAGGGAATTGCAGCATGGCCAGATCTTATTAAAGATGCCCCCCCCACACACACACACACGCTCTTTCTCCCCCATTCTCACGTGTACATGTGCATGTGTTCTATCATAAATAAAGGAAAAGAAGAGGCCATTCCCATGGCCTAGTGGTTAAGGGAGCTGAATTTGATATGGTGTACTGAGGTTCAAACCCCAGCCTTGGCAGCTTGAAAACAACTCACTAGTCATGTATGTATGTGTGCCTAAATCCCAACAGGATGAAGAAGTGAACAAGAGAGAGTGGCGTGACCAAACCTCATTGGGGGCTGCTTTTTCCCTCTCTAGGACTATCTCTCTCTGAGAAGTGCATATATCTTCTGAAAAATTAAAAAACAAAAAACCAAAGGGCTAGCAGGTGGCATAGTGGTTAAGGCACTGGACTCCCACAAGGTTGACCATAGTTTGAGTGCCTAACTCGGTGGCTTGAAACTCACTCCAGGCATGTGGACATGCATGCCCAAGAGGAGAATGGAGAAGGGATTGCAGCGTGACCATCCCCTCTGAGGGGTGATTTCTCATTTTCTAGCTCTCTGTCTCTCTCTGGCAAGCACATGTGCCCTATAGCAAAAATCTCTAACAACAACAAAAACTATGTGTAAGGTTAATAATAGAAACAGCAGGGCCAGCCAGTGTTGTGGTAGCTAGGGTGACTATATACCACATGGCTAACTGAACAATTCAGGTCTTGGAACATGCAGCTTGAAAAACATACCTGGTGTGTATGCATGCATGCCCAAAATCCTGAAGGGAGAATTGAAGAAGGGACTGCAGCATGACCATCCCCCACCCCCCATGGAGGAGTGCTTTCTTACTTTCCTTCTTTCTCTATCTCCAGTGAGCACACATGCCCTTTAAAAAAATAAAAAGTGCTCATGTATTGAGCACTTTCTTCTATTTTTTTTCCTTTTTAATTTGGTATAGGGTACACGAGACAGAGAGAGATGGAAAGTGAGAAAGTACCCCCCAAGGGGATGGCCACATGGCCACTCTCCACTCTCCTATTGGAATGTTGGGCTCATATACACACTTGCCTGGCATGTCTTTCAAGCCACAAGTCAGGACTTGAACCCATGTGGGATCCAACCACCTTAATCACCACCACCGGCTGGCCCAAGCAGAATTTCTAAATGCTGAGCTTTGTGCTAAATGTCTCATCTACATGCTTTTATAAAATCTTTGCAGCAGCCCTATGGATAGGGTAATTCCTCCATTTTGTAGATAGGGAAATGAGTTGAAGTTTAATCATTTGTTCAACTTCACATAACTAATAACTCTCTCTCTTTTTTCTCTTTTTTTCTTTCTCTCTCTCTCTCCCTCCCTCCCTCCCTCCTTCCCTCCCTCTTTCTTTCTTTCTTCTTTCTTTCTTTCTTTCTTTCTTTCTTTCTTTCTTTCTTTCTTTCTTTCTTTCTTTCTTTCTTTTGTTCTTTTTTCCCCTAAGAAGGTGTATGTGCTCACCAGAGAGAGACCAAGAGAGACGGGGAAAGAAACCTTCCACTGGATGGTCAAGGTTACACCATAATCTCTTTTCTTTCATCTCTCCATCTATAGGGATTCGGGCCATGCAGGCACATGTGCCCGGTGTGTTTCCCAAGTTACCAGGGCCTGAATTCAAGCCATACAGTCAGCCATATGGGATCCAGCTCCCCTAACCACAGAGCCACAGGGATGGCCCCAGGTTTTTGGTTTTTTTTTTTTAAGAATTATTTATTCATTTATTTAATACTACTTGTTATTATTTTTAAAGGAATTTTTAAAAATTGTATTTACTTACTCATTTATTTTAATTTGACCAGAGAGAGACAGAATTAGAGATAGAGAGAGAGGAAGAGAGAGAGAAAGAGAGAGAGAGAAGGAAAGTGAGAAAGCAAGCCACCAGATCCAGGACATGAACCACAGTCGGCCATGTGGGAGTCCACCACTCTTAACCACCATGCCACCTGCTGGCCCGTTATCATTATTTTTTAATTTGACCAGAGAGAGACAGAGAGAGAGAAAAAAAGGGAATGCAAGAAAGCAAGCCACCAGGTCCGAACCATGGTTGGCCATGTGGGAGTCCAGCACCTTTAACCATCACGCCACCTGCCAGCCCTAGTCCAGTTTTTTGTTTGTTTTCTTTCTTTCTTTCTTTCTTTCTTTCTTTCTTTCTTTCTTTCTTTCTTTCTTTCTTTCTCCCTTTCTTTCTTTCTTTTGAGAGGTTTTTGCTATAGGGCATGTGCACTCACCAGAAAGACAGAGACAGATAGAAAGCAAGAAATCACCCCCCGGGGGGGGGGGATGTCCATGCTGCAATCCCTTTTCCTCCATTCTCCTCTCGGGATCTTGGGCATGCACGCACACATGCCCGGTGTGAGTTTAAGCCACCAGGTCGAGGACTCGAACCGTGGTCGGCTACATGGGAGTTCAGCGACATAGCCATTACACTAAGTGCTAGTCCCTGTTTGTTTGTTTTTATAATATGTATTTTCTATAAACTTTTTGAAAACCTCTCCTATTTCTGTTAAAGTATTTTGCACATCTACCTCTGGTCCAGGGTCCCAGTTTTCCAGGGCCAGGACTAAGTTGTATCCATCCTTAGCAACTCTGTGGACTCCCTAACCCAGTGCTTGGCATGTAGTCAGCACCCAATAAATGTCCTGAAAGAATCAGGAGGGTAGGCAGGCGGGGGGGTCTGGGGGGGGGGGGAGAGGCAGTGGCAAGGGAAGAGAGACGGAGTAGGCCAGGCCTGGATGGAGGCTGCAGGGTGTGCTGCCAAACTTGGGAAGGTTTTTTGGGGTGTGGGGAAGGCAGAGGACCTTGGGCAGGCATCTAGGTGCCCTTGGTGGGAGCCTGGCAAAGTCTGCCCCAGAGCAAAGTCAGTCTTAATGAAAGAGTGTGGACAGCTCTGGATGGTAATCAGGAATCTTGGAATCTAGGGCAGGCTGGAGAAAGAAAGAAAGGTTGGGGGCACCGTGTCCTGGGGAGGAGGGGGTACAGGGAGGAGAGAAAGGCCAGCCCCTGGGAGATTCCAGGACACAAGGTCAGGAAGTGGCCACTCAGAACCACCCCTCGGTGGGTACCCAGGTGCACCCCGGCCTTTCAACCTCCCTCCCACTGGCTCACATTTGAAGCCTCCGCAGGATGACTTCGATTCATTATTCAGGGCTCTGCTCAGATGACACTACCTCAGAAAGGCCTTCTGTGACCAGCAGCCGGTGTGCCCCTCTCCTCCCACCTATAATTGGTTATAGGATTTTAAAAACTCTCTTTATTTTTTTGGAGAGGTTTTTGCTATAGGGTGCATGTGCTCACCAGAGAGACAGAGAGAGACAGAGAGCGAAAAATCACCCCCCAGGGGGGATGGCCACGCCGCAATCCCTTCTCCTCCATTCTCCTCTTGGGATCTTGGGCAAGAGCACACACGCACCTGGCCTGAGTTTAAGACGCCAGGTCCCGGATTTGAACCGCCGTTGACTACATGGGAGTCCAGCAACATAGCCATTACGCCAATGCTGGTCTCCCCCCAAAAAAATACTCTCTAAAAAATAAAAAATAGCAGGGATTGTGGACTGGCTTGGTGGTGGAGGGACCTCAAACAAGGCTGGACCCACCAGGAAGATGACAGGTTCCCTTCTCCAGGTGTCCGTGCCCATGGTTCTGACTGGCTGGGAGGACTGGGAAGGATCGCGATGAGAGACTTTGTTGAGGGGTGCTTGTCTGTCTCTCATTCTCATGAAAGAAAGAAATAAGGCAGCCCGGGAAGCGACGGTTGAGGTGGTTGGGACCCCACATGGATAACTGTGTGATTTGAGTCCCAGACCCAGCAGCTTGAAAAACACTCCAGGCATGTGTGCATGCCCAACATTCTGAGAGGAAAAGGGATTATAGCATGGCCATCCCTGCTGAGAAGTGCTTTCTCACTTTCCCTCTCTCATCTGTCTCTCTCTGGTGAGTACAGGTGCCCTTTAGCAAATTAAAAGAAAGAAAGAAGAGAAACTTAAAAAAACAATGGGCCAGGTCTGTGCCCTGATGGTTAAGGCAGTCTACATGGTCAGTTCTGCTCTTTGACTCCTGGACCCAGCAACTTGAGAAACATGCTTGGTGCCAGTGTGGGTGCCCCAAACCCTAACAGGGTAGGGATAAGGGATTGTGGTGTGACTATTCTCCATGTGAGGTGCTTTTTCTCCTCTCTTTGTCTCTTTGGTGAGCACAAACACCCTGTAGCAAAATAATAATAATAATAATAATAATAATAATAAAATAAAATAAAAAGAGCAGGATTTCTGTCTTTTTAAAAAAATAATTATTTATTTAATTTTATTTGTTCATTTATGTATTTTAAGTTTGGCCAGAGAGGGAGAGAGTGAGAGAGACACACAGAGAGAGAGAGAAAGTGAGAAAGCAAGCCGCAAGCCACCAGGTCCGGGACTCAAACCGTGGTCGGCCATGTGGGGGCATCGAGCGCCTTAACCACTATGCCACCTGCTGGTCCCCAGTCTGCCCTTTTTACCACTGCATCCTCAGTGTCTGGAACAGTGCTGGGTACACGGTTGGTGCTTAATAAGTATCCACTGAATGGACAGCGCCAGGTGGCCTAGATTGATCCTGAAGTTGCTCAGGAAACCGACCTGAATGTGAACTTCCCCTCCAGGCTGAGAACTCACCTATGAACATGGCTGGCTGGGCGCAAGCAGCTGTACTCCCTTTAAGGGCAACAAGATGCGGCCCGGAATTTGTGTCTTCCACTCCAGACACGCTACTGAAGCCTCCTGGCCCTGGAGTCATTTAGGTTCTGGATGACCTCTACAGAAGGGGACAGCAGATCCCGTGTGACTCATCTTGTTGCCAGATTACTGGTAGGAAAATCCTTATAAGAAACTAGGAGGCTGGGACCAGCAAATGGTATGACAGTTATGTCACTGGACTCCCACATAGTCGAACACAGTTCCAGTCTTGGACCCGGTGGCTTAGAATTCATGCAGGGTGTGGGGGGACCAGCAGTTGGCATAATGGCTATGTCGCTGGACCCCATGTAGTTGATCGTGGTTCGAGTCTCAGACCCAGTGGCTTAAACTCACGCTGGGTTCATGTGCGTGCGTGCCCAAGATCCCAAGAAGAGAATGGAGGAGAAGGGACTGTGGTGTGGCTATCCCCCTGAAGGGTTATTTCTTGCTTTCTGTCCCTCTGTCTCTCTCTGCCTGACTGATGAGCACATGGGCCCTACGGCAAAAAGCTCTCACTTAAAAAAAGTTAAAAGAGAGAAACTAGGAGGCTGATTCACTGGGATTCCTTTCCCTGGGGTCTGGAAATGAGAAATAAGTTGACACTTCTTGAGTGGGATGAGGACTGAGAGGGGGCTGAAGGCTGGAGCCATGGGGCTCTCAGTCAGGCTGGGAGCTGGGGCTGGGAGACTGGGGCATGAGGGTTTCCCAGGAAGCAGGGGCTGGGGCCAGACACTGCCCCAGGGGGCACCAGGATTCTCCAGATCTGGGGGCTGAAGGCTGAGTCACGATATTCTTGAGGGCAGACATATTCCTGAAACTGCCTGTTCTCCCCAGCTGGGACCAGCACAAGCCAATTCTCATTTAATGGAGTAGAGACAAATTCATCTGGGAATGCAGCAAGTGGACCAAGACGAGGACAGACAGAGGCCTTTTTCTCCCTTTGCTTCCTTCTCTTTTTCTTTCTCCACCCCTTTTCCCAGAACCCCTGCCCCCCATCTTTCTATGACCCTCTCACGCCCCCTGCTGCTCCTTCCCTGGGCAGCAGGGGACAGTCCAAGGACCATAGGGCCGAGACAACACTCCATCTCTTCCCTTCCTCCTGACCTCTTGGGATCAGCCTCAGAGGCAGGAAGCTGGAGTCTCAAAGGGTGTAGACACCGGGCAAGGATGTGAACTCCTGTGTTTGGCTGGGACCTCAGCCTAGGAGAGACCTTCTTGATGCCCAGACTAGGTGAAGGGCTCCCAGTCTCCATGGTTTCACAACTCTCTGGCTGCTCTTTTAGGCTACATTTCAGTTTCCAATTACCGCCTATTGCTCAGCCTGCCTCCTCCCTCCTACCCCTCTCCCAGGACTGCGAACACCAAGGAAGTAGGAACTAGGGTTGTTTTTGCGCATTGCTACAACTCAGTGCTTGGCACAGAGCCTGGTCCTCTGCCGGTGCACAGTAAATATTTGTTGAATAAATGAATGAGTGACGCTCAAAGGGGTTTCTTTCTTTTTTTTTTTTTTTTTTTTTTTTGAGAGTTTTTTTCGCTATAGGGCACGTGTGCTTGCCAGACAGACAGAGAGAGACATAGAGACAGAAAGCGAGAAATCACACCCCAGGGGGGATGGTCACACCGCAATCCCTTCTCCTCCATTCTCCTCTCGGGATCTTGGGCATGCACACACATGCGCCCAGAGTGTTTTAAGCCACCAAGTCCGGGACGTGAACCGCGGTTGACTACGTGGGAATCCAGCGACATAGCCATTACCCTAACTGCTGGTCCCTCAAAGGGGTTTCTTATATGGGGCTTTTTTAAAAGAAAATAATTATTTTGGGACCAGCAGTTGGCGTAATAGCTATGTCGTTGGATTCCCACGTGGTCGACCGCGGTTCGAGTCCTGGACCCAGTGGCTTAAACTCACGCCGGGCACGTGTGCGTGTGTGCCCAAGATCCCAAGAGAATGGAGGAGACGGGATTGTGGTGTGGCCATCCCCCCAGGGGGTGATTTCTCGCTTTCTGTGTCTCTGTCTCTGTCTTTCTGGCAAGTGCGCACTCCCTATAGCAAAACCCTATAATAAAAAGGAGTTATTTTTATTTAACTTTATTTATTATTATCTTTTTTTTTTTTTTTTTTTTAACTTGAGAGAGAGAGAGAGGGAAAGTGAGAAAGCAAGCCACCAGGTCTGGGACTCGAACCATGATTGGCCATGTGGGAGTCAAGCATCCTCAACCACCATGCCACTTGCTGGCCCCAGATGAGGCTTTTTTTTTTAAATTAGTTTTTCTTTATTCATGATAGAGCATGTGCCAGTTTACACAACAATGAGAAAGGCAGTGGAGAGAAATATCCCTAGCAGGGTCTAGTCATGCCCTGATCCCCTTCTTCCAGTCATCCAGCCTGTCAGATCTTGGGCCCCGTGTGCATGCCCAGTGCATCTCAGCCTAACTGGGCCGAGGACTGGAACCACAATTGCCATAGGGGACCCAGCTCCTCTTGAGTAGTGCATTACTGCTACGCCATAGAACCATAAGACAGTGGGACCAGCAGTTAGCGTAATGGCTATGTCGCTGGACTCCCATATAGTCGACCGAGGTTTGAGTCCCAGACCTGGTGTCTTAAACTCACGCCAGGCACGTGTGCATGCGTGCCCAAGATCCCGAGAGGAAAATGGAGGAGAAAGGATTGTGGCATGGCTATCCCCCTGGGGGAGTGATTTCTTGCTTTCTGTCTCTCTGTCTCTGTCTGTCTTTTTTTTTTTTTTAAAGATTTATTTAAGTTTATTTATTTATTCATTTTTAATTTGACCAGAGAGAGAGAGACACACACACACACACAGAGAAAGTGAGAAAGCAAGCCACCAGGTCCAGGACTTGAACCATGGTTGGCCATGTGGGAGTGTCCAGCGCCTTAACCACTATGCCACCTGCTGGTCCCCATGTCTCTCTCTGTCTTTCTGGTGAGCGCACGTGCTCTATAGCAAAAATCTCTCAAAAACAAAACAAAACAAAACAGTAAGACAGTTTTTTTGTGTGTGTGTGGTTTTTTTTTTTTTTTTTTTTTTTTTGCCTTTTTTCCCCCAGGAGCATGTGCATAGAGAGAGAAAGCAACTTTCAGTGGGGTGTGGCCATGGCATGATCCTTTCTCTTCCATTTCCCCACCGTGTTGGGATTGGGGGCACACAAGTACATGTGCCTGCCAGGGCGGGGATGCAAACTGCACAGTCAGTTGGTCATTTGGGATGGCTCTCTTAACTGCTCGGCCACAGGGCAGCTCAGATGAGGCTTTCATGGGAGGAGTCAGTGACATTGCCTGGGGTGTGGGGACAGCTGTGAGTCCAGATGACCCGACTTTTGTTCAGGGCCTGGTCTACGTCCAGCTGCTGGCCTTGTGTCCAAACGCCATCCATGCAAAAGAAGGCCGAAGAGTTCTCTCCTAGAGGGAGGTGGCATAGAGGTGGCCCTGGAGCCTTAGGTGGCTTGGACCCAGAAGCTCTTCCCACTGTCCCAGTTCTCCAACTTGAGCTCTCTAAAGCATTTTGTCCCCACAGCCCCAGTATCTTCTCTCATCTTGAGGCCTTTTCTTCTTCCCTCCCAGAGGTTTCCTTCCCCTGAAAAATGTGTCTCCTCCATTTAGCCGATCCCAATGCTGGGGAACTTGAACGTCATTCACTCACCTGGTAAAGCCCCCAAGAAGAGACGCCCCTGCGGCTGGGCCCAGAGGTTGACGAGGGAGCTGAGACCCATGGGAGGCAGAGCGAGGACCTCCGTCTTCGTACCCTGACTCAAGACCACCTCAGACCCATTCAGCCTCAGCCGAAGAGGGAGTCCCAAGACCAGCGGCAGCTCCAGCACTGGCTCGGAGCCAGAAGCCAGCACCACCTTCTGCAGAGGGGCATGAGTAAGGGAGGCAAGAGTAAGCACGCGCCCGCCTGTGGCCCCACCCCAGCTGCTTCAGTTCTGCCGCTAACTACGCCTCACCTGCCAGCTGTTCTCACCACTTCATCCTCGCCCTGATTTCCCCACCACCCTCTAAGAAACCACATTCACCCAGGTCAATACGCCGTCTCACAAATAAAAGATGTTTGCTTGCTCTTGGGCAGCTTCGTGATCTGTTCCTGGCCCTCCCACCTCACTCCCACCTGAGCGCCATCCTTAGTCCCAAGGCTGAAATTGCTCCCGGTCTCTGCTGTCCATAGGCAGTGCCCCCTCCCTTACTTGATCTTGGAGGCGAAGGCTGAGCCAAGAAGGCTTCTCTAGTGTCCCAAGGGCAAGGAGGTGGCCTGAGCCTGCTGCCTGCTTGAGTCCCAGGTCCAGAGAGAAGGCCCAGGGCTCTGCCTGAGGCTGTGGAATGTCTGCAGGGGTTGGGGAGTAGGGTGCGGGAGAGAAATAATGCTCCTGATGCTTGGGGTCTGAGACTTTATGGAGGAAAAGGGCCAGTAGGAGAGGAGACAGAAGAAAACAGAGCTAGCCATGAAGGCAAGAGCTAGACTCTAGGACCAGCAGATAGCATAATGGTTATATCACTGGACTTCCCCATGGATAAGCCTGGTTCAAGTCCCGGACCCAGTGCCTTCAAACTCATGCTGAGTGCATGTGCATATGTGCCCAAAATCCCAAGAGGAAAACAGAGGAGAAGATCCCTTCTTTAAAAAAAAAAAAGAAAGAAAGAAAAAGAAAAGAAAGAAAGAAAGAGAAAAAAAAATAGAACTAGACTCAAGACCAGAAGCTGACATGTCAGCCTCAATTCTTCTGTGTCATTCCCATTATTTACTCCACTCTACTCCAAAATAGAACTAGACTCCAAGGAGGCGCACCTTGAAGACTGAATTCCGCGTGAGTCCCTGGAGGGAAGAATGTTCCAGGCTGCAGCTCCACATCACAGCTTCTGAGGCTCATGGTCCCAGAAGCTGAGGTCTGGGCTTGGGGGTCCAGCCAGGAGTACCTGCGCAGGCAGCCATCCAGGGCCGGGACCAGCTGTGGGGGTGGGGAGGAAGGGGCAATGTGGGGACGCTGGAATCAGGGCCTCTGAGCCCTAGTTCCAGCCTCCAGTCTCAGTTTATTCCAGGACTCTTTGGTTGGAGTGATAATGATAGGCACAGGCAGTGTTTCAGTCATCCTTTCTGGAATGATAGCTCTGTGTAAAGCTTGCTCAGAAGCATGAGGTGAAGAAGAGGAGTGGGAAGGAGGGAGAAAGGCGAGTGCAACACGGAGCATTTAGTGATAGACAGCACCTACCTGCCACTGCAGCCCGAACCTCCAGAGCTTCAGGCCTTTGGAGCTTTTGCTTTAAGTCTCCTGATGCAGGCCTCGCCCACCTCTGAGAAACACGTCTCCTCCATGCAGCTCTCATCCCACTCCCTCCCCGTAAAGTGTGGACTTAGATTCCCATGGCACCCGCTCTGGGGTGCTTTTCTGAGCCTTGGCCATGGTTCCACCCCTGCGAAGAAGTTACCGGCAACCGAAGGCTGGAGACGGGGAAGAGCAGCCCCCCCAGCGCAATCCTCATGACAGGCTGAGACTTGCTGTTCAGGGGCCCGGAGACCTGTCTTAGGTACAACACCTCCTCCCCGTCCACCTGCAGCACCACTGAGTCCCCCTGGATCTTCACTTTCACCTGCAGGAAGGAGGTGAGAAGCAGAATCAGAGGCTGGACTCCCCTCTGAGGCAGCCTGGCACCGTAGAGAAACAGGCACTGAAAGATTCAGCCAGCACCCTTGGCTCACTAGGCCGGCCTTGGCACTTTCAAATGGATGAGCTTCAAAATTCTTTTTTGTGTTTGTTAAATTCTGGGCTAGGGCACGTACACTCACCAGAGAGAGACAGGAACAGAGAAAGAGGGAAAGTGAGAAATCACCTTCCTGGGGGGATGGCCACACCACAATCCCTTCTTCTCCATTCTCCTCTCGGGATTATGGGCACTTACACACATTGCCCAGTGTGATTTTCAGGCTGCCGAGTCCAGGACTTGAACTGCGGAGATGCTTATTTGGGATCCAGTCTCCTTGACCTCCATGCCATCTGCTGGCTTAAACCTCAGAATTCCTTATTTATTTATTTATTTTTTAGTTTTTGCTATAGGGCTTGTGCACTTGCCAAAGAGAGACAGAGAGAGGGAAAGTGAGAAATCACCCCCCCCCCCCCCATAGTGCAATCCCCTCTCCCCCATTCTCTCAGGATTTTGGGCACTCAGGCACTCTCAGAAGCCCAGCATGATTTTCAAGTCCCCGGGTCCAGGACTTAAACCACAGAATTGGTTATGTGGGATCCAGTACCTTAACCTCCATGTCACGTGCTGGATCACCTCACCCCCCCCCCCATTTTTTTACTTGCCAAAGGGCACAAACTCTTGCCAAAGAGAAAACGAAAAATGGAGAAAGATAGAGGGAGAGAAAGAGAGAAAAAACACTCCCTAATGGAGCGTGGTCACACTGCAATCCTCTCTCTTCCATTTCTCCATAGTGTTAGGATTTCTGCGCACGTGCACACACACATACACACGCACACACACGTCCAGTGGGTTTTTGAAGTTGCCAGGGCCAGAATTCAAACTGGGGCCAGGATCTGAATACCGAACAGCCATATGGGATCCAGCTCCTTTCATTGCTAGGCCTTGGAGCCAGACTGAGCCTCAGAATACTTACTGAGGGGACCAGCAGTTAGTGTAATGGCTATGTTGCTGGATTCCCACGTAGTCGACCGCGGTTCGCATCCCGGACCCGGTGGCTTGAGACTCACGCCGGGCGCATGTGTGTGCGTGCCCAAGATCCCAGAGGAGAATGGAGGAGAAGGGATTGCAGCGTGGCCATCCCCCCAGAGGGTGATTTCTCGCTTTCTATCTCTCTGTCTCTCTCTGTCTGGCGAGCACACGCGCCCTATAGCAAAAACAAAATCAAACAGACAAAAAAAAAAAAAAAAAAAACCACCCCCCCAAAAAAAAGAATGCTTACTGAGCAAAATGGGGACAAGAACAGCTACACCATGGAGGTTTTGTGTGGATTAAATTATGTGGATTAATTGAGATGACCATGAATGGCAAAGGGATGTCCAATAACTTGGTTCTGTTCCTCTTCCTAACACGAGCTCAACACACCCCTCCCCTCAGAACCAGAGCTAGCTTACCTGGTGCCATCTCCCATTATCCAGGCGAGGTCCGGCACCCACTGTAAGCTGGGCCCAGTGATTGTGCATTTGGATCTCAGGCCTGCCGTCCCGAAGCCCCAGTATGAACCAGTCATCCAGAGAGTTGGTATCCCCATAAAAAATCAGTCCCTCTGGATCCCATGTTCGTAACTCAAAGGAGGAGAAGGTTCTGGAAGTTCACAGAAGGAAAGATTGTGTATGGGATGCAATCTTTGAAGGTCAATGTAGGGTTAGGGGAGGTGGAGGAGAGAAGGACAAGGAGACAGAGAAAGGAGAAGAGCTGATGAAGAGAGGGTAGGATCAGAGGACTGGGTCAGGAGGCAGCCAACTCCATACTTTCTGATCTTGGTGAGGTCAAAGGTCATGACAGAGACAGGCTCTTCTCCTCCATTGCTGACGTGCACAGTTGGAGGGTCCTGGGTCCCCTGTTAGAGGAAGAAAATAAAATAAAAGCTGGATCAAAGACATGTCTGAGACAGACAGGAGAGGCATTGCCACAGGCTGGGAGAGGAGAGGAGAAGGCAGAGCCCAAGCAGAGTTCATTTAATCAGATAGAGGGGCTCGGTATCCCATCCCACTTCTGCACCTGGGTAGGGAGAGTATGTCTCAGGGTTCGTCCCTGGTGGGTGGGAGGCAGTAGCAGCAGCAGCAGTGGCGGCGGCAGCATCAGCAGCAGCCACCACCGGTGCGAGGTAGCTGGTGGGTCTCTGCTCTCCATAACCAGCCACTGGTGGCTCAGACAGCTCCAGGGAAACTGCGAGGGGACAGGCAGCCTTGCATGTGGGTGGCGCAGGGTTAAAGGTTGCCCCGGGGGAGGGAAGAAGGGGGGTAGGTGATGGGGCACTGACCCTGCAACCCGAGGACAAATGGGGTGAGGGACAGAATCACTCCACCACCATCCCCCACTACCAAGAAAGTTTATGAGCTGGGAGGGGACACCCACATCCTCTCCCCTCCTCTAGGGCAGACCTGAGTCCTCCAAGTCTTTTGCCCACCTTCAGGGGCCGTCTTGTCCTGAGGTCTAGAAGCAGCCCTGCCTTGCCCTGCTCCCCAGGTAGCATCCTCTATCAGGGCTTAGAAATGAGACCTTGAGGGGCCAGCAAGTGGTATGTTGGTTAAGGGCACTGGCCAGCAAGTGGTATGCTGGTTAATGGCACTGGACTCCCACATTGCTGACCATGGTTCGACTCCTGGACCTGGTGGCTTGCTTTCTCACTTTCCTTCTCTCTCGCTCAGCCCCTCTCTGGTCAAAATAAATAAACTAATTTTTAAAAAAGAAAGAAAGAAAGGAGGCCTGGAATCCCAAATACCTAGCTGAGTAACCTTGGGCAAGTCACTTTACCTCTGCATCTTAGAGTCTTTGCACAATGAGGAAAATACTTTATAGGGTTGCAGTGAATGAGGGTTAATGAAGGTGGTACAGGCACAGTGCTTGCTTTCTGATCTGAACCCTCCCCTCAGTGTCCTTCCCCAGGACTCTGAGTCTTGTCTCACAAGAAGATACTGTCTCTGTGTGTGATTTCATGGACATGAAAAAGGGACCCGCACCCCTATTCCTAATTATCTTCCCTTCCCATTTATTACAAGGCCTAAACAGTCTACCAACAGAAACTCATCACCCTCTCTCCCTGACTTTTTTTTTTTCAGTTTGGTATAGAGCACAAGCATTTGCTGGAGAGAGAAACTTAAGAGAGACAGAGAGAAAGAGAGAAAACGTGAGAAAGCACCACCTCCCACAACTCTCCTGAGCCCCCGGGGAAGATGGCCACGCTGCAATCCCTTCTCCTCTCAGGATTTTGGGCATGTGCACACACGTGTCCTATTTTTTTTTTTTTTTTTTTTTTTTTTTTTAGCTGCTTGTCCAGGGACTGGTACAGAGCTGTCCGCCATGTGGCATCAGGTCGTCTTAACCACCATGCTACCGACTGGTCTCCCTGACTCATTTAAAAGTGCAAATGCTCCTGAGTGAAGAAACTCTTTGGACCATTCAGAGAGCGGTAAGAAGCGGCGTTTTTAAGCTGGGGGTCTTGGGACTCACCCAGGACCTGGGTGAGCTTGAATTGATGGCTGTCAGAGTGAAGGCTAATGCAGATAATCACTGCATATCTCGATTAATGAAGCACGGTGGGTGACTTGAGAGCCATGGGGTATCTCCGATTGACGTTGGGACACCCGATAACAACGACCACTACTCCAGCCTTGACCCCTGCTCCCCAGGCGAGTCACAAGACCAGGCTGTTGGGGGACGCGGCCAAGGGGCGGAGCTGTGCCTACGCTGAAAGCTGATTGGTTGGCGAGCGTGCGCCTACGGGGGCAGAATTGAGGGGCTACCCAGGCGTGGGACCACTCAGTGTCGCGCCAGCGCCCGGACCTAGGCTCCGCTTCTTAACCCGTGGCGCCCGCGCCCAGCTCCGCCTGGCCTTTCGGGATCCGAGCTTGTAGGCCGTTTAAAGGGAACTGGTTGCCCTTTGCGGGATCCTGCAGAACGGAAGTGGGGGTCGTGGACTTTGGTCCCAGCCCGTAGCGATCGGAATGGCTTCCGTGCAGATTCGAGAGGCCAAGGAGGAAGACTGTGGAGATATCCTGAGGCTGATTCGGGTGAAGGCGGCGGGCCGGAAACCAGGGTGTCAGGGGGATCAGGCCTGGGAGGACTAAGCTGAGTACAGGAGGTGAACGCCGGGGGTGGGGCGCGCCTTGGGGCCCTGCTGTCCTAACCTAGCCTCTGTCCCCACGCTTAGGAACTAGCTGAGTACGAGAAACTCTCGGATCAGGTGAAGATCAGTGAAGAAGGTGGGCGCTTAGCAGCCAGGTCCTGGGGAGACTGGGGAAGAAATGAGGGATGGATTCCTCAGGCCATAGCCCCAGACTGTGCATACACCCAGGTCTCTTTTCTCTGTCTCTGCCACAACTCTAATCGGTGCAGCCCTGAGAGCAGATGGCTTTGGAGAGAATCCTTTGTATCACTGCTTGGTAGCAGAGATTCCTCCAGCCCCGGGCCAACTACCTGGTAAGAGCACTTGGACCTCACAGGTCAACCTCTTGGTCAGCCTCACAGGTCCCTCCTGCAGGCTCCCAGAGGCCTTACCCCTCTATTCTCTCTTTCTCAGGGCCTCGCCTGGTGGGCTATGGACTATACTACTTCATCTACAGCACGTGGAAGGGGCGCAGCGTTTACCTGGAAGACATCTATGTGATACCAGAATATCAGGGTATGGAGCAAAGCCACCTGCAACCTGACCACCAGAATGCCAGCCTATGGGATTCTCTGATCCTCTTCACCTAAAACAATTGCTTTCTTTGCCTCTTTCTCCCCACAACAGGTCAGGGGATTGGTTCCAAAATTATCAAAAAGGTGGCTGAGGTGAGGAGAGGGGCTACAAGCTAGCTCTCAAAAGCAAGGGCATTTGGGGGGCACCCAGGTTGAATGAGGGGTTGAGAAAGTCTTTTCCTTTGGATGCCAGGAAAGTGAACGATGTCTTCTCCCACAGGTGGCCTTGGAAGCGGGCTGCTCCCAATTCCGTCTGATGGTCCTGGACTGGAACAAGAGGGCCGTGGACTTATACAAGGTCCTAGGAGCCCACGACCTGACTGAAGCTGAGGGCTGGCACGCCTTCTGCTTTGAAGGACAGGCGATGAAGGCATTGGCAGGAAGGTGATGCCATCCCTGGGTGACGGTTCTCTACGTGAACTTCTCCCCCCCAGCTCAAGCACTCCTCAGAGACGACCTCCATAGACACTGACAAAAAGAAGGAGTAGGGGTGCTTATTCCCGAAGAATGGATGGAGAGGAGAAGGGAGGGAGAAACTCCTTGTTGGAAGTAAAAAAAATAAGTGAGAATAGGGCTGGCAGGTGGCATGGTGGTTGGGGCACTCCCATATGGCCAAACACAGTTCAAGTCCCAGACCTGATGGCTTTCTTTCTTATTTCTCTCTCTCTCTGTCTGATAAAATTAGAAATAGTAACAATTAAAAACATTGAATAAAAATCGAATAAATGATTCCTTAAAGAGATTAAATAAGATGAGAATGACTGTGTGCCGGTGTGGTGTGGGGTAGAGGAGTTCTTGTAGAGCTTCAGCCACTACCAGCCCATATCTGAGGTTCTAGTCAGTAGATGTTGCTACTGGGGATAAAGATGGACCCCAGTCTTGTTTCTGGCCTGTGAAATACAGAGAAAAGAAGAGCCAAGGGTGAGTTTGGCACATCAGACTTGTCAGTCATGTTTGAGACCCAGATTAAGGCCTCAGATAGCGACTAAACTGTGGCAGATCTCCCATGGCTCAACAGACTGGATAGGCTGCCACCTGGTGTCGGCATTTCAAAGAACACTTGGGAAAACCATTTGCCCAACTTGCAGAAACCAGCTCAGGGAGTTAGTCCTTTTCCTTTTTCAAAAGTCACAAAGTCAGGGGACCAGCAGGTGGTGTGGTGGTTAAGGTGCTGGCCACTACCACATGGCCGACCACAGTTTGAGTCCTGGACCTGGCAGCTCCCTTTCTCTCTCTCTCTCTCTCTCTATGCCTCTCTCTGTTCAAATTAAAATTAAATGAGTGAATAAATAAAGTTAAATAAATAATAATTTTTTAAAAGTATTTAAAAAAAAAAGTCACAAAGTCATTGGGGCCATGGTGGGTAAGGTGCTGGATTCCCATATGGCTGACAGTGATTCAAGTCCTGGACCTGGTGGCTTGCCTTTTCATTTTCTCTTGTGAGTACACGGGCCCCATAACAAATTAAATAATACTTGTAATAACAAATAGATAAACTTAAAAAAAAAAAAAGTAACCAAGTCAGACCAGCCAGTGGTGTGTTGGCTAAGGCTGCTGGATCCCACATGGCGAACTGTATGGTTCTAGTCCTGGAACCAACAGCTTGAAAAACATGCTTGATGAGCACGTGTGCATGCACATGCCCAAAATTCTGAGAGGAGGGAGAAATGGAAATGGAGAAGGGGTTGCTGCATGACCATCCTCCATGGGGGTGCTTTTTCACGTTCTCTCTCTCTCTCTCTCTCTCTCTCTCTCTCTCTCTCTCTCTGGTAAACACACATGGCCTATGGCAAATTAAAAAAGAAGAAATCTTCATTTTCAGTCTGTCATGCCTTACAAAAGAGAAATATTCAGCAAAACCAAAATAAACCTTAGGACCATGGGGACAAGAAGAGAAACAGGCTCATTTTCCACTCTCGTAATAATGCAGGTTTGTTGTAAAAATTGGGCCAGCAGGTGGTGTGGAGGTTAAGGTGGCTGGATCCTACACAGCCAGCTGTGTAGTTTGAGTCTCAGACAAATGGCTTGAAAATCACACCTAGCAGGACCAGCAGGTGGAGTGGTAGTTAAGGCGCTGGACACTCCCACATGGCTGACCACGGTTTGAGTCCCAAACCTGGTGTCTTGCTTTCTCACTTTCTCTCTCTCACTCTGGCTGATCAAACTGGAAAATAATAATAATAAAAAAAGTTAAATAAAATAATTCTTAAAAAAAAAAAGAAAATCACATCTAGCTAGCATGTGTGTGTACATGCCCTACACAAAGAGGAAAATGGAGGAGAAAGAATTGTGTGGCCATCCCCTGGGGGGTGATTTCCCTCTCTCTCTCTCTCATGAGCCACATGCCCTATAGCAAAAAAAAAAAAAAAAAAAAAAAGAAAAGAAAAGAAAAAAATTGGATCATACCCATAAAATAAAATAGAATCCGGGACCAGCAGTTAGCGTAATGGCTATGTCGCTGGACTCCCATGTAGTCGACCGCGGTTCGAGTCCCGGACCCGGCGGCTTAAACTCACGCCGGGCGCGTGTGCGTGCGTGCCCAAGATCCCGAGAGGAGAATGGAGGAGAAGGGATTGCAGCGTGGCCATCCCCCCTGGGGGGTGATTTCCTGCTTTCTATCTCTCTGTCTCTCTCTGTCTGTCTGGCGAGCGCACGTGCCCTATAACAAAAACCTCTCCAAAAAAAGAAAAAAAAAAAAAATAGAATCCATCGTCTTACTTATATAATCACTACTCACTCTTTTTTTTTTTTTTTTTTTTTTTTTTTTTTGTGGAAAGGTTTTTGCTATAGGGCGCATGCGCTCGCCAGACAGACAGAGAGAGAGAGACATAGAGACAGAAAGCGAGAAATCACCCCCCAGGATGGTCACGCCGCAATCCCTTCTCCTCCGGGGATCTTGGGCATGCACGCACACGCGTCCAGCGTGAGTTTTAAGCCACCGGGTCCGGGACGCGAACCGCGGTCGACCACGTGGGAGTCCAGCGACATAGCCATTACACTAACTGCTGGTTCCCTACTACTCACTCTTTTTTTAAAGAATTATTTTATTTGGGGACCAGCAGGTGGCATGGTGGTTAAGGTGCTGGACACTCCCACATGGCCGACCACAGTTCGAGTCCTGGACCAGGCGGCTTCCTTTCTCCCTTTCCCCCCCTCCCTCTCTCTCTCTCTCTCTCTCTCTCTCTCTGTTTCTCTCTGGTCAAATTAAAATAAATGAATAATTAAATAAATAATAATTTAAAAAAAAAGAATTATTTTATTTAACTTTATTTATTATTACTATTTCCCAGTTTGATCAGACAGGGAGAGAGGGAAAGTGAGAAAGCAAGCCACCAGGTCCAGGACTTGAACCACCATCAGCCACATGGGAGTCCAGTACCTTTAACTACCACACCACCTGCTGGCCCCACACTCTTTGGTTTTGATTGTTAAGATTTTTTTTTTTTTTGAGAGGTTTTTGCCTTAAGGTGTATGAGCTCACCATACAGAGTGACAGAGACACTGAAAGGGACAGTGAGAAATCACCCCCCAGGGGAGATAGCCATGCTGCAATCCTTTCTCCTCCATTCTCTTCCTGGGATCTTGGACACGCACACACATGTTCCTAGTGTGAGTTTCAAGCCACCAGGTCCAGGGCTCAAACTGTAGTTGGCCATGTGGGAGTCCAGTGACAGCCACTACACCATCTGCTGGCCTGATTCTTAAGATTATTTTTTTTTAAGAATTATTTTATTTTTCTTTCTTTCTTTCTTTTAATTTGACCAGAGAGGGATAGAATGAAAGAGAGAGAGAGAGAGAGAGAATGAGAACGCAAGCTTCCAGGTCCATGACTCGAACCATGGTCAGTCATGTGGGAGTCCAGTACCCTTCACCACACCACCTGCTGGCCCCGATTCTTAAGATTTAAAAATACACATCTGTGTGTGTGTGTGTGTGTGTGTGTGTGTGTGTGTATGTATCAGATTTATGGGATCATACACACACACACACACACACACACACACATATATATATATATATATATATATATATATATATATATATATATCTTTTTAAGAGGTTTTTTGCTTTAGGGCACATGCACTCACCCTGGAGTGAGAAAGACATTGAGAGGTGAAGTGAGAAATCACCCCCCAGGGCCATGACACAATGGGATCTTAGGCATGCACACATGTACACCCACCGTGAATTTCAAGCCACCAGGTCTAAGACTCAAACCACGGTTAGCCGTGTGGGAGTCTAGCGACATAACCGCTATGCCATCTGCTGTCCCCGATCATACTCTTTTGTAACCTTTTTTTGGGCTTTTAAAAAACAATTATTTACTTAACTTTATTTATTATTAGTCTTCAGTTTGACCAGAGGGAGACAGAGATACAGAGGGAGAGTGAGAAAGCAAGCCACCAGCTCCAGAACTCAAACCATGGTTAGCCCTGTGGGAGTCCTTAACCACCAGGCCACCTGCTGGTCCCTGTAACCTGTTTTTTAAAATTCAACCATAGGGACCAGCAGGTGGCGTGGTGGTTAAGGTGCTGGACACTCCCACATGGCCGACCACGGTTTGAGTCCTGGACCTGGTGGCTTCTTTCTCACTTTCCTTCTCTCTGTTTTCTCCTCTGTGTCTCTCTCTGGTCAAATTAAAATAAATGAGTGAATAAATAAAATAAAACAAATAATTATTAAAAAAAGAAATTCAACCATAGCTCAGAAACAACTTTCCATTAAAGCTATTTAATGTATACTTGCTTTCACTTTTGTTCTTTCTCTTTATTTAGTTGCCAGAGGGTTCATGTGCTCACCAGAGACAGAGAAAGAGAAGACCCCCCGCAATGGGGAACGGTCATGTTGCAATCCCATCTCCTCTGTTTCTCTCTCCTTTTGGGATTTTGGATGCTCATGCATATGCACCTGGCATGTTTTTCAAGCTGCCGGGATTGGGATTTGAACTGTTGCCATATGAGATCTGGCTCCCTTAACCAGTAGGCTCCAGATTTGCCCACTACTTTTTTCTATTTCTCTTTATTCAGAATAGAGTGCATGCATGCGAGAGGGAGGGAAGGGGGGGGGAGAGAGAGAGAGAGAGAGAGAGAGAGAGAGAGAGAGAGAGAGAGAGAGAAGGAGAGAGAGAGAAAGAGAAAGAGTCTGGTTACACTGTGATCCCCTTTCTCCAGTCCTCCAGCCCACTGGATTCTGGGCACTCTCATTTGTGCCCAGTTCTGTTTCAGGCTGATCAGGCTGGGGATCGGAAACATGATCATTGTGCGAAATCTGGTTTCTCTTGCTTGAGTGGCATGTTACTGCTGCACCATGGAGCTGCCCCTGTTATCACTTTTGATGGCAGTGTATTATTCCTTTTGGGAACGACCCATTGGTTAAATGGTCATATCAACAGTAAGAAAATTCCAACACTGAAAGGGGACCGACAGGTAACATCAATGTATAAGATGTAGGAAACAGGATCTACAGAAGTATTGAGAATTGAAGACCTATTTATTTTTATTTTTAAAGAATTATTTATTTTTAAAGAATTATTTTAAAGAATTATTTTTAAAGAATTATTGAAGATCTATTTTAAAATTCACGTTAAAAAAATAGGATTTAGGGGCCAGCAGGTGACTTGATGGTTAAGGGTGTTGGACTCCCACATGGCTGATTGTGGTTCGAGTCTCAGACCTGGTGGCTTGCTTTCTTACTTTGCTTTTTTCTCTCTTGCTTGCTGTATCCCGCTCTGGTCAAATTTTTAAAAATAAATAAATAAAGTTAAATAAAATAATTCTTTAAATTAAAAAAAAAAGGATTTAACTGGTTATGGTGGCATGCACCTATAATCCAGGTACATGACAGGCTGAGGCAGGAGGATTACACGTTTGAGGCCGGCCTTGGCAATTTAACAAGACCTTGTCACTAGAAGAGAAAGAAGTATGATTCAGCAAAACAGCTCTTCAGAGAGATTCTTCCAATGAGATGCCAATTTCTGGTCCTTGAAAACAATTTCTTGCAAATAGGCCTTTAGGACAGTCCCTCCCCCTTTTGATTGCCAGAGGGTCCATGCACTGGTTAGAAAGACAGAGGAAAAAAAGAGGGAGAGGAAGAAAGCATTCACCAATGGGGCATGGTCATGCCTCAATCCCTTCTCCATTTCGCCATCTTGGAGGGATTTGGGGCATGCACACATACATGCCCAGTATGTTTTTCAAGCCACTGGAGCTGGGATTTGAACAGTATCCAACCAGTGGTATCCAGCTCCCTTAACCATGTGGTCACAAGGCCGACCCTAGGACAATCTCTTTTTAAAATTTTATTTATCATCATTATTATTTTTTACTTTGCTACAGAACACATGTGCTCACCAGAGAAAGAGAAAGAGAGGGAAAGTGAGAAAGCAAGCCACCAGGTTCAAGACTCGAACTGCAGTTAGTCATTTGTCTTAACCACCAGCCACCTGCTGGCAATGAAGACAATCTTGATTAGAAGAGATAATGGGGGCCAGTAGATGGCATCATGGTTAAGGTGCTGGACTCCCACATAGGGGACCACAGTTCTAGTCCTGGACCTGGCAGCTTGCTTTCTTGTTTTCTCGCTTTCCCTTTCTCTCTTTCTCTGGTCAAATTAAAATAATAATAATAATAACAATAAGTAAAATTAAATAATTTTAAAAAAGAAGAGATAACAGTGGGGGAGCACATAGGTAGCCAGATCCCAAATGGCCAACTGCTAGGTATGTATGTATGTGCGTGAGTGTCCAAAATCCAGAAGGGAGCATGAAGGAGGAGAAATTGCAGCGTGGCCATCCTCCCTGGGTCGGGGGGGGGGGGTGTGTGGGGGGGTGATTTCTTGCTCTCAGTCTCTCTGTCTCTGGCTAGTGCATGTGCACTATAGCAAAAACCTCTCTCTCAAAAAAAGAGGAACCAGCAGATGGCATAATGGTTACATTGCTGGACTTCCACATAGTCGACCACGGTTTGAGTCCTGGACCCGGTGGCTTAAAACTCATGCCAGTCGTGTGTGCATGCACACCCAAAATTCCCAGAGAATGGAGGAGAAGGGGTTAGGGTGTGGTCATCCCCCTAGGGGGTAATCTTTTGTTTTCTGCTTCTATCTCTCTGGAGAGCGCTTGTGTCCCCATATGGTTGACCACAGTTTGAGTCTCAGACCTAGAGGCTTGCTTTCTCACTCTCTCTGTCTCTCTGCTCAAGTTGAATAATAACAATAATAAATAAAATTAAATCAATAATTCTTTTAACAAAGAGAGAGATAATTAAGCCAGTGAGCTTCCTTCTCAGACAGAAACCAGAATAATCCAGTCTCATGCTCTTGGCTCATCACCATCTGGCAGGGATTACTATTTTTTTAAACAGCAACAATGTATCTAGTGATGGTTTTTTTTTTTTTTTTTTTTTTTGAGAGGTTTTTTCGCTATAGGGCGCGTGTGCTCGCCAAACAGACAGAGAGAGACAGAGAGACAGAAAGCGAGAAATCACACCCCAGGGGGGATGGTCACACCGCAATCCCTTCTCCTCCATTCTCCTCTCAGGATCTTGGGCACACACGCACATGCACCCGGTGTGAGTTTTAAGCCACTGGGTCCGGGATGTGAACCGCGGTTGAATACGTGGGAGTCCAGCGACATAGCCATTACGCTAACTGCTGGTTCCCATGGTTTTTTTTTAATTTAAGTTTATTTATTTATTTATTTTTTGGTGGGGGGAGAGGTTTTTGCTATAGGGTGTGTGCCTGCCTAGCCAGAAAGATAGACAGAGACAGAAAGTGAGAAATCACCCCCCAGGAGGAATGGCCACGTCACAATCCCCTCTCCTCCATTCTCCTCTCAGATCTTGGATGCACATGTGCCCGGCGTGAGTTTAAGCTACTGGGTCCGGGACTCAAACTGCGGTCAACTACATGGGAGTCCAGTGACATAGCCATTACGCCAACTGCTGGTCCCTAAACTTAAATTTTTTTGTTTTGTTTTATTTTGTTTTAAGAAGTATTGGGGCCAACGTGTGGTATGGTGGTTAAGGGTGCTGAACTCACACACGCTGACTCGACCACGGTTCAAGTCCTAGATGTGGCAGCTTGCTTTCTCACTTTCTCTCTTTGTCCCTCTCTGGTCAAATTATATAATAAATAAATAAAATACATTTAAATAAATATACCCAAAAATATTTATTTAATTTTATTTATTATTTTTTGAAATTTGACCAGAGAGAAAGAGAAAGGGAAAGTGAAAAAGCTAACCTTTAGGCCTGGGATTTGAACCATGATTGGCCATGTGGTTCAGTGCCTTAACCACCACGCCACCTGTCGGCCCCTAAACTTGAGTTTTAATACAGAATAGATTATTTTTGGAAGGATGCACAGACAGAAAGTACTTATCTTTGGGAAGAGGAAGTAGATGGCCAGAAGAGAGAAAGACAGACTACTTTTCCCATGTACTATGCTGGACTTCTGAATTTTGTGCCATGCCCACATGTCATTTTTTCAAAACAGAACTGAATAAACTTTAAACACAAATGCAGCAAATGCAGAAGAAAAGAGTATAAACTAGTCAATATTTTTCTTTTTTTTTTCTTTTTGCTATAAGGTGTGTGAGCTCACCAGAAAGAGCGAGAGAGATGGAAAGTGAGAAATCACTGCCCTCGCCAGGGGGGATGTCCATGCCACAATCCCTTCTCTTCCAGACCTCCTCTCAGGATTTTGAGCAGGCACATACATGTACCTGGTGTGATTTTTCATCTGCATTTGCCGAAGAGACAGAGAGAGAGAAAGTAAGAAATCACCCCCCCCCCCATTGGCAGATGGCCATGCCACAATCCCTTCTCCCCCATTTTCCTCTCGAGATTTTGGGGACACTTGCACACACACCATGTGGGAGACCAGCACTTTAATCACAAGGCTACCTGCTGACCCAAGCACTTACTCTTTTTAAGAGACTTTTTTGTGAAGCCAGCAAGCGGTGTGGTGGTTAGGGTGCTAGAATTCCCACATGGCTGACCATGGTTCAAGTCCCAGACCTGGTGGCTTGCTTTCTCACTTTTCCCCTCTCTCTCTGTCTTTCTCTGGCAAAACTCATGTGAAAAAATAATAATGAGTAAATAAAATAATTCTTTAAAAAATTACTGGAATTTAAAAAAAAGATTTTTTGCTATATGCTGTGTGCACTCGCCATAGAGACAGAAAGACAAAAAGCAAGAAATCACCCCCTTAGGGGATGACTATGCTACATCCCTTCTCCTCCATTCTCCTCTCTGGATTTAGGGCAGGCAAGTACAGGCGCCTGGCCTGAGTTTCAAGCTGCAGGGTCTAGAGACTCTAACCATGTCAGCCATATGGGAGTACAGCGACTTAAACGTTATGCCATCTGCTGGCCCCTAAATCTCAATTTATATCAAGACGAGGACCAGCAGTTGGCATAATGGCTATGTTGCTGGACTCCCAAAGTTTTTTTGGGGGGGGAGAGATTTTCGCTATAGGGCACATGCGCTCGCCAGACAGAGAGAGACATAGAGACAGAAAGCGAGAAATCACCCCCCAGGGGGGATGGTCACGCCGCAATCCCTTCTCCTCCATTCTCCTCTCGGGATCTTGGGCACGCACGCACACGCAACCGGCTTGAGTTTTAAGCCACCAGATCCGGGACGCTAACTGTGGTCGACTACATGGGTGTCCAGCGACATAGCCATTACGCTAACTGCTGGTTCCCTGGACTCCCAAAGTTGACCGCAATTTGAGTCCAGACCCGGTGGCAGTCTTAAACTCACTCCGGGAGTGTGTGTGTGCTTGCCCAAGATCCCAAGAGGAGAATGGAGAAGGGATTGCAGCATGGCCATCCCTGGGGTGTGTGTGTGTGTGTGGTGTGTGTGTGTGTGTGTGTGAGATTTCTCACTTTCTATCTCTCTGTCTCTCTCTTTCTGGTGAGCTCAAGCACCGTATAGCAAAAACCTCTCAAAAAAAAAAAAAAAAAAAAATTATATCCAGACCTTTGTGGGGTCTTCCCTGACCACTCCAAAGAACAACTAACCATTGTCTCCTTAGTATTCTCCTCTATATCTAGCCTTTATCTATATTATTACATATTCAGTCGAACTCTATATATTTAATTGTCTGCCCTTGCCCCATATAGTATACATTCCTTGACCTTAGGAACTGTCTTGTGTTTGTATCCCCAGCACAGCGATTGGAGCATAGTGGGGGAGGGGGGCTGAATATTTTCTAAGTGATAGGCACTTGTGACTGCACTGTTTTACTCACTCCTATTTAACTTCTTGATTCAGGAAATGGAAGTTTTCCCACTACTCCCCTTAATTCATGACAATTTTTCCTATTTTTAATTTCCTCACTATGTAAATGTCATATGTGTGCTAATCTAAGTTGAATTTGTTTGGTATCGCCTTCAGGTTATTCTTTAACCTTTCATCATATCAGAAATGTCCTCAAGGCGATGACTCTAGCTTTTCAATCTATATCACAGAGGTACAGTCATTACCTGCCTGTGTACCGTAAAGCTCAGCGCGTGCGCACCGGGCACTTCTCGCCTTTCGACTCCTCCTCTTTTTTTCCTTTGGAGCGTGCGCATCAAGAAAGACAAAGGTGGGGAAAGTGACCAAGCAGTCATTCAGGCGCATGCCCATCCCTGACTTGTCCAAGCCTGGTGGGGCTCCCAGAGGAGAAGTGGGTGTGGCCTGACTGGGAGCGGCAGACGTCCAATCGGGCCGAGGGGGCTCAACCCCTCCCTCCCCATGATTGGTGAGCTCTCAGTGTTGTGGGGCGGGGAAAGGAAGAGAAGCGGGCGGTGGAGTGGTGGGTTGGCGAAGAAAGAGCTCTAGTCTTGTTCTGCGCAAGCGCGACTGAGCAACCAGGAGGGGGCGTGAGAGAGTGGAAGGGAATGTGGAAGCCCTGATGCGCTGGCGAGCGCGAGCTGGGTCGCCAGTCTTGACGCCTGCGCGGTGGCCCTCGGGGCCCCGCGCGCGGCGGGCGGGTGCCTGGTGCGCCTGCGCAGTAGGCGGCGGCAGCAGGGGGAGGTGGAGGCCGTGGAGCGGCAGCGGCAGCAGCGGGTCCCGGGACTGAGGCAGCAGCGGGGGCGGCGGCGGGCGGAAGCTGAGGTGACGAAGGCAGCGGCGGCGGCGGCCGTTTCCCTCACGGTGGCGGAGACCAAGGCGGCGGCGGCGGACGGGGAGCGGCCCGGCCCTGGCCCCCTGCTCGTTGGCTGTGGCAGGGCCGCCGTGGGGCCGGCCCGGCTCCCGCCCCCCGCGGCTCCCCCTCCGGCTCCTCCTCCCGGGAGACGCCGGGGGCCCGGCCCGGCCCGTACTCAGAACGCTGCTGCAGCCGCCGCCGGGGGAGTCGGAGGTGGTGGCGGCGCCATGGGCGGCCTGGCCTCTGGGGGGGATGTGGAGCCGGGACTGCCCGTCGAGGTGCGCGGCTCCAACGGGGCCTTCTACAAGGTGAGGCGGCGCGCCGACTGGGGACACCCGTTCATAGCCCCCTCCCCCAGGCGGAGCAGGGAAGAGTGGGGCGGGATGGAGCTTGCGGAGCCAAGTCCAGACCTTTAGAACCATAGACCCACGTTCCCACCGCTGCCCTCCCTGGGACACCGCTGGGAGTTAACCTCTTCCTCTTATTTTCCACCCTCTGTCACACCTGCCTTTACCCCGGTCTCTGAGAGAAGGAGCATCAGGGCATTGTGCCTGGGGCGGCGCTCTCCGCCCCCCCCCCGGGAGAGCCTCTTTCCCCGGCTCTACTAGACTTTTCCTGTTTGCTGGTGGAAGACATACCTTAGACCTTTAATCACATCTTCCCCATAGTCCAACCACATGGAGAATTCTTTCTTCTCCCACATGACCCCCTTGGGAAGGTCCTCTCTGTCCCATATTAGATCCTTTCATCTTTCTCAGAGAGGCCTTTCCCTACGGGCTCTGGAACACTCACCCTACTTTCATCTTAGGCTGCTATTTCCAACCCAAGGAGAAACTGTTAAAATCCATTTATGACATTTGGCATCTGTGACCTGAGGAACTCTGGGTTGTAGCAGTCAGGTTGCCTCCCAGCCAGCCATAAGGTGGCATCTTTCCCCAAGTGTCTCACTCCACCATATCCCAAGACCAGCTAGTCTGCGTTTTACCCAGGAATGGATTTGTATTTATCTCACTTGGACCTCAGGTACATTTAGATATGTATGTAGTTTTTACATCTTGAGTGTACTTTCATGGTCATGATCTCTAAGAGGAAATCTTATGAAGATCTCTTCTGTTTGGCTTTTTCTTAAGGATTTTCACTTCTAGAACACTTTAAAGACCCTTGCTTATTTCAGCACCTTCCTTGTCCAGGATTTGGTTCTGTAGAACTCCTTTTACTCCCACCTTTTTTTCTGCTTTGAATCCATTTTCTTGGACATTTTTCTCCGTTTACTATAGATTAAGCCAGAGAGAGACCCTTCCTGCCTCCCAGGTATTTTTCTTTGTGTAACCATTGCTATTCTGATCCTCTGTTGGATTTTATGCCTGGAAGTGTCAGAAGGAGACTTTCTTGATTTCCTGTCTCATTCATTTCACCCAGAGGAACTGGAAGAGATTTTCTCATAGTTGTCCCTGTGTGCCCCATACCTTTTCACGCCCTTGAAAATGACTTTCTCTGACTTTGTGAGGTCCTATGTTACTGTAACTAGAAAGGGTCTTGTATTTGCCCTTGGAGTGGGTGGTGTCAGCCCCCACTTCAATTGATAAGTTCATTGTAGTCATTTTTTTTTAACTTTAATTGCCTATCCATTTTTGTCTTCTCATCAGATTTCTTTATAGCCATTGCTTGTGGGTCCCCACGTCTGTGTCTTAACTTATCCTAATATTTCTAATATTTTTTTTGGTAGAGATTTTTGCCCAGGGGCACATGTGCTCACCGAGAGAAACAATGAGAGGGAAAGTGAGAAATCACCCCCCAGCCCACCCCCGCCAGGGGAATGGCCACACCATAACCCCTTCTCCTCCTCTATCCTCCTGGGATCTTGGGCACGCACGCATGTATGCACGCACATGCGCCCAGTGTGAGTTTCAAACCACTGGGTCCAGGACTCGAACCATGGTTGGCCATGTGGGAATCTAGTGATGTATCCAGTACGCCACCTGCTGGCTCCAGTTTCTACTATTCTAATGTCCTAATATTTTTGTGTTCCTGTGTAATCTCCAGGAACCACCTTATTCTGTGTCTGCTGAAGGAAACTCCCAGCTGATTTCTTTGTCATTTTCAGCATACTTTTCGAACTCTTGGGACTTTTTCTTCTAGTCTGCCTCTATAGCATTTGTATTTTCTTTGGCACAGATCTCTAACTCCTTTCTAGTTCTAATAGAGCACATTTGTCTCTTATATCATTTGCCCTAAATGTGAAATACTTTTGTTGAAATATTGTTTTTAGATGTTACCCCTGTTACCCTCAGTATCTTGTCCTATCCCCAAATTCTGGGTTGCAAGAATAGTAATTCTTGGAAACCAGCAGTTGGCGTAATGGCTATGTCGCTGGACTCCAACGTAGTGACCGCGGTTCGCGTCCCGGACCCGGTGGCTTAAAACTCACACCGGCCGTGTGTGCGTGAGTGCCCAAGATCCCGAGAGGAGAATGGAGGAGAAGGGATTGTGGCGTGACCATCCCCCCTGGAGGGTGATTTCTCGCTTTCTGTCTCTCTGTCTCTCTGGCGAGCGCACGTGCCCTATAGCAAAAATCTCTCCAAAAAAAAAAAAAAAAAAAGAATAGTAATTCTTAAACTGAGTCTAAGATCAGTGTATAATGTTCGCTTTTGTTCCAGGAAGCATGGGAGCCATGCACACCTAGGAAACAATTGGTATCCAGTTCACATTAACTCTTATGAGGTGGCCGGGAAGGGACATATTTCCTGTCGCACAAATAAGTATCCAACAGAAGGTCTGTCTCTGCATATTTCCATTTTCTCTAGTAGACTGTGACAGTGATGGAGTTGAGTGAATAGGGGACAAGATACTTTGGTTCAAAGAGTAGAATTTGAAGTAGAGGTGAAAGCTAGGTAATGTGGATTTTGTATTCTGGCCACTGTACCGTTTTTGTGCCCCATGCCTAAGTTAAAAACAAGTGCCCAGTGTGGAGGTTGGGGCAACTGGATCCCACATGGCTGACTGTACAGTTCAAGTCCTGGACCCAGCAGCTTGAGAACACAGTGGGTGCATGTCCACCCAGAATCACTAGGGGAAAAAGGATTGTGGTGTGGCCATCCCTCCGGATGGTGTTTTTTCACTTTTCCTCTCTCTCTCAACAAATTCCCAAGTTCAGACTGAGGAACCTTTCTTTCACATCTTTTCTTCCATTCTCAGTGCAATAGATTCTTAGCCATTCTGACCTTGCTACTGATTTATATCTATGACTCAGCAAACTTCTGTGGGTCAAGGAGCGTTTACACTCCTTCTAGAACTGTAAATTTGGGAAGGTTCTTTTCTTCTGGTCTTATCGTTGACTTTCTTCCAGGATAGAACTGCAGTGTCAGATCTGGGATCTATGTTATCTCATAGCTGTCCCAGCAACACATCCTTTTCTGTCAGCACTGTGTGTGTTTATTCTTTAAGATATAGTCTACATTGCTTGGCACAGCACAATCATCCTGCTTTCCAGACTTACCTGAATATTCTGGTTCCTATTTCTTTCTTGATGACTATGGCATCTTCAGTTTCCAACTGGTTTTTACCCAGACTTTACTTGCTTTTCTCCTAGAACTTCCTCTTCTCTTTTGAGAGCCCAGTACTAGAAGATAGGATGAAGGTGGGGACTAACTTCCTGTCTCCTAATTTGAGAAGAACCTAGAAACCTAGGTATTTCTCTTCCATCTGCCTGGTACCAGGCCCCAGACGCCAAAGCCAGAATATGCCACAGTTACTGAATCAAGTCATCCTCTGGATTTAGGTGGTTTTCTAACAGATTCTACTCACCTATTCTTGCCCTTACCTGTTTATTTTCCCAGCAAATGAAGACTGAGCAGAACTTGGAGCTCACATTCCATCACTGGTGTCTTTGGATTAAAAAACCTAGTATCGGAGCCAGCAGGTGTTGTAGTAGATAAGGCATTCGACTCCCACATGGCTGACCGAGGTTCGAACCCTGGACCTTGTGGCTTGAAAATCACACTGGGTGTGTGTGTGTGTGTGTGTGTGTGTGTGTGTGTATACATGGCCAAAATCCCAGGAGGAGAGTGGAGAGAGGGGTTTGTGTGGTCTGGCTGTCCTTCCCTCTCTGTTTCTCTGTGCCCAGTGAGTGTAAAAATCTAAAAAAAAAGCTAGTATCTGGAGTGAGTGGGTGGAATTAAAGAGCTAAGATGGGACTGGAGTATAAGTTGGGGAGAGGGCTTATTTTAGAGAATATTTGAATGAAAAAGATTGACTCTGGCAGTATAGAGGTGAATGACTTTTGCTTGAACTGAGTGATATGAGGTATGACTAATCTGAGCTTCACATTTCTGCCTCGGAAATCATGGTAGCTGGAAAAACCCTGGAATATTGACACTCTGAAGACCAAACCTGACATGGTGGGGAATTGGATTAGAGCCACAGGCATAGGCTTTTGCAAATGACTCTAAGAGTGGGGACTCTTCATGGAAGAGGCATTTCCCCCATTTTCTTCTTTTTTGTTTTTTTGAAGAGAGGTTTTTGTAACAGGGTGCGTGTGTTCACCAGAGAGACAGAAAGCAAGAAATCACCCCCCAGGGGGATAGCCAGGCCACAGTCCCATCTCCTTCATTTTTCTCTTGGGGTTTTGGGCACGCACTCACACACGGCCGGTGTTAGTTTTAAGATGCCGGATTTAGGATTTGAACCACAATCAACTACATAGGAGTCCAGTGGCATAACCATTACGTCATCTGCTGGTCTGCCTTCTCATTTTTAAGTTTGTTTTATTCATGATAGAGAGTGCTTCCATGTGTATGGAAAAGAGGGGGAAGCACCCTTGATAGAGTATTACCATACCATGATCCCCTTTCCTTGGCCTTCTTGCTTGGATATATACACAGGTGCACAGCATGTTTTCAGTCTAACTCAGACCTAGGGATCCAAACTCTCAGTTGGCCATGCGGCTTGTAACGTTAGTTCAGTTGACTAATGACTGTACCACCAGGCTGGGTATCTAAAATGTGTTGAGAATTGGTAACTGTCTTGATAAACTACTTCTAAGGCTTAGAGGTAGATATTTTGTGTAAAAAGAACTGGATCGTTAGCTAGTTGACATGTTTCTGTAAATCTAGATAGGCTCTTATAAAGGGTAATACAAAAAGGAAGGGATAACATATTAATGGTAGTGGACTGAGGGAGGGAGGCACTTAAAAAGGAGGTAAGGAAAGAACCCAAAAGGGAAGAAGGACCCAGGCAAATAGGAGTGTAAATGCCTCAGAAGACTTGAGTGCAGAATAGGAGTTGAATCTGAATGAAGAGTGGAAAAACTATTTCTGGAGAAGAGAATGTTAGAAAAAGATAAAGCATGGGTATGAAAGAGGCCAGGAAGTAGCAGGAATACTCATGCCTTGTGCAGTAGTAAGACTCTAAAAAAGAATTGAGGCTCCTGACAAGATCCTATCCCTGAAGAAGAGAAAGGCAGCTTGTATCAAGAGTGTAATTCAGGGTCAGCTCCATGGCACAGTGGTAACATTCTGCAAGAGAAGCCAGATTTCTGGGTCCAGCAGATGTTGTAATGGCTATGTCACTGGACTCCCATGTAGTTGACCACAGTTCGAGTCCTGGACCTGGTGGCTTAAACTCACGCCAGGCACGTGTGTGTGCATGCCCAAGATCCCAAGAGGAGGATGGAAGAGAAGGGATTGCCGCGTGGCCATCCCCCTGGGAGGTGATCTCTCACTTTCTGTCTCTCTGTCTCTCTCTGTCATTCTGGTGAGCGCATGCACCCTATAGCAAAAACCTCTTCAAAAAATAAAGAAGAGAAGCCAGATTCCATATGGTGATTTCAATTTGAATCTCTAGTCTAGTTGTCCTGAATCACTCCAGACATGAGTGCAAGCACCTAAGATCCAATAGGCTGGAGGGCTGGAGAAAGGGGATCACAGTGTGACCAGACGTTGGAGGATACTTATCTGTGTCTTTCTCATATATGCGCATGCTCTGTTATCAATAAAGAAAAAAATGAAATTCAGGTTTAGCTAGCTCACCGTTAAGAATAGCAATATAGTAAGTTATGATCACTTCTATGAGGTGGGTGTTGTGCATTCTCTAGTGTTTTTTCTCTCTCTCTTTTTTTTTTTTTTGGAGAGGTTTTCGCTATAGGGCGCATGCGCTCGCCAGACAGAGACATAGAGACAGAAAGCGAGAAATCACCCCCTGGTGGGGATGGTCATGCCGCAATCCCCTCTCCTCCATTCTCCTCTTGGGATCTTGGGCACGCTCGCACATGTGCCTGGCGTGAGTTCTTAGCCACCGGGTCTGGGACACGAACCGCGGTCGACTATGTGGGAGTCCAGTGACATAGCCATTACGCTAACTGCTGGTTCCCTAGTGTTTTTTTCTCTTGAGCTCAACCTTTGTCTCTGGTTGCAGAGTTCAGAATAGTTCTTGTACAAGTATTAGCCTTTAGAAGTCCTAATTTTTATTTATTTATTTATTTATTTTTTGAGAGGTGTTTTTTTTGTTTTTTGTTTTTGTTTTTTTTTTGCTATAGGGCATGTATGCTCGCCAGAAAGACAGAGAGAGAGAGAGACAGAAAGCGAGAAATCACCCCCAGGGGGTATGGCCACACCACAGTCCCTTCTCTATTCTCCTCTCGGGATCTTGGGCACGCATGCACACACGCCTGGCGTGAGTTTAAGCCACCAGGTCCAGGACTCAAACCGTGGTCAACTACATGGGAGTTCAGCGACATAGCCATTACGCTAACTGCTGGTCCCAAGGAAGTCCTACTTTTTTAAAAGAGGTTTTGCCTTAGGATATATGTGCTTGCTGGAGAGAGAGAGACAGTGGGAAAGGGAGAAATCACCTCCTAGGGGGAAGGTCATACTGCATTCGCTTCTCCATTCTCCTCCTGGGATCTTGGGCACACATACACACACACATGTGCCCGGTGGGAGCTCAGGCCGCCGGGTCCTTTAAGGTGGCTTAAACTGTGGTCGGTCACGTGGGAGTCCAGCAATGTAACTACTACACCACCTACTAGCCCCAGAAAGTCCTAAATTTAAAAAAATAGGTTATAGGTTATAGAGGTAAAATTGATGTTTGTTAGCGTATACTTATTTAAAGTGTGCAGTTAAATTTGGTTTTGGTGGGGGTTTTTTTGAGGTTTTTGCTGTAGAGTGTATTCGCTCATCAGAAAGACAGAGACAGAGAGACAGAAAGCGAGAAATCACCCCCCAGGAGGGATGGCCATGCCAAAATCCCTTCTCCTCCATTCTCATCTTGGTCACACACACACGCACCCAGCATGAGTTTAAGCCACCGGGTCCGGGACTCAAACCATGGTTGACTACGTGGAAGTCCAGTGACATAGCCATTACACCAACTGCTCGTCCCAAGTGCAGTTAAGTTTTGACATACGTGTAATTAACTAACTGTGAGGCCAAGCTTAAGTTAATAATTTTATTTTTAGAGAGATTTTTGCTATAGGACATATGCACTTGTCAGAGACACAGAAAGTGAAAAATCATGCCCTGGGGGGATCGCCATGCTTCAGTCCCTTCTCCATCCTCCCTCTCAGGATTTTGGGCACATATGCACACATGCCCAGCATTTTAAGCCACCGGGTTCAGGACTCAAACCACAGTCAACTCCGTGGGAGTCCAGTGATGTAACCATTACTTCATCCTCTGGTCCTTAAAAAAAAAATTTTTTTGAGAGGTTTTTGCTATATAGGGCATGTGTGCTCACCAGAAAGAGAGACAGAAAGCGAGAAATCATCTCCCAGGGGGGATGACCACATTGCAATCCCTTCTCCATTCTCTCGGGATCTTGGGTATGCATGCATATGTACCTGGCATGAGTTTAAGCCACCAGTTCCGGGACTCGAACCATAGTCAACTACATGGGAGTCCAGTGACGTAACCATTATGCCTGGTCTCAAGATTTTTTTTTTAAGTTTCTTTTCTTCTCTCTTTCTTTCTTTTTTTTTCTTTTTTTAGATTTTGCCATAGAGTGTGTATACTTGCCAGAGACAGAGAGAGGGAAAGTGAGAAATCATCCTCCAAAGGGGGATGGCCATGCCACAGTCCCTTTTCTTTCATTCTCCCAAGAGTTTGGATATGCATGCACACATACCTCGTGTGATTTTGAAGCTGCCAGGTCTGGGGCTCAAACTGTGGTCAGCCATGTGGGAGTTCAGTGCCTTTACCACCATGCTACCTGCTGGCCTCTCTCTTTTTTTTTTTAATTGCCAGAGGGCACACGTGCTTGCCAGGGAGAGAGAGGGAGAAAGAGCACTCAATTAGGCGTGGTCACACTGCATTCCCTTCTCCATTTGTCCACCATGTTGGGATTTGGGGCACGTACACACACTGTACATTTTTCAAGCCTTGGGCTAATATGTGAACTGTAGTCAGCTTTGTGGGTTCTAGGCTCCCTTAACCAGTAAGCTACGGGATCTGGTAGTTTCTTTATTCCATGAGCAAGAAAAACAGGCAACATCAATAGGGTTCCCACTCCACAATCTACCCCCAGCTTCAGCCAGCCGTGGATTATGGGCACATGTGTACCCACCAAGTTCAGGGAGGTCTCAGCGCAAACCCAGAACTTCCTGTGGGTCAACCTTGAGTGCATGGCAGCACTAATGCACCACAGTTACACCACTATCTGGTCCCTAACAGATTTTTCTTTTTCTTTTTAAGTTTGCTATAGAGTGTGTGTTCACCAGAGAGAGAGAGAGAGAGAAAGTGAGAAATCACCCCCTTGGGGGGATGGCCACACTGTAATCCCTTCTTGTTTTGGGATTTTGGACACATGTGTTTTTTAAGGCACCGCGAGTTCAAGACTCTGCTCAATTGGTCATGTGGGATCCAACCTCCTTAATCGCTATGCTACCTGCTAGCCCAATAGGTCTTATCATTACCAAAAAAAAAGTCCTCCACTAACTGCTGATATGTTTTCTGTCATTAATTTGTACTTCTTGATTTTATATATATCTCTCTATATATACACGCACACACATATATATACACACACACACATATACATACATACATATATATATACACATATATATGCACACACACATACACATACACACATATATATAAAAGCTGTATTTATTTACTTAATTTGATAGGGGGCGTGGAGAAAAGGGAGAAAGAGAGAAAGTGAGAAAGTAATCTGCCAGGTCCAGGACATGAACCAGTCTGCCATGTGGGAGTCCAGCGCCCTTAACCACTACGTCACCTGCTGTCCCTGTACTTCTTGATTTTTGACAAAAATGAAAAGGCAGTTTGGAAGAGAAAGGGTAATCTTTTTACCAAATAAACAGCTGAATATCTGTAGGAAAAAATGAATTTTGATCAATGCCTAATATGATATACAAAATCTAATTCAGAATGGATTATAGGCCCAGCTATAGGTGCAGGCAGTAGGGTGCCACTGCACAATTTTAGAACCATGTGGGAAGGCCCCAGGTTCAGATCCTGTGTTGACTTGAACCATTGGGCATATCCCTAGTCCTAACTGGAAGACTGGAGGATCATAAGGCATAGTAAGACCCTGTAAAGAATACTTCTCTCTCAATAAATAAACTTTAAACAAATGGATTATTGACTTAAATGTAAAACACAAACCTCTATAAAATATTTATATAGAAGACATAGGAAAAAACCTTTGCTGCCTTGGATTAGGAAAAAAAAAACTAAAGGCACAGTCCATAAAAGAGCAAGGTCATAAATTTTACTTTATTAATATTAGAAATCTTAAATTTTGAGTGTATGAAAAATAAAATAAGGAATGAAGTAGGAAAATTGGGAGCAACGGGTTAAATTGCATGTCTTTGGCTTCCTTAGTGAGGGCATAGGTAAAGGAAGATAAACCAGCTGTTCAGTCATCTCTGTTCCTCTTGTCATGATCTCAAGACTGGGTCTTCTATTGTATAAATATGAATTATCTTTCTCAGATTCTCAGCAGTATCATTTTTCTAGCATTCTGTAGTCTGACATTGGTCAAGTCCCGATTTTTCCTTTGTAAATTGTATTCATCAGTTTTAACTTCTCTAATGTTTGATGGCTCTCTTCGGACCCAGGCGTCAGGGCACCAGGTTTACTCACGTCTCTTGCTGTACTGAGGAACCAGACCCTTCTCTCTCTTGGCAGATCCTGATGTCCTCTAGGTGTTCCAGGACAGCCTCACACTGTCTCATGGGATATTCTTAGCCCTGCTGAATGTTGGTATTTTAATTGAACTCTGGCAGGCTGCTCAGCACAACAGTAGGCACACAGTTATGGAGGCCCCTGTGGGAGTCGGAGGAGACCACCAGTTTCCAGGCTGTTCTGATGCAGGAGGACCTTCCCCCTCTGTTTAGTTGTTCCATCTTATTTCTGGGTTTTGCCACATGCATGTTAGTGTATGTCAATATAATTTCTTTTCTCTGTATTTCATTGTTCATATTCTTCTTTTCCCTAATACAGCCTTTCTGGTCCTGTCTTCAAATTGCTTGTGTCCTCATCTAAAACTAGTTTAAGGGTTTTCATTGTCTCTGTTTGCTTGATAGCTAAGATGTTGGTCAAATGTCATTTTACATTTTTAAAACTTTTTTCTAAAATCTGTTCTAGGGCTTTGTAAAAGATGTCCATGAAGATTCTGTCACCATCTTCTTTGAAAACAAGTAAGACCTTGGGAATAGAGAATCCAGCATACTAGGTCCTAGGAGGAGAGTAGAGAAGAGGGGATGGTTGAGTCGTCTGAGGCATGTAATGAGGTCTGTGAGGTGGGGGAAAGCTGAAGGTTGGGTGAGCAGTGTATATAAATCCCATGGAAGGGCTGAGAATTTGGTGAGGTTGGGAGCATTTAACCCACTGTTTAGATTTTAGTAAGAGAGAGAAGACACCGGTGTGGAACAGGGCCTGGGATATAGCCTCCAATTACTAGGGAAGGTATAAATCACCCAGCTGAGGCAGTAACCCCTTCCTAAAGAAATGGGCAGCCACATCAGTCTAATAGCTTTCAAATTACTATCTCTTGCAGCTGGCAGAGTGAGAGACAGATTCCTTTTGGGGATGTTCGGCTACCACCTCCAGCTGACTATAATAAGGAGATCACAGAAGGAGATGAGGTGGAGGTAAGGGCCTTGGAGTCCACCCTTTTGAAATATCACTTTTCCCAGGATCCTAGGCTCTTCCCTGTTTGATGTCATGCCCTTTCCTTCCCCAGCTAAACTACTATATCCAGCCATGTAGTGTGTGTAAAAGTAAAACCCAGCAGTTCATTTTCCATCACTGTTTTTTAAATTTTTAAAAAATTTTATTTATTATTTCAGTTTGACCAGAGAGGGACAGAGAGAGAGGGAGAAAGCAAGAAGCAAGCTGCCAGGTCTGGGACTTGAATCGCGGTTGGCCATGTGGGAGTCCAGTGCCCCCAACTACCACGCCACCTGTCAGCCCCCATCACTGTTTTTCTTTCTTTTTTTTTTTTTTTTTTTGAGAGGTTTTTTGCTCTAGAGCACGTGTGCTCCCCAGAAAGACAGACAGAGACAGAAAGCGAGAAATCACCTCCCCCAGGGGGATTGCCACGCTGCAGTCCTTTCTCCTCCATTCTCCTCTTGGGCTCTTGGGCACACACGCACACGTGCCTGACATGAGTTTAAGCCACCAGGTCCAGGACTCGAACCACAGTCGAGTACATGGGAGTCCAGTGACATAGCCATTATGCCATCTGCTGGTCCCCCCATCACTGTTCTTTTTTTCTTTTCTTTCTTTTCTTTCTTTCTTGGAGAGGTTTTTGCTATAGGGCGCGTGCACTTGCCAGACAGACAGAGAGAGACAGAGAGATAGAAAGCGAGAAATCACCCCCCCAGAGGGGATGGCCACGCCGCAGTTCCTTCTCCTCCATTCTCCTCTCAGGACCTTGGGCACGACGCACACGCGCCCGGCGTGAGTTTAAGCCACCGGGTCCGGGACTCGAACCGCGGTCGACTATGTGGGAGTCCAGTGACATAGCCATTACACTAACTGCTGGTCCCCCCCATCACTGTTTTGATTAACCAAATTCCCAGGGAGCACCCCAGTTTTGGGAGATAACTTTACTTCCTGTTATAATAACAACATCTAAAAAAAAAATTTTTTTTTTAATCTTCTAGAGGGTGTGTACGCTCACCAGAGAGAAACACAGAGGGAGTGGGGAAAAGCACCTCTCATGGAGTGTGATTACATCACAGTCCCCTTTCCATTTTTTCATCCTGTCAGGATTTGGGGCACATGTGCACAGGAGCCTGGCATGTTTTTTAGACTGTTAGGTCTGGGCAGCCCGCCAGCTCACTTAACCACTAGGCCATAGGGTTGGCCCCTTAATGCTCTCTAATTTATAATTAGTAGCTCCTTTCTCTGGTTTCCTTAATCCTTGGTTAGGATACATCTACTATTCTTGATATTTTTTGGTTGATCCTTAATATCTTTTGTTTTCAACTTCTCTTTAGGTTTATTCTCGAGCCAATGAACAGGAACCTTGTGGCTGGTGGCTGGCTCGAGTGCGGATGATGAAGGGAGATGTGAGTGACTATGAAGGCCTTATGAACTATTGAAACAAATATTTTATTCATAGAAAGGTAGGACATAGATGCTCAGGTCATCCACACTTTCTCTGTTTTTCCCTCTACCAGTTCTATGTCATTGAATATGCTGCCTGTGATGCCACCTACAATGAGATCGTCACCCTGGAGCGACTTCGGCCGGTTAATCCCAATCCCCTCGCAACCAAAGGCAGCTTTTTCAAGGTCACCATGGCTGTGCCTGAGGATCTGAGAGAGGCGTGAGTGTAGGGATGTCAGGAGTGGGGGCTCTCTCTACAGCCCTAATCTCTTTCCCCATTTCTCCAGGCCCACTCCCACTTTCCAGTCTTCTCTATTGCTCTCTAGCCCTTTTGAGTTCTTGATAAGTGTACCCTCAGCTCCTCCTGGGCCCATTCCTGGTCTTTAACTGTGGTCCTCCTCTTTTTCTTATTTTCTCAGCCCACTCTTTGTCCTCTGAACCTTTCACTGCACTCTGCTCTCTGAGCACTTTTGTCTTTCTCTGCAGCTGCTCCAATGAAAATGTCCACAAAGAGTTCAAGAAAGCACTGGGAGCCAACTGCATCTTCCTCAACATTACAAATAGCGAGCTCTTCATTCTGGTGAGTTTGTCTGAATTTCATGTAAGCCCTTCCAGCAATCTTTGCATCACTTCTTTTATCCCCTCTAAAATGTGCTTAGGTTTATTTGTCAGAGAGGACTTTATTGTTCATGACCACTGTGGGTCCAAGTAGCCCCACCTTTTCTTAGTTTTCCTCATGGATGACCTGAATTTCTTTTTATCTGGTAATCATTTTAAATTCTGAGTTAGGGACTTCCCTCTAGATATTTGGACTTTCTAAAACAAAGCATGTAACTCCTGCATTATGCTTGTTTCTTTCTTGGTGTTTAAAACCCCTTCTCTTAGCCTTACCCTGTGAGACTGATGATGATTTTCCTCTTCTCTAGCTTCATTTCTGAACTCCAATCCTTTCCAGAGGTTTAGGCTTTTTTTTTTTTTTTTAGGTTTTTGCTATAGGGTGCATGTGCTTGTAAGTTTGAGGTGAGTTGGAGGAGATAGTGAGAGGGAAAGTGAGAAATCACCTCCTGGTGGGAATGGCCACACTGCAATCCCTTTTCCTCCATTCTCCTCTTGGGATGGAGGATGCACATGCTCCTGGCATGATTTTCAAGCCACCAGGTCCAGGGCTTGAACTGTGGTCAGCCCTTAACCACTATGCCACCTGCTGGCCCTGAAATTCAGGCTTTTTTTTTTTAAATCCAAAATGTGTTTATTGGGATGGTCTCCCACTCATCTGGAGTCAGGGTGCTTTTAGTGCTGCCTACTCCTAAAGGAACGTCCTTCTGTAAACCTCGCTTTTCCTCCTGTAGACTGGCAGAGGACAGAAGAGCAGCCAAAGCACAAAACTACTGTTTGTGCCTGGGTAAAGACTGTGGTGATTTGATAGCATCCTGGGCCCTTCACATCCATGAAGGAGGAGTCTGGGCTCTGCACCAGGCGCTTCTTGTGTTTCTTCTCCTCTTCTGGAGAGGGATGAAGGAGGTCCTTTGCGAGAGGCATGGTCTCATGGGAAGGTCATCACTGCCAGAAAGCTAAAAGTCAATTTTTATTTTATTTTTACGTTTTTGGGATAGGGCATATGCACTTGCTGGAGAGAGATGGTAAGGAGGGGTGAGAAATCACTCCCCATGATGGATGGCCATGCCACAGTCCTTTGTCTATCCTTTCAGGATTTGGGGTACACACACATGCCCAGCATGTTTCTTAAACTGCTAGATCAAGGACTCAAACCACTCTGTAGGTCATGTGAGATCCAGCTGTTCTGCACTATTTGTTGGCCCCTAAAGTCAATTTTAATGATTTTCCCATTGGTGTTTTCTCCAGTCAACCACAGAAGCCCCAGTGAAGCGGGCATCTCTGTTGGGTGATATGCATTTCCGAAGCCTACGCACTAAGTTGCTGCTCATGTCCCGCAATGAAGAAGCTACCAAGCACCTAGAGGTAAGCTCTCCTTCCTGCTGAGCAGTGTTGTCTTTCTCTCTTCCTACTTTCCTACTTTCCTCCACCCATGCTCCTTTGTTTACAGAAGAAAAAAACTAATGTTTTTCTGGGCCATTAAACCAGTGTTGTATATTTTACCATAGACTGCTCTAAATGGTAGAACTCCATCATGTAATAGTGCAGTTATATATATATTTATTTATTTATTCATTTATTTATTTATTTTAAGAATTATTTTATTTAACTTTATTTATTATTATATCATTATTATTATTCAGTTTGATCAGAGAGAGAGAGAGGAAGTGAGAAAGCAAGCCACCAGGTCCGAGACTTGAACCGTGGTCGGCCATGTGGGAGTCCAGCGCCTTTAACCACCACGCCACTTGCCAGCCCCTTTATTTTTTTGGTAAGTAGTATTTGTTTAGGGGCCGGCAGGTGGCATGGTGGTTAAAGTGCTAGAATTCCCACGTGGCGGACTGTGGTTCCAGTCCCAGTTCGAGTCCCAGACCTGGGGGCTTGCTTTCTCACTCTCCCTCTTTCTCTCTGTCTTTCTCTGGCAAAACTCATTTGAAAAAATAAAGAAAGAAATAAATCTTAAAAAGGAATTATTTATCTAATTTTTTTTTCTCTCTCTTTTTTTTTTTTTTTTTTGGAGAAGTTTCTTTTGCTATAGGGCGCGTGCGCTCGCCAGACAGACAGAGAGAGACAGAGAGACAGAAAGCAAGAAATCACCCCCCAGGGGGGATGGCCACGCCGCAGTCCCTTCTTCATTCTCCTCTCAGGATCTTGGGCACGCACGCACACGTGCCTGGCGTGAGTTTTAAGCCACCGGGTCCAGGACGCGAACTACGGTCGACTACATGGGAGTCCAGCGACATAGCCATTACGCTAACTGCTGGTCCCATTATTTATCTAATTTTATTTAATATTATTATTATTATTATTACTACTACATTTTGTAATTTGCTATAGGGCATATGTGCTCACCAGAGGGAGACAGAGACAGGGAACGTCAGAAAGCAAGCCACCAGGTCTGGGACATGAATTACAGTCAGTAGGCCATGTGGGAATTCAGTGCCTCAACCATCATGCCACCTGCTGGCCCCAGTGCAGTTATTATAAAACTTTTTTGGGGTGAGCAGGTGGCATGGTAGTTAAGGCAGCTAGATTCCCATATGGCCGGCCAACTTTGGTTCTAGTCCTGGACCTGGTGGCCTGTAAATCATGCAGGGCATGCATCTGTACGTGCCCAAAATCCCGAGAGGAGGATGGAGGAGAAAAGATTGCAATGTGGCCATCCACCCTTGGAGGTGATTTCTCACTTTCCCTCTCTGGCTAGCACACATGCCCTATGGCAAAAGAAAACTAAAAAAAAAAAATAACACTGAAAATGTTTTTTTTAGCCATGAGTCCTTTTGATCAAGTGAAATTTTACTTGGAAGCACAATACATAAAACATCAATCAGTGGGCAGCTCTGTTTAAAAGTAGAAAGACTTGGAGCTAGTAGATGGCATAGTGGTTGGGTCACTGGACTCCCACATGGCTGATGGCAGTTTGAGTCTTAGACCAAGTGACTTGAAACTCATGCCAAGCACATGTGCATGCATACCCAAGATCCCCAGAGGAGAATGGAGAAGGAATTGTGGTGTGGCCATCTCCCTGCGGAATGATTTCTTACTTTCCCCCTCACCATCTCTTTCTCTCTCCGGGAAGTGCACAAGCCCTAAGCAAAAACAAACAAAAAAACTCTTAAAAAAGAAAAAGGAGGCGGGCCTAGCTTCAGTGGTGCAGTTAGTCATGTACTGAACTGCAAGGCTGGAAGCCACATGGCTGACCACAGGATTAGATCTCCTGCCTGATCAACCTGAAACACACCAGGTATGCTTGTGCTCAAGATCCCAAGCCAGAAGGGTGAGGGAAGGAGATTGTGGTGTGACAAGACCCTATTGATGGTCCTGGTCTCTCTCCTTTTCTCTCCCTTGCCCCCATGCACACTCATGCTATCTATCATAAATAAAGTAAACATAAAAAGAAAAAAATAAGAAGTGGAAAGAGGTGTTCTACATTCTGTTGCTAATAACAAAATATCTGAATCTGGGTAATTTAGAGAATAGAGGATTTATTCCACTCATAGTTTGGAGGTCCAAGGCCCAGGGGCCATACTTGGTAAATATCTTTCTGTTGATGGGGGTCCTTAGACTATGCAGGGTGTCACATTATGAGAGAATGTGGATACATACCTCTGTTCATCTGTGTGTCTGTCTGTCTCATTTCTTCTCCGTAAAAACCCACCAAGAGGGACCAGCACATGGCGTGGTGGTTAAGGCGGTGGGCAGTCCCACATGGCCAACCAGGGTTCAAGTCCTGGACCTGGTGACTTGCTTTCTCACTTTCCTCTCTCTCTCTCTGTCTCTCTCTAGTTAAATTAAAATGAATGAATGAATGGATGAATAAATAAATAAATAAATCTTTTAAAAAAAAAAAAACCACCACCAAGAGGGGGCTGACAGGTAGTGTGGTGGTTAAAGGCACTAGATTCCCACATGGCCAACTGGTTTGAGTTCTGGTGGCTTGCTTTCTCACTTTCCCTTTCTCTCTGTCTCTGTCTGGTCCAATTTAAATAATAATAATAATACTGATAGCAAATGGAATTAATTAAATAATTCTTAAAAACAAACAAATCCACCAGGAGTCAATCATGGGGGCTCCATACTCATGACCTTAATACTACCCTGGTGTCAGGCCCTATGTTTCAACACCATAGATTAAGTTTTTACCTTCATAATCCTGTAGCAGCCAACTCTCTCTTTTTTTTTTTTTTTTGGAGAGGTTTTTTGCTATAGGGCGCGTGCGCTCGCCAGACAGAGAGAGACATAGAGACAGAAAGCGAGAAATCACCCCCCAGGGGGGATGGTCACGCTGCAATCCCTTCTCCTCCATTCTCCTCTCGGGATCTTGGGCACGCACGCACACGCGCCCGGCGTGAGTTGTAAGCCACCGGGTCCGAGACGCGAACCGCGGTCGACTACGTGGGAGTCCAGCGACATAGCCATTACGCTAACTGCTGGTTCCCCCCAACTCTCAATTTTTGTGGAACATTAAACCCATAGCAGAGAGCATGGCTTTTAGC